>CM069445.1:77588673-78085514 GCA_035610835.1 Ophiura sarsii | reverse complement strand
GTAAGAGTAAAAATTGACACACATATAAAAAGATGTAAAAATAAATAATATGGAGGACAAAAAACAGCGCGCGTCACCCGATTTTGAAGCCTTCGCAAGCTTTGAGACAAACTTCTTCTTTTTTTTGGGCCTTATAGGCAGCGTACGCGCGCGTAAGCAGTGAGGGGGGGGGGGGGGGTGAGAGTGTATTAAATGTATCCTGTCCCCTAAATTCTGAATTTCTGATGCCGCCCTGCCGCTGCTCCCCTCTGCCTGAAGTTGAATGTTGGTGACAGTGCTAACAAGTCACCAACAAGGCAACAAGAGCTAAAACATAGATGGAAACACGGTTAGGTGATAGTAAATACCGTGACAGTGTGATTAAAAGAATAATGACTGGCAGCTCACAGACTTGACAAAACCCAGATTGTGTATACGAGGGCGCGGACATACGGGCACTTGAGTTATTTTTAGCAAATTTGCTTGGCAACGAGTGTTTCAGAAACAAAACATTCCATGCACGCACTCAACGCTGAGCGTTACGCACTTGATTCGCAGTAGGCGCAATGTGCGGTTGTCTTAATTGATTGATCTGCGCAAGTTGTTTTTGTTTTTGTTTTCACCGGCGTTGGATTGTTTTCACCGGCGTGACGTAGGTCCGCCCCAACCTATAGGCTAAATTTGGCTAATAGGGGGTTGAATTTGAACCCACCTGAGTTTGACCCTGGCTACTTGGAACTTGAGTGTCATTGCTGCTGTTTCCTCCTGTCCTAACTTCGCTGTGTTGATCAATCTGAAGTGGATTTGAGGGTGACCAATTTGACGAATTATTGCTGCCAACCTTGACGCTAGTGGTAGAATTATGTGATACATCAATTTCTAGTCCTGTTTATATATTAAAATAAAAGGTATAAATATCAAACATAAATTAGGGTACACTGGGGTAAATTGGGACACGGGGCAAAATGGGACACTTGTATTGGATTGCATTTCATATACAATTAATTGGTGTTATAAGACTGACTTGTTTGGAATGTGACAGCTTTCATAACCATCCATTCATTTTCACCGTTTTAAGGTCTTTAAAAATCTTTCATCTGTGTACTTTTGACCATGGACTTCTAATAAGTCCATGTTTTGACCATCATTATTCCATGATTCCTCTGGTCAAATGAACCGACGTACCATCTCAACCGACACGACGTCAATATTGGGTGGGGGCCGGGCGTTCGCCCCCCTCGCCCCCCCCCCCCCCCCCTATTTGGTATAGGCTATATCATGGCAAATTACCTGCCATGGCTATATCAATCATGATAGGTACCCTAACCCTCGTGTTACTGTTAGTGTTTAATGACCCGTGTTTAATGTTATATTATTGTTCTTTTAATGTGGGGCCATGGCTGTGTTAGTAAGATAGCTGCTGGCGGAACCCCTCCCCCTACACCCCCACCCCCCCCCCCCCCCCCCCCCCCCCCCCCCATCCCCACCCCCTAGCCTCCTAGTCCTAGGCCAACCGACCGGCAACAAGTGGAAAAGTGTATAACTTACTCTGTGTGACGGATGAGGTAAATGATGAGGCTATCATACATGTTGATACTGGTAATAGAGTTGCGGCAAAGATTTGAAAAGTGATGGTCAATAAATAAGAAAAGAAATTGAGTGTTATCATTATTATGTCATGCACCCAGCAGTGGTAGCGTCGTCTGCTATCTTTTCTTGGCGTGATATACCGCCCTCTGTTTTGGAAGGCCTTAGCAACCAGCAGCGTTTTTAAATTATTCACGATTAAATTGGATATTTTAAAAAGATACGATTTATAGATTTATCGAACAGAAGTTTCGCTAAATTAATAGTTGTCATACATCTGAACATAATAAGTAATTTGTTTAACTATTAACATGATTAACGGTTTCCGATCGAAATCAAACTTAAGACAAATTATATTATCATAATTTTAATAATAATACCTAGAAACAAGTGAACAGTCAACAGTTTCTCTCATTTTACTTTTTAGACACAAACGGAAGATATTTCTCAACCAAAAAAATCGCCCTTTCAAACTCTTAATATATTTTTGCTTCACATAGAGATGATACAAAATGTATATTTTTATTAAATGAGGTAAGTAATTTAGAAGATTAGTATAAAATGAGAGTTTAACACCGATATTTTGGAAGACCTAAATTATAAGCTTATTTTAGGCCATCTTGATCTTCATACAATACATGTCATATTCAATCTTCAATGTTGAAATCCTATATAATCAAAACAAAGAATTCTCGATCAAATCGTATACGATTCGTCGGTGTCCATGCGTCTGGGGTATACTGTGCGTGACCGCGTCAATCGCGATGGCAAGGGCGCAGTAAAACCGGAAGGTGTGACGTTCTTGTAAACAAAAAGGTAATTTAATTGACCAATCGCACGTCACGGCCCTAATCAACAAGACCCCACGCTGCGTGATTGGACAATTATGTAAGTAGGCCTTTGCCCGATCGCGTTGTGGCGTGGTTGTCAAGGGCTCATCACACAGAATTCGGATGGACGCTGGCGTGACTGGAAATGGAATAAATGTTTTGATCGAGAATTCTTTGTTTTGATTATAAAAAGCAGTGAAGCTTGTCCAAGGATAACGTCAAAACGTGCCTCAAAACGTGTCTTGCAGGGTGCTATATACAAAGCTGTGCAAGTAAAAATAACTGTCTGTCTAGTGTCTACTGTAATAGTTGTTGATGGGTAGAGCCAAGGTTGGTCTAGCGCGCTGATCGTCAAGTTGGTCGGGAGTTTTCTATCAAAGCACAGCCTCAGGATCGAATCGTGGGTTCAAGTCTCCTTGAAATAAAGATTCATTGCTTACCCAAAAAGTTCAGAAATTCTACAATCTCCTTTTTCAGGCTAGGCTTATATTTAGTATATATATTTTGTATTATAAAGTCTAAGAGCAAATGTGAACAATAGCCCAACAGACATTTTTAACAAAGCTAATGTACTGAGTGATTACAAATCAAACGGGTAACTCTCAACAGAGAGCTCTGATGGGCCAATCAAATGGTTCACTGCAACTCAGAAAAAAAATCAAAAATACAAGTAAACACAATTCATGGGCTAGTAAAAAAAGCCAATGAAAGTGGCGTGGGACACGAATAGGATAAACACCATCTTTTCGCTTATCTTTCACCTTGACTGACTCACATCCCAAAAGATGCCTCTTATGATGACCAAGGACTAAGGAGTTATTATATTAACTGGAGTAAGCTCGACTTCCGAAGCCATTCAACTAACTCTGTCCTAGGTGCTAACAAGTCCTATGTTTACGCTTTCGTCACAATTTTACCCATAGTTCATTGCGTGTTTGGTGTTTGATTGTAACAACATGGCGTACGCCACGATACGGGATGGAATTTTCTACCGTGGAATTTTCTTCGAACGATTTAAGTGATTTTGAGGAAGACTGCGATGAAAATATTAATGATTTAGGGGGAATAGATGATGTAGATTTTACAGAGAATGACAAATACTGTGTTTGTGCAAAGCCCCTGTCCAAAAACATGATCGGGTGCGACGGGACGAGTGGAGTGCAAACACCCCGGCAAATACGACGGTGAATGGTTCCATTTGGTGGCAGTGTGTGGGCTTGACGAAAAAGACGATTTATAATGCACAAGAAATATTACTCGCAAAACACAAGAAATTGTACACGATGACAAAATATATGACACACAAAACACAAAGAATTGTACATTAGGCCTATAACGCAAATATAAATTTTCAAAGATCTTCATTCCCATTGGAATTTTGTTATTTTTTATGCCATTCATTACTCCTCCATTTTGTTCAGGAAAGGTGACCTTAGCTACTCCATTTTAATATTTATAACAACCTCCAAATTCCCCGGCCAAATTCCAATACTTTTGGTGAAAAAAGCCCCAATTGTTCAAAAACAAAATACACGTTTCGTCCGATATCCCCCTAAAAATATGGATTGGATCAAACATTCAATCTGCCCACTAACACAAATGCCGCCCACTCCATCCTACTTATTCCAAGCTCCATCCTTTTCCCAGCTTCTTCATTATTTCTTTTACGAAACGCTTGTATTTTTGAAACACCCAAGACAAAAAATATAATGCATTCTAACTTCTAAGTAAAATAACTGAGACTTTCATGCTTTAGCTTTAATAATCATCAGATTCAGAGTCCTGATTTTTTTTTTTAAAGCTTTTACTTAGGCTATCTTTAGTATTTTAATTATAAATTTAACTACAGTATTTTTAAATCTAAAAAGGGTTATCTGAAACTAAAGGCCTTCTTCTGTAATGCTTCCACATTTCCTGAAATTAAATTCTGCTTTTTATCGGACAAATTTATAATGTTCCAGAATTTAACTCGATGTGCAAAATCTTAATTAACTTTGCCATACGCAGTGGCGTAACTAGACTTTTTTATTTGGGGGGGGGGCAAGAAGGGGCAGTGACTTGAAATGGGGGGCTCCTAATGGGTGGGCTCCATTCCAGTGTCAAGAAATGCGCGCGTAGCGCACGAACATTTTTCGACTTTACACCTACCTTTTGCACGATTGAGCTACATTTCGACTCTAAACAAGCTTGTACCATAGAATATTGAATTTTGGAAAGACATGCGCACGGAGCGCGCGAAAAAAATTCATCTGTTACTTTGTACCATCATTATTCCATGATTCATTTGGGGGGGGGGCAAGCGGGGGGCAAGGGTTCCAAGTGGGGGGGGGGGGGGGGGGGGCTCCAGCCCCCGCTGGTTACGCCACTGGCCATACGGTATCAAACCGTATCATACGGTTACCATCTATGCATCAAAATGTAGCTAAAAACATTGTGCTCACGTTTATTTCCAACATTATGTGCGATAGTGTAAATGATAATTAACAAGAAACTATTTAATTTTTGATTGAAAAATACAAAAATATCGGTAAAACAGCAACTTATCAATCGAAAATCGCACTACAATAATGTTGGTATCGTATGAAAGCTGTTTAATTTAACAATTTGAAAACAACAGTTTCGTAAACGAAAACTACTCGAGCGAGATGCAATGAAGATGAGAACGAGACTTGTTTGTATGGGGAAGTGAGTTGGTTCAGCGGTTTCCTCACGAATTGCCTCATTAGCATATCGATCTTGTGACTAAGTAAGAGGATTTCCAGGGACCGACCTCGGTTGAAAGGGGACCGTCGACCGTGATAATAAAGACGCGTGAAGTGGAGTGTCTTATACTGTCGTTTGAAAAGAAGCACTTGGCACTATCGACTTTTATTCCTAGAGCCTCCTCCAGTTAACTATGCTAACTCCTTGTGATGACAAAGGTCATGTTATACTGATGCGACATTTGTTTACTAATGTGGAGTCAAAACAAAATTCCATAAACTATGTTTGATCATCTTAGTACTGCATAGTCTTAAAATCACTACAAAAACGTGTCAAATGTGTCCGTCTGTCACGGTCCTGTCTGTCACAACTTTAAAGAGCCAGGATTTTTCAGTTCCATGTTTTGAATTAAAAAATCGTGAGTTTTCTGATTATTTGTATATAAGTGAATAACAGTAAAAGAGAAAAACTTAACATTTCATCTTTCGAACAGATAGCAACATTTTGTGTTCAAATTTTTTTCACAAAATTGAGTGTAATTTGCATCCTGTCTGTCACGCTGATTTCATTTTTGTGCTGTACAGCCACAGAATCCTCTAGTTTCTTGGATTGTGTTTTAAATTAAAATATAGAGTATTTTAATTGATTTTATACTTAAATTAAAAGGTTAAACCTTAAAAAAAGAAATTTTTACAGGCCTTTAAAATATAAAAAAAGTAGCTTCATTTTGTCTCCTCTGTCACGCTGGAATGGCCAGAAGAAGGTTTCTCCTCGTAAAATACTCACATCTAGTACACATGTTGCTTTACCTTTGTCAGGTGGAAGAATTATGATTTGCTTCTCCTTTTTCAGGCTATTTAGCGCTTATCTTTCACCTTTCGTGACATTCTTTTCTGGCAGTTTTGACGACTTCAGAATACTCGCCACTTTCGCACGTATTTGAATGCCATCGGCTGTAGGAAGTTTGCGGCAAGCCATTCCATATCAGATTATAATCAAGGATCCTTATGAACCTTTTTGGTAAACAATTATAAATTACCTTTTTCTTTCAGTCAGTTTTGGCAAAGCTAACCCAATATGAGTTCCAGGAATTCCCTAAGAAGTAGGGATGGTGGTCGTCCATTTTCTTCAAACCGTACACAGATTGCCTCACCTAAGGCCAATGGCAGACCACACTATCCAGAAATAAAACAGAGGGGATACTACTCAGATATTCTCACAGGGGATGCACAGAGTAGAGTAGGGGTGAGTAAGAAGCATTGCTTCGAAAGATCACATTCACAGTGATCTCAATTCTCAAGTGAAGGGCGAGTATTTGGCTAGACATGTTTGCATTATGACCGCGATTGAGGCAGTGCACACATTACACGTTGCGATAGTACTGATTTTGTTATCGCTTATAGTTCAATCAGTTCCAAATTGGCGAGAAATAGTAGGTTTTTATCTCTTGGCACGCAAAGATTATCCAAACTTACCCCCGTGATTATGGCCACACGCACGAATTACGTATTTACACAGGTTGTGCTTGTTGTCTTCACGCACCCCGTGTCCTTCTGTATTCATTCGCTGGTGTTATGAGGCTTTGCCAATTTTGAACTGATCAAAGTAACAATGACGCAGGGAAACTAAAACATGATGTGGCATGTATTAACCAATCACACCCCAGTAATTGGGCGCATAGTCTCCTAACGTATAGCCTTGACCAGGCTTCTAAAATTATTTAAAATGACGCAGTCCGTAACCATCTGGCGCTGACACTGTAACACGGAAATCCCACCCAAAAATCCCCCCTTCTCTATTAAGCTGAATACAGCGAGCTAAGACAAGTGACATAGGATTTACGAACTGAGAGCTATGCTAACACGAAGCCTTGCACATTCTGCAATGCCAATCTAATGTTTCACCTTATAAAAGCGATGGAAATCCAATGGTTTTTCGTGGGGGGCAATATTCCCAAATATGGCGAATATGTATTATTCAAGGTATAACATCCAATCAGAAAAGACAAGCAGCCTTTGACCGGTAAACCTCGTAAATATTCATTAAATTGCGCTATTACGACACTAGTGGAGGCGGGTCAACATGTTTATGCAATTAGCATAAATTACTTCACCAGTCATAACAGATTATACAAGGCTTTCGGCCGCAAGCGGCCTCAGTCGAACTTCGTTCTCCCGCGATGGTACTCAATGGCGATCACTCCCCAGTTTACACCGGGCTTCGCCCGGCGTGTTCAGTGAGTAATTGGTGGGCCAGTGAAGGGGGCGGCAGTTTGGATGCTAGTTTATCGCACTAAATAAATAAGCTTGTAGGACTTGTTATTATTTATTAATATCAGTATGCACAAGGAGTTTGGTATATAATACTAGCCCGGACTACTACAACCCGATACAAATTTTAGAAAGCCTGATCAAGGCTACCTAACGTAGGGTGTCTTTTCAGGCAAGTCTGTGCAAGTCTGTATTATAAAAATGTACACCAATTAAATAGTGCTGGAACTTAGCATGTAATTTGCTATCCGTCAATATGGATCGTTTTTTCCCGGTGTACACGGTGATGAAATTTATGAACAATGAAAGCAGTAATTCAGCCACGTAAGACCAACATACTTGACTGCCGATTTTTACGCCTTGGTTATTTTTGTTTTGACATATAAAAAATTAGTATTTAAAATGTAACCCCCTCTCCCCTTAATTTCCTTCCCTTATGTGAGGGCAGCTGTAATTGCGATCTTCATGAATCAATTTTTGAAAACAAAGTGAGAGCGCAATAACAGTGCCAAAAACAAACAGTACAAAATGAGCAGCTAATTTGATGGTCTTTGATGCATAGTAATCATTAAAACCTCTTGATTTTGATATTCCAAAGAATGTTCTAAGCGGAGCTCCCACAGAGCAAGATACATTATGGAACATAGCCAAGGAGAAACACACACCAAAAGCAACTACATTCCAGGGACCTGAACATGCTGTACAGATGCAAGACAATCTAAAAAAGCAAGTCTATGGACCAACTAGTGAGATTCTCACAAAATCGGTAAGTTTAATGAATCAAAATGCTGTATCTTTATAATAGTTTATCTATCAGCCAGAAGAAATGTCATTGCCATCCAATTTTCATTGAGACTGATTTGATTTAAACTTCTATGGTGTTGGAATTGCAATTTAAACATGGTCTGACACAAATTTACCTGGAGACTGTTTCAAAATTGGAAACTTAACTAATACATGTACGTTTACTCTTGAAAAAGGAGTGGTGAAATTAACAAAATAAGATTTGAAACTTGTCCATATTTTTTCTATTGATGAAATACATACTATTGCTTACATACGCTATGCTCTTTCTTTCTTCCAACAACAAGCAGTCACATTTTACCAAGTTATTCAAGTCAAGTCCCATTAGGAACTAAGTATGTGGACTGCCTGGGACTATGGGTAAGCCCCGGAGTAAAACGTGATTGCATTTTTCACAGCGTGATTCTCTCTTTTGGTAACATTTCTCGGTTTATTGAAAATTGCCCGCTAATTCTCGGCATCGCGGGTTTATCAAAGAAAAATTCTGAAATTGCACCTTTTTTTTCAAAGAAAAAATGTCAATTTTTTATTTAAATAGAAATCAAATCGACCTGCATGTGTATCAAGCATTTTAATAGTCGTCCGGGAATGAGATTAAATGTCAAGTTAAATCCGGATTTAAAATCCGGACAATACTTCCATCCCTTTTTATATAGTTAATAAGCTCAAGTGCCCAGGAAGTAGCTTTGATTTTCCGCATCAATGCGGTAGAATACAATTACATCATAGCGTGATTAGAGGGGCTTTTACCGACCGATCGACTAAAATGATGATGTACTTTCCATCCTTGATTATCCGTAATCGATTGCGGCAGGCTGGCAGCATACAATTAGAATTAGATCATAGCATGATCCATAGCAAATACTGGGCCTCGCCTGGACGATAAATCTTATTGAAAATACATGCATGCACATGGAAATTATGGACGCCATTAGGTAAAGAAACTAGAAAGACCGCAGGAACCATCGGGATGTTTCTTTCAACAACAACAAAATTCATTGATAAAATAAATCATGTGATAATAAATAAATTACAATAATATTTTGTAAATAGAACGGGGTTCTGCGATTGGTTGAAATTTATTTGTGTATTCCTGGTCCGTGCGTGCGACGATTGTTTACATGTGTTCAGGTCATGACCTCGCAAGGAAAAACAAAATAATTCACATACAATATGGCCGACAGACGGGTTGTTCGCTATGATAAAAAATTGCAATTTTCTTACGGAAAACATGCGATTCCCTGAAATCGCGGGAGATTTTAAAGAAACCAAATACTCCCAGAAACAGATTTGCGGTGTTCTCTCGCTATCAACCAATTAGGTGCGTTTTTCTCGGAATTTGAGTCAATCTGGTGAAATCTCAGTATTTCTCGCGTTTGCTTAAAAGTGCTTGCGTGTTTTTACCAAAACAATTGTGTTTTCTTCCGGGGCTTAAAGGTATATTATGTGATCTTTGCCATGGGACGCCCTCAATCCTCAAAAAAAATTGGAAGCAGATTTTCTTGCAGATTTACTTTTCTGATCATAAATCAAAAATATATTCCAAATTACAGAGCAATACGATTCATAATAACCTCAAAATCATGGTTTAAAGAGTGAATTTAGAGTAAAATTTGAAAAATAGATTGTACCGCTCGGTACAATCTATTTTTCAAAACCATGATTTTGAAGTAATTAGGAATCGTATCGATCTGTAACTTAGAAGATCTTTATGATTTATGATCAAAAATGCAAATCTGCAAGAAAATCTGCTTTTATAGTAAAAATCAATGATAGAGGGCGCTAACTTGGAAAAAGATCACATAATATGCCTTTAACTATGGGTAAACAAAGGATCTATACAGTTATTCAAAAAAGTTATGATGTCTTATCCTTCTGTCTCTCTTCTTTTTTTTTAACAGGACTTTCCTGAAAAGGCATTTCTTCCCAAAGTCCAGTTGCCATATTTTGTTCCTCCCGGTCAATGCCCTCGTAAAATTGAAATTGAGCGAAGGAAACGTCACTTCCAGAACCAGAGTCTGGATGACCTTTTGACGAATGAAGGAATAAACACTGAGCTATTGATGCCCAAACAAATTACTGGTATGTATATAATCATATTAGCTTGAATGAAACATGGTTGATATGTGTTAGTAATAATATGTGATCTTTTTCAAATATTTACACATATTTATTCTCACTATTATAATGGAGTTTGACTTATCAGGAAAAACTTTCCTGGGCTAGTAAATCTATCTTGACTGTATTTTCTGTGAAAAAGCCATCAGAACTTTACTAACTCATAATGGAAATATGATTCCAATTTTAAGGAATTTCTCAACATATTTGCTTTCATTTTCATCTTAAAGCATTCTATAGACTAGTATTCTGTTCACTTGTGTACAGTTGCGATTGTTGCAGGAAACACTGTAAACAGCTGGCAACACGGTGTCAAACCATGGAATTTTATTTTATGAACGAAAAAAGGGGGAAATCACTCATAAAATAAGTTGTTGTTTATTTCAAAGTATTCGAACCGTGATTTTGAAGTAATTAAGAATCGTATGGCTCTGTTACTTACAAGATATTTTAGTTTCGTGGTTAAAATGTAATTTGATACAAAATACATAATATGCCTTAACCGTGTGTTTTTCAATCTGAATCAGTTGTGACCCAACATGAGTGGTAGTACCTAATTTGATTTAAGAGCAAAAATGTGGCACAAGGTCATAATAGTCAAATTCATTAAAATTCTTATTCATAAAAGTTCTTATTTATGATCTTCGATACATCTTGTATCCAACCAAAGACTTGAATTCATGAAAATAAACAGTTAAATTAAGGGAAGTGTCAACCCTATTATTTTGATGATCAACTTTTGCTTCTAAGTTTGAGAATATTGAATAAAAGTACATAAAAGTATACATTTTTAGAAAGGAATTTGATAAGGAAGCCGATGGTGATATCAATGTGATACCAAATAAACTAAATTTTGAGAAATGAACCAAAAAGCCATTTTTTTACCACAAATTTTTCAGACAGCATAACTATAAAATAAAAAATGGTAATTTGTTCTAATATACGTTTTTGTAAACAAAACAATTTTGTCTAGGAGGCAATTTTTTCTTTTTCCAAAATAAAGCTTGGTTTTGGAAATATTGCTAAAAACATCGGAAAAGTGTAAATGTCGTGTTTTTTTGCGTACATTTCGCTAGAAATGGATGCATATCTCGAGTTTAAAATCCATAATCGAAAAAATAAAAAATTGCCTCCTAGCGCTGAAAGTCCTCTACACAATGGTAGTAAAAGCTTACCTGATAGTTTGATATATTTTTAGTTATGTTGTCTGAAAATTCGTAAAATTCCTTCAAATTTAAACTTCTAGAAAACATCGATTTAGTAAAAATATTGACATTTTCCACCATTTAAAGCTAAATGTTCACGGAACACACGGGCGTGTGACCTAAAAAGCGAGTATACTATTATGAACAATCATAATAAACTATCAGATTCAATTTATATTGTCACAATGTGAAGAAATTGGAAGAAAACTGAAATCTAAATGATCGTAAGATTGGCCTTTGTTTACATTTTAGACATAGTTTTGCGCTCTTTTGTTTTTCGCGTCTACGTCGCGGATATTAAGCGGCGCGTCTAGTATTACGCGCGGGAAGTTTCAGCGCGCGACGCAATGATCGAACAGCTGTCGCAGCATTTGAAAAGCGCGGAACTCCGCTTAAATTCCCGCCAAATAACTATGCGCCTTTTCCTGACTCAAACTTACCAAAACAACAATTTAAAATCACCCAAAAGAACGGGAAATAATAGCTTCCGATAAGTAACTTATGATGGTAATGATAGAATACATGTAAAAGTATTAAATAATAGAGAAATATGAAATTCAATTTTTGAAACAAGTGCCGGGTTGACACTGCCCTTAAATTGTTAGTGATTTAATTTTCATTTACTCCATTGATTTGTTAACAAAACCAACACTTTAAATGTCCATAACTTGACAATTTGTATTTGATATTTTAAGACAAAGTGATTTTCAATAATGTTTAACTTTGGTTATGTATATAAGTATATGTTACATATCATTGACTTTTCTACCAACATTATACAGTTATATTTTTTTTTTTTATCATGACATATATACCCGGGGGGGGGGGGGGGGGGGTACTCAACTTTTTTGGGGGGTAGGGGTGTGCCGCACAGGGTCTCAAAAAGGGGGGCTACAGAACTGAACTGAGTGGGTTTCATGACGAAAAATAGGGTCTTAGGAACTGATTTTTTTCCAAAAAGTAGGTCTTGAGAACTGGCCTATAGTTCAATTTTGATTAGCAAGAACTCAAATTTTCGATTTCTTTTGGTTTTAGAATGCAAAATGTTTGAAGAATTGGGGCTTTGGAACGCAAAATTTCGCGATTTTTGAATTTTCAATAAAATTGGGGTCTTAAGAACTGATGCAGGCTCAAAAGGGGGGTCATAAGAGCTAGCAGCAGAGGGTGAAAAAGGGGGTCTTCAGCGCGGCACATACCTATACTCTTTTCCAACGTCAGTGCCCCCCCCCCCCCCCCCCCGGGCATATATACCTCAATATTCATACTCATTACTTGCGTTGGGTCACATTTAACAATTGCAGATTCTATCACATTTGTATAACAAGATATACATGTATATATCTGACTAATAGCAATGTTCCTTTAAATTCATACCTCATTATACCATTTTTCTCCTCAGGATCCATTTCTGTGAAGCTAAATGATCCAGACAGCAATGAAGCTGCTCCATTTCCATCATTCCTACCCTTAGACATATTCACAGATATGGAGTTTGACTGCCGTACACCAGAGGAATGGTTGGCTATGGGTGTGGAGAATGGATGTAGGAAACCTGTACCAGGCACGGCTCTTCTACCAGCATGGGATCTAGTGGATAAATGTAAGTATAATATACATTCTATATAAAAATCTTGGTTTAGTTCATGATGATCAAAATTGGTTCAATTGTTATGAAACGGAGTTAGATTCTATAAAGTTAGTATTGCTGTTTGTTGAGTGTGGATTGGTCTTTTTGTTGGGGTTTTTATTTTATTTTTAGAATTGCTCTAAATATCACACTAAAATTTACAATCTGGTTTTTGTTAATTATTCTTCAATCACCACCAGAGACACAACTTCTGACATGTATATTGCAATGAAGTAAACTTATTTAAGCAAGACTTGAACCCAGAGAGTTTGTTGTCTTGTAAGTAAGCCTGTTACAGATCTGTATCAAATATTGTTCAGAATCTCCCTTGGACATTGCAGGTGGATCTGTACTATTATGTGTGTGTGTACTAGGCATTTCAGTATTCAGTTGCAAGACCTTTCCCCTGACATATTACTTAACGTCATTACATTATTTGTTCTTATCTTTACTAAATAACCCCAAATGTCATTTCTTTCCTAATCAGTGGACCCCAAGGATCCTACTCTTGAGTATGAATGGTTTGAAGTTGGCATGCTAGATTATGACCCGGAGAAGGAGCTTTATTTGGTACAGAAATGTGATGTAAACGGACGCATATTAAATGAGGATGGAAATGTGGTGGTGAATGGCGGATATAATCCTGATGGTAAGTAAGCATTGCTATTTATTTTTTTTACAAATTATGTTATATGAATTACATACATTTTGTATATCTGTTACAAACTAATCATATTGGCAAGAAGGTTAAATAACAATCCATTTACTCTGTTAACCTGAAGATTGAAGACACTGTCACACCATAGAACCTGTCAAGAGTTTCACCATAACATCCATTTTGTTGGTGTGGTACCAATAATATTTGTATAAAATTTGCTAGAACAAGTATTTAATCTATAGCTATCGTTCAATCAGCTCGACATCTGTGGTTTTTATTTCTCCGCGCCCAAAAGTAATCCAAGCGAGCAAGATTTTGGCCATATGCACACAATTTTGGTCAAACGCGTTTGAAGGCTTAATGTACATGTTTAGAACCGTGCCTTAACCGATGATTGACGATCGCGCAAGATCTCACGAAATCTTAGTCAAAACATGTGGTATCAAATTACTAGCATGACATCATTTTCTCAGGCTTCTTTAAAGTCAAAAAAATCTGAAACAAATTTTATGAATGAAAAATTGTAAATTGCCGTTTCCCACGGTCACAACGCATGCGTAATGATGATTTTGGTTAGTTAAAGATGGCAGCTATTGCTTGATGAGAAGGGGAAATTTTGATCGCCACCATTGGTTGTGATTGTGAGTAATATAGAGTAATTAAATGTAGTTCCCTACCGATAGCTGAAATAATGATGGCAAAAAATGACATAATCGGCAGGAAATCTGACCCATCAATATCATTTTTTTAGTCTTAAAAAATATCGTGATATTATCAATATCGTGACATATTTAGCAGCAATATCGGGACATAAAAAACGTTGGCGATGCCCACCCTTAGTTTGGAGGCTGGGAATAACTTGCAAGTAATGAGAGGTGGATGGGTGGGTGGGTGGGTGTGTATGTGTGTACAAATCCTGTTCTCAAATGCAATCATTCAGGCCATACCTGAAAGAAGAAAAAATCCACTTTTAGTGATGATTGCTCACAAATGTGATTTAAACTCCTGTCATCTTTCCTCTCTTGTAGGTACACACACTCTCAAGGCCAACCAGTACTGGGTGCCACGTATTCGTCTACTTTACCTAGCAGAAGATCCCCAGGTCTTTGCGAAAGCTGTGACCAAGGCTTTTGAATTGCGCAAACATACTGAGTCCTTGCTTCGGTATAACTTATATGTGGATTGCATGCCGATAGAGGGCGTTGGTGAGCTGGACAGAGAGTGCTTGAAAAGGATGGTTGATATGGCAGCAGGTGGCTCAGGAAGTAAAAGGTAAAAAATGCAATTGGTTCTTGATTTGTTGATCTATTTGGCATATGGGCACCATTTTTGTTTGTAGGGACGTTAACCCTTTGAACCCGACGAGCTGCTAGACCGGCTTACGCATATGTGTACCGTATACCCGGTGAGACGGTGTAACGACTTACAGGTATGTATGCAATCAACCATATGAGACGGACTATAGGCTCAGTGTAGGATGTCCGAAGTGGTTTGATTACATAGATAAGACTACTGCGCATCTACAAATTGCCGGGTCAAAGTTCAGAGGCTTGTTGTTTTCAATGGACGAGTGATTCTATCAGCGCATTTTGCTTGCTGTTTTTTCGTGTCTTTTTGCATCAAAATTATATTGAAATGTGGCGTGTTTTGGACATGATGGACGATAGTGATACTGCTTAGGATTTGTTTAGATGATAGTTCTGGCATTTCAGATGATTTTGAGACCCGGGCATTGAATGGGAATTGATGGAAGTCATAAGCTTTTCATGTATTTGTGGTAATGTATCAGTATCAGTATCAGTATCAGTATCGGTGTACGGGTGGGTTTTGGGGTCCAAAATATCGCCATTTTTATTTATTTTTGTCCTGAAAGCACAATCCACGTAAACTGTTATTGTTTTTATATGATTGTATAATATTACAGATGATTCGGAACAAGTTAAGTATTGTTTTATCCATTTCCTGCAAAAATCAATATTTTGTGCGTTACCCCCGGAATGGCCAGGGTCAGCGGTACACATTGCCTGGCGCGATCAGGGTTCAAAGGGTTAAGACACGGGTAAGTGCTATTCAAGTTGGTGGTGGTGGTGTGGTGGTGTTTTTTTGGAGGGGTGAACATTTAAAATGAATTAAATAAAAAGAGCTTCACAAAGAAAAATCTGGGCATGTGAGCTGAGAGTTGAAATAAATTTGAAACAAACCAATTTGATAATTAATAATAGAATTGTCATGCTCTCTAATAAGACAGCGCAAGTACTTTGACACCTGTGCCTCCACATGATAACTCTTTATAAACATATTTTTACACATTACAGAACTGATGACTATCTTCACAATTTGGAAAAGGAAATCAACATGGATTTCTGCCGAGCCATGAATCGCATTGTTTTTGACAATATTGTAGGTGGTAATTCCAAGACATTCTCCTATGTAACAGTACCAGAGAAGGTGATAGAACCAGTACCAGACAGAGGTAATTAGCTTTGGTTTATAATGATATTAATAATAACAATAAGCATTTATATAGCGCATCGAACAAGTGGTACCTATGTGCTGTACAACTATAGTAAAACTACATTAAACTATTAAAACTATGTAAAATACACCAAAAGGGAAAAACATTTTTAAAAATGCATGAATAAGACAATTAAAGATTAAAACCCAACTGCCAGCAGGTGGCTAAGAGAGGCAAGAGCAACGCCACCGCAAATAAACCAGCAAAACTGGTAATTCAAAACCTAAGGCCCATTCATACATGTTCATATTGAATGTATCTTAATAATTTATTTTTGGAACTCTGAAACCATGTATGTATTTGTGTGCTGCTATGCCCTAAATAGTCAACTGCTATTTTTGGTATCTAAACACACTATTGTATTTTCAGCAAATAAAATCTGTGACATACTTTTGTGTATTTATTTATAGAGCATTCATCAGATTTATTATTCAAAGAGCAATGGCTTTTGTTGGTATCAAAGCAAACCAAAAAAGAAATTTTACAAATACTAGGCTCGTTTCAGAGAAATGTCATCCACTTTGATTCAAAATATCACAATTTCTGCTCTTCACAAACATACATAATAGTCTATTTCCTTCCCTTCCTCTGGACAGTGATGTACATTGCAACTTTACAGGGCAGCATTGATGCATACAAGTGTATCTTCCGTCTTTCTGTGCGTATGTGTATATACCAGCACCATGAGTTAATGCACTGCAATCAGGGAATGAGTCAGTGACTTCTCTATCTCGTGGAAGTGAAACAGACTATAGTTCAATCAGTTCCAAATTGGCGAAAATTGTGAGGCTAATATTTATATGTGGGCCCATATGGAATACCTACTAGACCACTGCTTGCTGATACCTTCTTATGATGCGCAAATGCATTCTTTCCCCAATAAATATGCACAGCGACTTCAATTCTTTTTGCGCAGAAACAAATACAAGCCTCACAATTCTCGCCAATTTGGAACTGATTAATCTATATACCATTCAATTTTATCAATTTGTTACCTATCCACTTTATATATTGATCCCAGGTTTCTACCCTGATGTTCCTGAATATCCATATGATGAGCAGCTTGATAACTTTGCCTTCAATTCTCTGCTGACTCGAGAAGAAGCTATTGTGTCCATGGGCAAGGTGCGCACAGAGTGTAACAAAGTGTCTGCTATGTCCTTATTTCATGTACCCATGAGTAAATACATGAGATTGGAGGAGTTTGAACAGACACAGAGTCAGGCTACTTCACAGGTAAATATACACTTTAAATCACTCTGGGTAGTTAGTATTAAGGTAAAAAGGGAAAGAGTCGTGCCGAGCTAAGCTCCCGCGCAGAGTGCCCATCTCTCTTACCTTGGCGTTTGGGCCAGATTATTCCTTGTAATTTTGCTGTGGGTGGGTTCGCCACTCCTCCCACACAACGAGTCTGTTTTACCTTCCCAACATTAGGTACTGCAATCAGTGAATCAGTTTGTATTCATACACTTGTAGTAGTGTCAAACCAATCAGAAAGCAAGAAACTAAAATACGCGGAGTGCATTGAAAGTGTCTAATGCACTCCACGTTTGTAGTATCTATGCCAACAGCATGATACCATGTCTGGTAAGTTATCTGTTATTATCAAGTTGAAAAACATTTTCCAAATGCATATCGCATTGACTCTGTTTGTTTGTATCTGTTCATACAGGTTCAGTTATTCCTCAAGGACAGCTGGATAGCTACACTTCGAGCAGCTATACGCACCAGTCTCCGTGACGTAGGCAAGGGATGGTTCAACCTACATGAGTCCAATTGGGAAGTGTACCAGCGTTCCAAGTTGAAAAAACTTATGGAGATGGTCAAGTTCTGCATGCAGGTAAGTTCAGTGTCTGAAAAGCATAGATGTTTGACAATATTTGTCCAAAAGTTGTACAGAATTGTTTACTATTAGCAAAATTCTCTATGTCTTTAATGAAAATTTTCTACAGGTAATCAATCTCCCTGCACTGCATCAATCGGCATCTGGAAAAATTTGCTGAATGTGGCACTTCTCTTGACAAAGTTAATTTAAGAGTGTAGTCTATTCCGGTTTGTTTAAAACAAGCCAATATAACACCAATAAAGCTGATTAAGAACGATTGAATAATATACAAGTGCTTGGTGACAAGGAACTTTTATACCACCAAACTAGTAGCAAAGAGCTTTATTCATTATGTCCCATGCATGTCAATCCTTTATTTTTTTATTTTTTTATTTTTTTATTTTTTTATTTTTTTATTTTTTTATTTTTTTATTTTTTATTTTTTTATTTTTTTTTATTTTTTATTTTTTATTTTTTTCCCCTTTATATTGATCTTCATATGAGGCTACTATAATATTGTCATATTCTATTTGCAGGATTCTTTGAGATACCTGGTACAGGACTCTCTGGTCAACTTTACCCAGATGATTGTGGATTCCTGCTGCTCTGTACTGGATATTAAGGAAGATTTAGAGTGGGGAACAGATCTTATTGCAAGTCCATACAGGTAAAGATAGATGGCTAAATCTTGTTAATTAATATCGGGTCAATTAAGCATTGAGCAAATACTGTTGATACTACTCTCTTAATTTCATGACATTTCATTTGTATACAACATCCAATCTTTCTATTAAGAATTTCTATTTATTTACTCACTTATATCTAGTCCCAAGAAGAACTGCTTATTTCTGGTGGACCTCATCTTAGACAAAGAAGGCTGCCATTACAGCACCAATCTGAACAACTTCAAACCTGCTTTGGTTGGGTTGTTTGACAAAGGAATTGGATCCACACAGAATGTACCACAACTGGAAAAGGTAGGTGTAGGGTATAACGGATGGGTAGGGTGAAGGTAAAAGACCAAGCTTGGTTTCAAAAGTTGAGTATAGTCGATGATATGGCCTCCAACTATGTAATAGTCTAAGTTCAAATCTTTTTGAAATATGATGATGCATGTAAGTTGCCAACCCGTACTTCGTGTCCATGTGATTCAGTTATACAATATTTCGGATTGTATGCATACATACATTCTTCATTGTCCAAGACATTGTGATTTGAATTAAGCATACATATTTTGAGCAACTTCATAGTATCAGTTGCATTTTTTTAGTTTTTGGGAATAAAAGGTTAAATGTTAGATGATGTAAAGTGTGTTTTAAAACTATTCCCCAGTAATCAGAAACAGTGTTGAAATCATAGTAGCCAATACGAATTAATCATTGATATAAACTGGATAGCAAATATAATCCACCTGTATTATGTTAATATTTTTCAAGTGATTTGTAAAAAAACTCCGTGTAGGATGCTACCTAATTGAACGTTACAATCTCAAATGTATGTTTTGATTCCAGTTTGTATTAGAGGAGATATTCTGGGCCGATACCCCTCTGCTTGAGTCTGTAGGAGAGCATGAACCCAGGGTAGAGGAACTACGAGAGACAATACTGAATGCCATACATAAAGCACTGCTACCAATGATGGCATATGCAAAGGCATATGAAAAGTATCTAGACCTTAACAATTTGGACATCAATGATTATATCAAGTGAGTATTTGTAAAGAATTGGTCAACTGTGTTACGCCATACAGAATGCCATACATAAAGCACTGCTACCAATGATGGCATATGCAAAGGCATATGAAAAGAACTCTGACCTCAATAATTTGAAGATCAATGATTATATCAAGTGAGTATTTGTAAAGAATTGGTCAACTGTGTTACGCCATACAGAATGCCATACAGAAATCACTGCTACCAATGATGGCATATGCAAAGGCATATGAAAAGAACTCTGACCTCAATAATTTGAAGATCAATGATTATATCAAGTGAGTATTTGTAAAGAATTGGTCAACTGTGTTACGCCATACAGAATGCCATACAGGAAGAACTGCTACCAATGATGGCATATGCAAAGGCATATGAAAAGTATCTAGACCTTAACAATTTGGACATCAATGATTATATCAAGTGAGTATTTGTAAAGAATTGGTCAACTGTGTTACGCCATACAGAATGCCATACAGAAATCACTGCTACCAATGATGGCATATGCAAAGGCATATGAAAAGAACTCTGACCTCAATAATTTGAAGATCAATGATTATATCAAGTGAGTATTTGTAAAGAATTGGTCGACTGTGTTACGCCTTACAAAATGCCATACAGAAATCACTGCTACCAATGATGGCATATGCAAAGGCATATGAAAAGAACTCTGACCTCAATAATTTGAAGATCAATGATTATATCAAGTGAGTATTTGTAAAGAATTGGTCAACTGTGTTACGCCATACAGAATGCCATACAGAAATCACTGCTACCAATGATGGCATATGCAAAGGCATATGAAAAGAACTCTGACCTCAATAATTTGGACATCAATGATTATATCAAGTGAGTATTTGTAAAGAATTGGTCGACTGTGTTACGCCATACAGAATGCCATACAGAAATCACTGCTACCAATGATGGCATATGCAAAGGCATATGAAAAGAACTCTGACCTCAATAATTTGAAGATCAATGATTATATCAAGTGAGTATTTGTAAATAATTGGTCAACTGTGTCACGCCATAGAGAATGCCATACAGAAATCACTGCTACCAATGATGGCATATGCAAAGGCTTATGAAAAGAACTCTGACCTCAATAATTTGAAGATCAATGATTATATCAAGTGAGTATTTGTAAAGAATTGGTCGACTGTGTTACGCCATACAGAATGCCATACAGAAATCACTGCTACCAATGATGGCATATGCAAAGGCATATGAAAAGAACTCTGACCTCAATAATTTGAAGATCAATGATTATATCAAGTGAGTATTTGTAAAGAATTGGTCAACTGTGTTACGCCATACAGAATGCCATACAGGAAGAACTGCTACCAATGATGGCATATGCAAAGGCATATGAAAAGTATCTAGACCTTAACAATTTGGACATCAATGATTATATCAAGTGAGTATTTGTAAAGAATTGGTCAACTGTGTTACGCCATACAGAATGCCATACAGAAATCACTGCTACCAATGATGGCATATGCAAAGGCATATGAAAAGAACTCTGACCTCAATAATTTGAAGATCAATGATTATATCAAGTGAGTATTTGTAAAGAATTGGTCGACTGTGTTACGCCTTACAAAATGCCATACAGAAATCACTGCTACCAATGATGGCATATGCAAAGGCATATGAAAAGAACTCTGACCTCAATAATTTGAAGATCAATGATTATATCAAGTGAGTATTTGTAAAGAATTGGTCAACTGTGTTACGCCATACAGAATGCCATACAGAAATCACTGCTACCAATGATGGCATATGCAAAGGCATATGAAAAGAACTCTGACCTCAATAATTTGGACATCAATGATTATATCAAGTGAGTATTTGTAAAGAATTGGTCGACTGTGTTACGCCATACAGAATGCCATACAGAAATCACTGCTACCAATGATGGCATATGCAAAGGCATATGAAAAGAACTCTGACCTCAATAATTTGAAGATCAATGATTATATCAAGTGAGTATTTGTAAATAATTGGTCAACTGTGTCACGCCATAGAGAATGCCATACAGAAATCACTGCTACCAATGATGGCATATGCAAAGGCTTATGAAAAGAACTCTGACCTCAATAATTTGAAGATCAATGATTATATCAAGTGAGTATTTGTAAAGAATTGGTCGACTGTGTTACGCCATACAGAATGCCATACAGAAAGCACTGCTACCAATGATGGCATATGCAAAGGCGTATGAAAAGTATCTAGACCTTAACAATTTGGACATCAATGATTATATCAAGTGAGTATTTGTAAAGAATTGGTCAACTGTGTTACACCATACAGAATGCCATACAGAAAGCACTGCTACCAATGATGGCATATGCAAAGGCATATGAAAAGAACTCTGACCTCAATAATTTGAAGATCAATGATTATATCAAGTGAGTATTTGTAAAGAATTGGTCAACTGTGTTACGCCATACAGAATGCCATACAGAAATCACTGCTTCCAATGATGGTTCATGAAAAGTACTTTGACCTCAACAATTTGGAGAATAAGGATTATATGAAGTGATTATGGTATTCAGGAGCACCTCACAGATCCGTCAGACAAATACCCAACCAGTAAATAATGGGACTGTGAAAAGTGTATTTCTGTGGGTTAAAAAGATCTCATTGAAAACATGGCAGTGGTAAGGCATAATGAAGGAAATCCATCAATGGTTCTTTTAATAGCAAAATGCCTAGGAAGCTGAGATAAACTTCCTTATGACTGCAGAAAATTGTTTCAGTCTTCCTTTTAAGTGGCGGAACAGTTTAAGTCACGACGGCAATGTTTCATCATAAGTTTAATGTGCATGTTTGAATTAACTTCCAGATGTGACATATCTTAACACTTTCCACGCGGCAGGCGTTTGCAGACGACATTTCAAAATGTTTAAAAAATGTCACGATTATTGAATTTCATTACAATATTTGGAATCGCCATGAGAAATGCATTGAAATGAGTACAAACATGCCTAGTCTTGAGGTAAGCCTTGAAAGTTGGGACAGGTTTTTGGAAAAGTCTGTTTGTATATATATTGTAAAACCAACACCCGTGTGGAAAGTGTTAAGTAATAATAACATCAAGATTCTAATTACAAATATTTGTTAGCTGGTTACTAATTATACCCAATTATTCTTTCAGGGACTATGAGTCTACAGAACACTCTGCAGCAGAAGTCAAGAAAGAAATTGAGACCCACTTAAAACAGAAGGAGATACTGGAAAATATCATCCCTAGCAACATTATGATTGGTCCTTTCTACATCAGTACAGAGAATGTCCGACAGGCTCTGTCCAAGAAGCGCAAAGCATTGGCCAATGGGTTGCTTGAATTGCTCTCTAAGAAACTGCGTACACAAGCTGAAGACGTGAGTTGGTTTATGAAATGTATTACTTTTTGAGGAAAGGAAATTTTACTTTAAATGGTATTTATTAAATGAAAATAAAAATAAACGTAAAGGCTATTACTTCAATTGGTATCTCATTGTGATTATTTCTAGATATAATATTGTAAGAGTGCCTGTTATCATATTTGGACATTATTATAGATGTTTTGCTAATTGTTTCCATTTAAAACTAGATTTAGAGTCAGCAAATACATGTTTACTACTTCAATTGACCATATTTTGACAATGACAACATGGATATAATCTACACATACACATATTCAAAATTTTATCAAAATCTCCCTCAGGATAGACCGATATAATACCTTAATCCCATTATACCATTTGTTTGCTGATGAATTAATAGAATCGGGCTTTCCATCCATAACTCATGTCAATATTGTTTGTAAATGTCGAGCACATAACAGTCTGTATTCACCACCAAATTATTATGTGAAACAAATTTTATAAACCAAGAACTGCTGGCAATTTGTATGAAAAATATACACTATGACAGGACTATTATGATGAGTCACACAGGACATTTGAAATGTTGTTTGAAACCGTAAAACCCTTATTTCTAACACTTTTATATTTCCCATATTCCACAGGCATGTGAAGAGTTCAAGGCCATCTCTCGTCGACTATATGACAAACCCAACTGTATAGAGGATCTTGCTGATCAGAAAACTTGGATGGAATCTATCCCAGAGAAGCTCAAAGAACATACAGAACTGATAGACAAGGCCATGACTGACTATGAACTCATAGAGGAGTTCTTTTATAATTTGTCTACTGATGATTTTAATCTCAAGTAAGTGGTCTTTTCCAGATCCTGTGTACATCAGGCAAAAGGAGGAGTTTATTGCGATTACAATAATAGCAAAAACTTCATAACACTTTATCCTGAATGTCTACTAAAAATTTCAAGAACAAAATATTGGTATATTAATTTTGAAGCCTTGCAACAATGCTATAGAGTAGTTTAGCCTAAATGCCAAAACAACAAAAGAAATTATGATACTCAGGTTTAGCTGTTAGCTTTGGGATTTTGTTTTGTGTTAACTTTGCCATGGATGTTTAGTATGTGCCTGTATGTTATGCTAACATATAGGATGAATGCTTCACTCTTGACTTACTTAACTAAGAAAGATTGGTTGGATGGTGTTTTTATGTAATGACAGGTGGAATGCAATTGGATGGCCAAGCAAAATTGAGGGTCAGATGGAGAATACATATCAACAATTGGAAGAAGATCAAGAACGTTTCCATAAGATTCAAGCCACTGATCAGAATAACTTCCAGGATAGACTAGACACATTACAGGTTAGTGAAGAGTCAATAACTTTATGCGTGCATTTGGAATTGTACATAGTGCTCTGTTAGATCACTTGAAGTTGAAAGAAAATCATACAAATAAAATCACAACAACAGTGTGTACTGTTCTTCAATATTAAAATAGATAATGCATATATTAGAAAACAAGGAATTCTAAATGTGTTTCTCAAACATTTGACATCAATCTTTGAGTTTGATGCATGTGCAAAAGAGATAAATCAGATAAGACTGGAGACAAAGTTGTCCATGCTGAGGGAATAGTGATCCTACACGACTGTAAACCAGTTCGATCAGGCTCCTTAACACTGATCTGGTCTTCACTACTGTCATATTTATTTGGCTATTCATGTGACAGGACTTAAGGGGGGACTTAAGGAAGTTTTTGATTTGATTTTTTGAATTTTGTGAGTGCTGTAATTATTGAACTATTAATAAAATGTATATAAAAGTATACATTTTTGGAAAGGAAATGGATCAGAGAATCCAAATTTGTTTGACAAAATCACAAAATTCACTTTTTTGACCCACATTTTTTTGAACAAAGCTAACAAAAAGTAATTTTGAGTAAAAATGGCCAAATCACTTTAAAATGATGTTAAGACACTAATGAAGGGACGATTCTTTTTTTTTAAAAACCTAATCTAATATTTTTGAAAATTTTGACCAAAAAGTGCCAAAAAACGTGAAAAAATGGATTTTTAAATTTTTTTTACACTTTTTTGTCAAAATTTCAACAAATATTGGATTAGATTTAAAAATTAAAAAAAACTCCCCTCCAGTAGTGTCTTAACATCATCATCAAGTGATTTGGACATTTTTAACTCAAAATTATGTTTGTTAGCTTTGTTCAAAAAAATTGGGTCAAAAAGTGATTTTTTTTTTGATTTTCTCAAAAAATCAACATTTTTGGTCAAAAATGATGCCAAATTTGGATTCTCTGATCCATTTCCTTTCCAAAAATGTATACTTTTATATACATTTTAGTCATGGTTCAATAATTACAGCACTAACCAAATTCAACAAAAAAACTTCCTTAAGTCCCCCCTTAAGGGCAGTGTCAACCCGGCACTTGTTTCAAAAATTGAATTTCATATTTCTCTATTATTTAATACTTTTATATGTATTCTATCATTACCATCATCAGTAACTAATCGAAAGCGATTATTTCCCGTTCTTTTGGGTGATTTTAAATTGTTGTTTTGGTAAGTTTGAGTCAGGAAAAGGCGCATGGTTATTTGGCGGGAATTTAAGCGGAGTTCCGCGCTTTTCAAATGCTGCGACAGCTGTTCGATCATTGCGTCGCGCGCTGAAACTTCCCGCGCGTAATACTAGACGCGCCGCTTAATATCCGCGACGTAGACGCGAAAAACAAAAGAGCGCAAAACAATGTCTAAAAATGTAAACAAAGGCCAATCTTACGATCATTTAAATTTCAGTTTTCTTCCAATTTCTTCACATTGTGACAATATAAATTGAATCTGATAGTTTATTATGATTGTTCATAATAGTATACTCGCTTTTTAGGTCACACGCCCGTGTATTCCGTGAACATTTAGCTTTAAATGGTGGAAAATGTCAATATTTTTACTAAATCGATGTTTTCTAGAAGTTCAAATTTGAAGGAATTTTACGAATTTTCAGACAACATAACTAAAAATATATCAAGCTATCAGGTAAGCTTTTACTACCATTGTGTAGAGGACTTTCAGGGCTAGGAGGCAATTTTTTATTTTTTCGATTATGGATTTTAAACTCGAGATATGCATCCATTTCTAGCGAAATGTATGCAAAAAAACACGACTTTTACACTTTTCCGATGTTTTTAGCACTATTTCCAAAACCAAGCTTTATTTTGGAAAAAGAAAAAATTGCCTCCTAGACAAAATTGTTTTGTTTACAAAAACGTATATTAGAACAAATTACCATTTTTTATTTTATAGTTATGCTGTCTGAAAAATTTGGGGTAAAAAAATAGCTTTTTGGTTCATTTCTCAAAATTTAGTTGATTTGGTATCACATTGATATCACCATCGGATTCCTTATCAAATTTCCTTTCTAAAAATGTATACTTTTATGTACTTTTATTCAATATTCTCAAACTTAGAAGCAAAAGTTGATCATCAAAATAATAGGGTTGACACTTCCCTTAAAGCCCTGTGTCCTCATTTGCAATTGTTTCTCAAATTCAATGTTTATGATTTACCTTCTCAGATGGTGGTTGCTGGTTTTGCTGCCCACACAGACATGTCTAAAGCACATGAGGTAGCCAACGAGGTGCGTCGTGTCAACAAGCAACTGAAGGAATGTCAAGAATTAGCTGCCATGTACAACAACAGGGAACGCCTCTTTGAAATGCCTGTCACCAATGTAAGATTGCTCATATTACCTTATGATTGAATAATACTCTTATCTTGCCATATTAACCATGTATTGTCTACTTACATGATTGATAGTCACAATTTTTACACAAAATAATATAAAAAAAGTGAATTTTCATTTGGTTAACTATAGCTTTTGTCAACAGATTTATGGCTCAAAAGATCTGGAAGCAAGACCTCTAGAGGAATGTGATGTTGGAATTTGGTTTCAGACTCTTGGTTATCATTGTCAGCTCCATTCATTTTGTAAAGATGAATAGAAATCTGTATTTAAGATAGGTTCATAGATACCTTCCTCAAAACATTGAGAATCACAATAGAATTTACTACACTGTTTCTAAGATTTATCAAAAAGGTTACAAACTATAATTAGGTATATAAATATCTGACCAGTAACTCATTTTACTTAAAATCATGTTATTTACTCCTACTACTCCAACCCTTAACCCTAACGAATGCAAGGATTCTGACACGGACGAGATTATAAAGGGAAAAACAGCTAAACTGGAAGAAATGCAAAGGATGCGCAGAATGCGTCTGCATTTAGTAAGAAAACATTGACATTACCATATTATAGTTGTTTTTATTATTCCCTTATAGCAAGCTTCAGCATTAACCATTCCTGCCTTTGTATTGTGGGCATATATATTATGACTCAACCAGTAGCATTGCCAGTGGATGTCGCCAATATAATGTGTTGTCAAACCTTAGCTTTTTTCTTTTCTCTTTGTAAAGCTACCTTTTCTTCCCTCCTTGCAAATGCAAATGTTTGTTATATTTTGTCTGTGCTTGACATTATTTGCTAAGGAAAATAGTAAGCAGACTGGACTGTAAGTGCCTAATCACTGTTGAGATTATATCTTGCTTTTGGTTGTTTTAGTTGCATAACTGAAGACCATCTTTAATATTAGAGATGGTGACATGATCAAGCGGAATGAGTCGGATGTCGGGAATACTGATTTTGAGTTGTAGGTAAAAAGAAGGGACAAATTTGATATGTTTTACCTTTTTTTTCAGTTGGTAAATTTGTTGTTAACTTAAAAACTAGAAGTTCAATTTTTGTGGGGTAAATGATAGACAAATATCAAAATTGAAAACTGCCGACATGTGACTCATTCCACTTGGTCATGTCACATATACCTTTAATCATGTTGCTTTATGGTGTAAGATTGACAATCAGTGCTAAATACCTGGTACGAGCCATCTTACAGCAGTAATTGTATCTTGCTTTACACCGTCAAGGTCAGCGTTCGCGTTAAGTGGTTGCCCGGTTGCCCGGGACACCCAAAATTAGCACCGGGCAACCAACATGTACTTATCTGGTTGCCCGGTGGGCAACCAATTTTTTTACAAGAAGTGAAACACTTAACACATGCATTTAAATATTTTACAGAACGGGCAATCAAAAAATCTGCCGGGCAACCATAATTTCCTGCTTGGTTGCCCGGCGGGCAACCAGATTTTTTTCCTTAATTCGGACGCTGGTCAAGGTCACCCAGAATAATCTGATTCATAATCCATTGGATATTCCAGAACATAATAATGCATGTGTGCAACCCCAAACATATGCAACTGAATTCTACAGAGGTGCACAATGCACTATAGTCGTGATCAGAATACTTTGGTACTTTTTAAAAAACCCAATGCGTGCGTCTAGTTAATGAGTGTGTGGGCGGGGACATTCATGACCCATAGATACGGACAATCGGATTACAGATTCCGCGACGCGTTGAACTGCTCAAAGATAACGCTGTTGTGACGCTGTTCTAAACGCACTTTCGTGTTTACGCTGTACGCTGTTGTCACAGAAAAAAGTGCCGGACTTCTCTGACGCCGACTATTGGCATCCCGCTCACCCACTGTTTAATTGTCTTGGTTGCTGTCAGAGGTCATACTGGCACAGACAGAGAGGTGAATAGTTGGACCTGTAATAATATGAATCTGTTGTTCCTTTCCTGCTCCCATGTAACATTCTACCCATGCAGTATGACAAATTAAGCAAGTTGGTGAAAGACTTTGAACCGTTCAAGAACTTGTGGATAACAACATCTGATTGGATGAAGTGGCATGAGAGCTGGATGAATGATCCACTGACAAGCATCGATGCAGAGCAATGTGAGAAACAGGTCAATGATGCCTTCAAGACCATGCACAAGGCTTGCAAGATCTTCAAAGACATACCAGGTAATTTGAAGAAAGAGTGTTGATAAGTCTGTCCATAATTGGATACATAGTGATTATTAAGGAGTAATGTTACTGCTGAAGCTTCTACATATTATATCAAGTGATAATTTGATAAAAGAGATAAAACGCAGAAAACTATATATTGATCAGCTCCAAATTGGCAAGCCTCATTACAGCAGCGAATCAATACAGAAGGTTGTGGGCGCACCTGAATGCAACAGGCGCACTGTGCATCATTCATAACATGTGTGTGTGGAATAAAATTGTGTGAATATGGCCAAAATCGAGCTTGTACACTTGATTACTTTTGCGCACAGCGGGATAAAAAATGCATATTTCTCGCCAATTTGGAACTGATTGAACTCTATTATAGCTGAATATCAGTTCATCATGATTGATATGAAGATGCAATCTTGTTTCTATCATTTTGTTTATTCCAATTCTTCTTTTCTTTCATCTTAACAGGTGTACAATTGGTGGCTCAGACCATGCGCACTCAAGTAGAAGACTTCCGTCCATTCATTCCACTCATTCAGGGTCTGCGTAATCCTGGTATGAGAAGTCGTCATTGGGATCTGCTCTCCAAGGAGCTAGGTTTCACCATCGTACCCAAGGCATCACTCACATTCTCAAAGTGTCTTGATATGAAGTTAGATGCCCATATTGACCAGATCGCTAAAGTGGCAGAAGTGGCTGGCAAGGAATATTCCATTGAACAAGTAAGTTTGATCATCTACTTGAACTATTATTTTTAAATATGTACATTTTTTAAGTATGAATCGATCCAAGAATAGGTATTTAATTTTAAGACCACACTATCAACTACCAATTAACATGAAAAATGTTGTCTTGTGAAATTTATTACGATTGATATACCTACTCACCTCATCAATTATTTCAACTCAATCATTTGATTTGATCAATTTTTGACAGAATTCAAACGTTAAACTGTCTTCATCAATGTTTCTTGTGACTCATAGGAAGGTAGTCAATATATATTTTACAAGTGGTGTCACCTATACAACAGAGCAGATAATTAAAAAGGGGGTAAATATAATTCTTATATTTTATGTAATTGGATGAAATTCACAATACAAGTATTTTGCATTGTTTTCTTTCAGGCTCTGGACAAGATGGAAAGTGAATGGAAACCAGTAGTGTTTGAGATCTTAGCCTACAAAGACACAGGGACATATATCATGAAGGGATCAGATGAGTGTACTCAACTGTTAGATGATCATATTGTGATGACACAGAGTATGTCATTCTCACCGTACAAGAAACCGTTTGAAGAAAGGATCAATACATGGGAGGGGAAACTACGAATGACACAGGTAGGGATTGAGTGAGGGAAAGTGTTGACTTTTTGTGTGTGTACATGCAGGGGATTACATATAGAGCATTGGACTAGTACATCAACTGATAAAACCCAGGACAATCTCCCCCAAGATAGAGAATTATATGTGGATGGGTTTGCATATCATAGCTGGCTGCAATGTATCCATCCTTCAGTAAATGTTTATGATTTTAACAAGTAATTTAAACAGTTTGAAGCTTGTGTGTTACTATTGTAATTGACCAATCACCCTCTGTCAACAAGTATCAAACGTGTGTGATTGAATGTTTGTGCCAGACATGTGCCTGTTATTGCCTGCATTATCAACTGTATTCAATAATTGAACAAACTCAAGAATTAAGAAATTAGGTATTTCATCATATTGTGACGAACGCGGGTGCTACTCAAGGCGACACTGTGTACTTTATTTCATAGACAGCGCCCTCTCTCGTAAACACCCTATATCTTGTCAGGATGGCGTCACACAAAACCGAGCTTAATAGGCAGTGGAACCGTTGGTGAACCATATATTCACCTCTTAGCAACAACAAACACAGAATGAACAGACAGAACAAGCTAGCACTTGGTTTCTCTATTAAAATATTAGTACTTTTATTTTCCCTTTCCTCGACTGATTATTATTACAACATAATCACAAAATATTGTAGGTTTTAATTTCCCTTCATGGAAGTGTCACACCAAATATAAACTTTCTGGTATATGAAAGGGGGGAATCTTCAACATCTATAATAAAACTCTTAATCAACACAACTTTATACGTCCCAAAATTATATTCAACTACTAGGGAAACCAGGAAATACCATGTAAGTCTTATTTGGCACAAAACTTCCACTCCATGAAATTAAGATTAACTCTCCTTTGAATCTGTAACATCAGCTCTTTGAAGTCATGGATATCTACAGTATCCACCCCTTGAAGTCATGAATATCTACAATATTCACCCAATGAAGTCATGAATATCTACAATATTCACCCAATGAAGTCATGGATATCTACAGTATCCATCCAATGAAGTCGTGAATATCTACAATATTCACCCAATGAAGTAATTACGATATCAACAAGTGATTCAAGATAAAATCACCGATACCTTTCTACATAAGTTTTCCAACTACGGTATTCACAAGTGATCCACAACAAAATCACCGATACCGTTCTGCATAACGTAAATAATTTCTTACCACTCTGATGATGTGTAAGTCGCTCTGTTTCCTCTGGTAGTGAAATGGTAGCGCTTCCTTCAAGTGGGACACTGAATTAAAATCCTATAGTAATAATCATAACAAAATCCACCATCTCCTAGTGATTTCAATGGCAATCAAGAATTCAGGCACTTGTCTCAAAATATGGTTAAGTATTTCCAACATAGAAGTACATGTGTACCCAACACATAAGCCAAAAATATAGAAGTTCTTGCTCACTGATGAAATCACCACAAGATGAGAACTAAGCTGGTACAGTTGCTTACCTGGTGAGAGGTAGAACAGAAGTGTACCCCATCTCACCAGGTGAGGACTGATAGGCTCAAAATTAGCCCCAGCTCTGAGATGGTCCTAGTATTTTGTTAGGGGGGTTTCCTGCAGATTTTCATCTTAATCCAACATCTTTACTCCTAATATGACTTTCCCACTTCCCCTATTTCAATTTAATCAACTAGTCCAGGGCCACTCCTAAGATTTCATTGGTTACCAACTTTTGGGGTGTCACCTGTCCAGTTTCAACTTGGCACTAGGCCTACACCATGGCGGTCTTCACTAAATATCACAATGTACCAAGTAAATGAACAACATCTCAGAATAATGAGATAGTTTATTAGAACATCTTCTAAGTAGGACATCGAACTAGTTATACCAGTAAATCCCTTTTGTGTGGTTTGTGTGAAGGACTTCTTTAACCACTTACAATACATCAAAACAAGATGGAAAGGAAAATACATGGGGTGAATGACTTGGATACCTGTTACACAACTGTTAATTAACTATAAATGATCAACTAAAATTATTACATCAATTAGTTCTCCCTTGTTTTACAGATACCTAATACAATTATAATCACTTCACCTTCTACTACATGTATATAATATTCCCTTAGAAAACAAGTGTGTAACCTACCCAAGGCAGCTATCCTATTGATACACTTGGCTGATTTCTGTCCACTGCATCTCTGGATGTGCATAGAACACAATACCTGGAACCTTGGTAAAGTTCAGCGACCTCTACATTGAAACTCTAGTTTTGACTCGGCAAAACCCAAAATCGTCACAGAGCCCCCCACCAAGACCGAAAAACCGTCCTCGGTGACAGGTCTGATAAACACAAAAACGATTTTGGGGGATTGCCCAATCAATACACTTCATATATACAACTCTATTACAATAACTCTATTACAATAACTACATCATAAGGTATGAAACACTACCCCTACAATTAAATTTTCCTCCATAGGTCATCATAATCAAAAATATATTTAACTCTAACCTTCTCTGCTATAATCACAAAGATCTTATTCTATATTTGAAAACACCAGATTATTTCATACTGGAAAACAACTTGACCAACATTTGATAAGTTCACAAAGGTTTCCTTGGTAATAGGTATACATCACATCAAACCAAACCACAACTTTAATTTTTACTCTGGGAAGATTTAACCCACACCATGCATGTCTTCTACTTTAGGGTCTAACTAAAACGTTAGAATATCTTGTAATAGTAAGCCTCTTCTACTAGTGTCTAACTAAAACGTCAGAATATATTTGATACACCAACTGGCCCAATCCAAAATCCCAATGAAAAGGACACTGTAGTATGTTCACTATCAACAGCATCTCGTTCGGTACTATCTTGCTAATCTAAGCAATCCTATCATAGTTACCAGAACGTTACAAAAGCATCACCATGCTTATTTTCAACAACATCTTCTTTATAGTTTCAACATCTTCATCTTTATATTTTCAACATCATCATCTTTATATTTTCATCATCATCATCATCTTTATATTTTCATCATCATCATCATCATCTTTATTGACGACATGCATAGTGGCTTGGTAAATCTTCTCATTTTCTACTTAATTTGATCAACAACAATGATAACAATCATTGCCAGCATCTTACCAAAAATAACATCATAAAGTAAATTTTCAATTACTCAATACCTGTGCTACCTTTGTGAACTACATCAACATTTTCCATGACCATTCATAAACAAGCTTAATTTGTATCTTGGATTCAACTTTTCAAAACACATACGTTCAAGTTTCAATATGTAAATTTGGAGTACATCAACTGCATACATTGATTCTTATATTCTATTGTACAATCCAGAAATCAATGTCTTTACTATATACTGTTTACATACATGTAAAAGAACCAATGTTATAGAGGAATACAAACATCATTGTACCCACCCAATAACTTCACAACATAATTGCTAGATGATCGGTATACATGCTTGTGGACACACACTAGGGAGATAATCTTACTTCTACCATATATTTTCTAATAATTATGGTAATGCAAGATTTTGGACTACCATAAAAGTTGGTAGAGTCACCAATGTTGTATAAACCTTTACACCAACATTTCCGAAAATTATTAATTAACTAGGCTAATAAAGCCATAAACAAAAAGTCAAAACAAAACGTTGGGGAACAATTCAATCATAACCTCCTGGATTGTGCTCACAGTATAAACATATAAATACATGTATATCATCATCGTGTACAACAAATACAATCTAATTTCTTTAGAAAAACCGTGTCGAGCTGGTATCGTTCCATCGAACACTGTTCAAAAATCTGGATTCTCCGCTTTATATCCAAGTGGTTACCTGCATGGCTGGCTGATCGAGGCGTTGCGAAACCACATCTGCCCTGGGAGATTCGTCTTCCAAGTGGAGTCAAATATTGACATTCGGAACTGTCTCGTTCCCTAACCAGAATTCCTCCTCTTCTCACTGCTACTGCGGCTACCGTTACCTCTACTGTTGAAGTTGTCGTCATTTTGGTCGTTGTCACCCTTGTCGCCGTCCTGGTCATTCGTGTAGGGGTAGGGAGTAGCCGTAAGCCATCATCAATCACCATGTATCATTGGTGATCAGCTTCTGGTGACGATCACTCACGAGTCTGCCACAGATGATTCATGATGAGAGCTGGAATATATAATGGAGAACATGGTACATATCATTTGCACTACAAGCAAATACTCGAGTAACTATAATCACAATTACAATGTGATTACGTAGATCATCAGCTCTCATGAAGTGAACACAATTACAATGTGCTCTAACAGCATCTTATTTAGATGAACAACACAATTACAATGTGTTTCTAATTATATACATCTACAGTGTATCCTCTAAATAATTCCAATAAATATTTCTATCTTCTCCCAAGAAGCCTTTTATACAGCTAAGTGTAATCTCAGCATCCTACAAAAACTCATATCTGCTCATCGTCAAATCTACCGTTGATGATTTTTTTTCGTAGTCCTACTACAATCATCATATTTAGAGCTTCCTGCAGATTAGTTTGATATTTCCTTCCATCTGTCTCTATCCAATTGGCGATCAACCATCATCCATTGTTTGTACATGTAAGTACTGGTCAACTGCCCGTTTCTATAGCCACAAGGGATCAGATACATCAATAGCAACCCTATCAATAATGTTGTCGTGCGGTGTTGGATCTTGTGTTTATCTGGTGGCGGTTTTCTCCTTGCACTTGCCCCAGACCGTACATCTTCTCCTAAACCAACCCATAAGTCCTTATCCGGAGATCTGTAGGTACCCTTGATAATTCCCAGATACATTTTCTGCGCTAAAGACAGCAACCACTGCACCCCAAGCAGTAAACTTAAAACGCCAAACGAAAAAGTTTGATCAACCCGCAATGAAGATTGCTCAACAGGCAACCGAACTGGCTCAACAGGCAATAGCGATTCCTCAACAGGTAATTTTGACTGTTCAACAGGTAATGGCAATTCCTCAACAGGTAATTTTGACTGTTCAACGGGTGCAATTACCTCTGCTGACATAGACCGTTGTTCAACAGGCAACACAACTTCCTCCTGTGTTGACAGTGACCGTTGCTCTACAGACAACACAACTTCCTCCTGTGTTGACAGTGACCGTTGCTCTACAGACAACACAACTTCCTCCTGTGTTGACAGTGACCGTTGCTCTACAGACAACACAAACTCCTCTGTTGACATTGACAGTTGCTCTACAGGCAACACAATCTCCTCTGTTGACACTGACCATTGCTCTACAGGCAACACAATCTCCTCTGTTGACATTGACAGTTGCTCTACAGGCAACACAATCTCCTCTGTTGACACTGACCATTGCTCTACAGGCAACACAATCTCCTCTGTTGACATTGACCCTTGCTCTACAGGCAACACAATCTCCTCTGTTGACGTTGACAGTTGCTCTACAGGCAACACAATCTCCTCTGTTGACATTGACCCTTGCTCTACAGGCAACACAATCTCCTCTGTTGACGTTGACAATTGCTCTACAGACAACACAACTTCCTCTGTTGACAGTGACCGTTGCTCTACAGACAACACAATCTCCTCTGTTGACATGGACAGTTGCTCTACAGACAACGGTGGTAGCACAAACTCATTCTCAATCTCATTTCCACAATGATCTGTGTGTTGCAACACATTATCCCTGTTTGGCACTGTGTATGCATGTTGTGAGTTTGCTCTATGCGAGTTCTGCACTACGGGCAATGAGTTATACTTTACCTGTGGCGAATTACTCATTACTCGAGGAGGCTGCTCTACAGACAGCTGATTATAACTCTGTGAACTATGCGCTACAGGCATATATGAATCGTAATCATGCTCTACAGGCATAGAAGCTGGCAAAGCTTTAAACCCCTCATGGTGATTTGGTTTCAATATAGGCCTACAATCACTATCTTCCATGCTGGGTGATGATTCACGTAACTTAGGCCTATAACTTACCTGTTTTTCCTGTACCCGGAAGGTGACTTCATGATCATCCTGATCATGCCATTGATCCCCTTCCCGAGTTGGAAAAACTTTAGTTTTAAGAATTGATGAGGCCTCTTCATGCTTTTGTGAACTGACATACCTGTCTCGCACCATGGAAGGTGTCTTGGGATCAAGAGTCTCATGTTTCCTAATTTCCTCCAACTCAGAGCTCACAGCTACATACTGCTTTTTTATATTGTTACAATTTTCATGCAGCCTTTCATTTTGATATCTTATGTCTTGAATTTCTGCATCACGTTCATTCAACTCTATTTCACGTCTGTGCAGAGCTGCATTAAGCTGGTACAATTCTGCCTCACATTTGTGCAAAAGGTTGCACAAATCTGCATCACGTCTGTGCAATTCTTCATCACGCTTGTGCAACGCTGCATCAAGTTTGCACAACTCTACATTACGTTGGTGCAATTCTTCATTACGTTCGTTCAAGGCTGCATCGAGTTCGTACAACTCTGCATCACGTCGGCGCAATTCTTCATCACGCTTGTGCAACGCTGCATCAAGTTCGCACAACTCTGCATACTGTTCTCCCAATTGCTGACGCAGTCGGTCATTCTCATACTGCATCTTGGTATTGGTACAAGTTTGCTAATTTTGCTGTTATTCAGTGTTTTTGTGTTTTTGCTAAGATTGATCCCACTCCTGACACCACTTGTGACGAACGCGGGTGCTACTCAAGGCGACACTGTGTACTTTATTTCATAGACAGCGCCCTCTCTCGTAAACACCCTATATCTTGTCAGGATGGCGTCACACAAAACCGAGCTTAATAGGCAGTGGAACCGTTGGTGAACCATATATTCACCTCTTAGCAACAACAAACACAGAATGAACAGACAGAACAAGCTAGCACTTGGTTTCTCTATTAAAATATTAGTACTTTTATTTTCCCTTTCCTCGACTGATTATTATTACAACATAATCACAAAATATTGTAGGTTTTAATTTCCCTTCATGGAAGTGTCACACCAAATATAAACTTTCTGGTATATGAAAGGGGGGAATCTTCAACATCTATAATAAAACTCTTAATCAACACAACTTTATACGTCCCAAAATTATATTCAACTACTAGGGAAACCAGGAAATACCATGTAAGTCTTATTTGGCACAAAACTTCCACTCCATGAAATTAAGATTAACTCTCCTTTGAATCTGTAACATCAGCTCTTTGAAGTCATGGATATCTACAGTATCCACCCCTTGAAGTCATGAATATCTACAATATTCACCCAATGAAGTCATGAATATCTACAATATTCACCCAATGAAGTCATGGATATCTACAGTATCCATCCAATGAAGTCGTGAATATCTACAATATTCACCCAATGAAGTAATTACGATATCAACAAGTGATTCAAGATAAAATCACCGATACCTTTCTACATAAGTTTTCCAACTACGGTATTCACAAGTGATCCACAACAAAATCACCGATACCGTTCTGCATAACGTAAATAATTTCTTACCACTCTGATGATGTGTAAGTCGCTCTGTTTCCTCTGGTAGTGAAATGGTAGCGCTTCCTTCAAGTGGGACACTGAATTAAAATCCTATAGTAATAATCATAACAAAATCCACCATCTCCTAGTGATTTCAATGGCAATCAAGAATTCAGGCACTTGTCTCAAAATATGGTTAAGTATTTCCAACATAGAAGTACATGTGTACCCAACACATAAGCCAAAAATATAGAAGTTCTTGCTCACTGATGAAATCACCACAAGATGAGAACTAAGCTGGTACAGTTGCTTACCTGGTGAGAGGTAGAACAGAAGTGTACCCCATCTCACCAGGTGAGGACTGATAGGCTCAAAATTAGCCCCAGCTCTGAGATGGTCCTAGTATTTTGTTAGGGGGGTTTCCTGCAGATTTTCATCTTAATCCAACATCTTTACTCCTAATATGACTTTCCCACTTCCCCTATTTCAATGTAATCAACTAGTCCAGGGCCACTCCTAAGATTTCATTGGTTACCAACTTTTGGGGTGTCACCTGTCCAGTTTCAACTTGGCACTAGGCCTACACCATGGCGGTCTTCACTAAATATCACAATGTACCAAGCAAATGAACAACATCTCAGAATAATGAGATAGTTTATTAGAACATCTTCTAAGTAGGACATCGAACTAGTTATACCAGTAAATCCCTTTTGTGTGGTTTGTGTGAAGGACTTCTTTAACCACTTACAATACATCAAAACAAGATGGAAAGGAAAATACATGGGGTGAATGACTTGGATACCTGTTACACAACTGTTAATTAACTATAAATGATCAACTAAAATTATTACATCAATTAGTTCTCCCTTGTTTTACAGATACCTAATACAATTATAATCACTTCACCTTCTACTACATGTATATAATATTCCCTTAGAAAACAAGTGTGTAACCTACCCAAGGCAGCTATCCTATTGATACACTTGGCTGATTTCTGTCCACTGCATCTCTGGATGTGCATAGAACACAATACCTGGAACCTTGGTAAAGTTCAGCGACCTCTACATTGAAACTCTAGTTTTGACTCGGCAAAACCCAAAATCGTCACAATATCAATATCTGTGTGTGATGAAATCTGACTCCTTACCCTCAATGTCATTGTTCACAGGATGTACTAGAGGAATGGTTGGCGTGTCAGCGTTCCTGGCTCTACTTGGAGCCAATCTTTAGCTCTGATGATATCAATAGACAACTCCCAGTAGAAGGCAAGAGATACCAGACCATGGATCGTATGTGGCGTCGTATCATGAAAAATGCTAGGGATAACCCTCAGGTTAGTGAACTTAGTGAATATATTGGTTGCTATATAGTGTTTCTTCTGTCTTTATGCTCCTCACAAGTTTGAAACCATAAAAGGAAGAAAAGCAAAAAGAGGAGACCAAAAAGAAGTGGTTCAACAAAATAAAATAGAACAAAATAGACTGGAGCAAACCACAATATTTGCATTTAACATATCTGCATGGAGGAGAGAGGTTCAAAGATATGAACAAATGTAGACAACCATTGGCAGTGATGGTGACGCAATTCAAAGCAAGGCAATACAAAAATCTTAAAATGGAATGCTGAAAAAATGGGGCAAGTTTATTCAAATATTCTATCCAAAGTTTTTACTACTTTGCATATAGCTTTGCCATTCATACCATCAGTTTAATTTGATTATGCTTAAGTATCATCTAAAACAACCATATATATGTTACCAGTTACCAAATGTTGGCAACTATCTACTTTATTGCCCCGAACAGAATAAGCTTAAGCTTAATAAACAACTTGATTTCAGGGCACAGTTTTATCTCATGCATAAAGTGATGTCACAGATGAAAGTAGATAATGCCTACATAGATAATGCATTTCTTCCTACCTCTCTTCAGGTGATATCCCTCTGTCCTGATGCACGTCTACATGAAAATCTCAAGGAGTGTAACAAGCTTCTGGATCAGGTACAGAAAGGTCTCAGTGAGTACCTGGAAACAAAGAGAGCATCCTTCCCACGCTTCTACTTCTTGTCAGATGATGAACTTTTGGAGATCCTGTCACAGACTAAAGATCCCACGGCTGTACAGCCTCATCTCAGAAAATGCTTTGAGAATATTGCCAAGGTAAGCAGGAGTTTCATAATTTTATGCCAAAAATAGGAGATTAAAAACCAAAGAAATAAGAGACTAAAAAATGTAGATGTCATGATTAATAATGTATAATAATGTAAAATGTTTTGGGCAGTCTGCTATATACATGTTCAAAGGCCACACACACATCTATCAAAACCTTGTGTAAGTACTCTTGCCCCTGAACATGTATAAAGTAACACTTCCTACGCATAACCATTGGGCAGTTTTACTGTATACATGCTGAGGGGCCGGAAAAAAATTCAGGGTTTTGACAGAACAGCAAAGATAAGTGGACTCATATGTATTACATTTTATATTCATTTCCATCAATTAGCATGTGCCATTTAGGGTGTGTATTTCAATTGGATAAACATGAGCCTCACAAAATTTAGAACCGAATAAACTATAACCAAAAATATTCAACATAGCTCTAAAGTAAACTAAAAATATTCAATATAGCGCCAAAATAGATGTTGAGTTTGTCTTGAAATTATGTGATAAATTAAAGAATCCATATGAAACCAAGTAATTCAGCTTATAGTTGCTCTAAACATCCCTCGTTGAATGGCTCTAAAGTAATCAATTTAAAGTCAAATGAGAATATTAATCAACCTTCTGATTTTTATCAGATACAGTTTTCCTAAAAAAAAACACCCCCAAAAAACCTTAATCTCATGGTACATTTTAATAACAATTGTTTTCTGAATAGTTGAAATTTGAAGAGGACCTTCAGATAACACAGATGTTCTCCGGCGAAGGTGAGATGGTTCCATTCTCAGAGAAGATGTATCCTGCTGGTAACGTGGAGGATTGGTTACTGGAGGTAGAGAGAGTCATGAAAGAGAGTCTAAGGAAGATTCTTGGTGATGCCTTGAAGCAATATCCTTTGGTAAGTATACATATACACATATTTATTATGCACATTTTTGGATTATTTACTACTGGAGTAGCTATCCATGGTAGCTATATTGTACCCTGTGGATCATGTTTTCACAAGGGAAAGTTAAAGAATGTTGCATACACATATGGTAAACTATTAAAACAGGATATTCTATAATTGAGCCTTATTATCATTTGAATGATTTGAAGCGAATGCATGAAACAACACCTTTAAAGGGAATACTCTGATTTAAATGAATGCCCAAAATTACCATTGTTGGAAGTTAAATTTAGGAGAAAAAACTAACAATAAGGATAACCAAAAAATTGTTTTAAACCTTTAAGAAGTAATTTCAATTGGAATCCAAGCAATGTGAGATGGAGATAGGACATTAGGACTTCATAAGACAAAACAACCCACACAACAACATAAATATCACATTAAAAGATAGTAACCATAATTTATATTGCACATGATGGTACATTGAAAAAAGAGAGTAAATTATGGATCTCGGCTTATCCCCTGACAAAGTAGAAATATTGTAACCTAATGTATCATATGTAATTCTATCTGTACAGAAACCGCGTACTGAGTGGGTACTTGAATGGCCTGGTCAAATAGTGATTGCAGGATGTCAAACCTTCTGGACAACAATGGTGGAAGAGGCACTGGCCAACAAAACTCTAGATGATTTACTGCAAATTCTAATTGCTCAGGTGAGTCTTTCTTACTCTGCAATTATGTCTTCAGGCCACAGGATTTTGTCAATCATGAATCGAAATCCCAAATCAACTAGAATAGTCAACATTTGCCATTGTTAACAGTACCGTATTTCTAGCTATTGGGCCCCTCCTCTTAGCGCATTTGCAAAGTGTGAATTTATCCACTGGTAAAACCAGTAATTACTTTAAATCACCTCGCTTTCTTCTCAAATTGTCAAGAATGCATTCCAAAAAAATTCCAAAGAATCAAAATCAACCAAAATGTTGGCAAAGAAACGGACCATAGTTAAACTGAATTCACTTGTGAAATAGGGCCTTCCTTCATCTTCCTTCCGGAAGTCACAGATTGATCTTAGCTGTGGTGTGCCCCCTCAATATTAATAATTCCCTGTAATGGAAACTAAATGCCATGACATGCCTAACCCAGTTTAATGATATTACTTCTAGATTGGTGGTTTGGTAGACTTAGTGAGAGGCAAGCTTGACAAGATTGCTCGTATGGTATTGTCAGCCCTGATTGTCGTAGAGGTCCATGCTCGTGATGTGGTAGCCAAGATGTGTGAGGCAAAAGTGCAGAATTCTAACGATTTTGAGTGGATCAGTCAACTCAGGTAGGTGTTATGCCAAGAGGGACAAGCAATCGGTGTAGCATATTTAATTTTGAAATGTATTCATATTTATTCCTATAAGAAATGTATGTGAAATGTTGGCATTAGTTTATATTGAAAGTGTTAATGTAAGTTTTCTTGCGCGCCTCCACCCACACATAAAAGAAGACCAGCAGTACAGAAGAAACTCTTGCTGCATTCACTTAAGGCAGAGAAAACCAGGATGAATATAGACAACATCAAGTTATTTCAATACAACCAATGGAAGTCTGTAGAGATATGTAGGCTGTGATAAAGGCGTGTGATAAGATCTTTTGTGCCAAATTGAAAGTTTTAGCTACGATGTGCCTCTTTTTTCAAAAAATTAATAAATACAAATTGAAAACAAATCCCATGGTGAAAAATTAAAACTAAGACCAACCTAGTTTGTGAATCTTAAGACTCACCTTTTCCATGCTAATTTGTGTCTGTGTCACATGCGCTATGATCTAGATGGAATAGCGCCTTATATTAATTGTTATGTTGTGTTTAGAGAATAAAGGTATTGTTTTTAGACCGTACCCGTGTTATATTGTCTGACATAAATGCGGACGATAGTATTATTTTAAGTAGAACAACGACGCCGCAGGCGGAGTTGTTCTACGCAAAAAAATAATACTATCGAACGCATTTATGTCAGACAATATAACACGGGTACGGTCTAAAAACAATACCTTTATTCTCATTCTTAAACAATCATACTTTAGACATTTATCAAAGAAATAAGTACATTTTATTGTCCACATTTGACAACTTTAACCCCTGCTAGGATCGAATAACCCACTAACATCCAATCACATGCGATGAGTAAACCATGCGTAAGCGTCGCGGCGCCGGCGTAAACGCAGGAAAATCGCTATGAGACGCACTGCAGAAGTGCGCGTTATGGGGCAAACCACGCATTGTGAAGGTCGGGCGCACTGTTAAGACGTAAGCCCCACCTCCCCGTGTTAAGTTGTCTCATCTAGATGTCGCCGATTTCTCTGAGAACCAATGAGATTGCTTAAACTTTCTTAGGTGTTTAAGAATATGTTTTATGAGTTCTGCCTGCTTAAAAGTCTATAATTTTCATTATATGTAGGTATTACTGGGGTGAGGATGAAAACATGTATGTGCGTGCCGTCAATGCTGAGTTTCCCTATGGTTACGAGTATCTAGGTAACACTGGACGTCTGGTCATCACGCCGCTGACTGATAGGTGTTATCTCACACTGACCGGAGCGTTGCATCTCAAGTTTGGTGGTGCACCTGCTGGACCAGCTGGTACAGGAAAAACAGAAACAACAAAGGTAAACTGTTCTGATTAATTTGATAGATTTTACTGTGTGATAGTTTTATCAATCCATCACTACATAATTGAATTTCTTTTAGTAATTGATCCAACAACATGAAACAATGTATCATGTGATGGGGAGAGAACCAATGAGTATAATAAATAACCCTTACCCACCCCACTGCGCCTTACAAACTAATATGACCAGCAGCACCTACTATAGTCTGATTTATAATTGAATGAACACATTGAAGCAGCGTATTGCGTACATTGCTTGAAGCGGGCACAACCATAAGCATAATAATTTCAGGCGCAATCACCTTTGTGCTGCGTGCGTGTTGTTCGTTCAATTATTAATTGGACTATTAGCGGGCACAGGCAACTTCTTTTGGCTGCACCAGTGCTCCCTATATGTAGGGATCAAAATGCTAGATTGTCAAGTCAAGCTTTTATGGCTAATCATTATGTTTAACTTCTTTTATAAAAGTATTATACTTATTGTATACATCTTACTTACAAGCATTACTTGCACATGTCATCCCTTCTGTTTATTATCAGGATCTGGGTAAAGCATTGGCCATTCAAACTGTGGTATTCAACTGTTCTGACCAGCTTGACTTTATGGCCATGGGCAAGTTCTTGAAAGGATTGGCCAGTTCCGGTGCTTGGGCATGTTTTGATGAGTTCAATCGTATTGACATAGAGGTGCTGTCTGTGGTAGCCCAGCAGATTGCTACCATACAGAAAGCCCAGCAACAGAGGGTAAGTACAATGTTGCTTAACATATTATTTAAAAAGTCCAAACATAGCTACTTTTTGCAAAATTTACAATGTTGATTAATTTTTAGTCAAAATTACAAGTAGAGTTATCACAAGCTTCATGATTTCCTGATGCCCACATGTATCCATGTCCTCATATGTGTACAGTCACGTCAAAAGGATGCATTTGTCTGGACCTACATGCTACTCATTTTGACAAAACATTATATAAAGTACTAGGGGCCTATGAGTTCTATTGTGGTATGTGTACAATCTATATATCACTGTCTTCAGTATTCTAAATTTGGATGGGCAATGTTAGAACATTTCTGGATGTGATAAAGGATTAATTTTAATATTCCAACCCCAATATTGTGTGGTACAACTTAATGCATTAGGAGCAACATGTTACAGCCAACAAGTGCATCATTTTGATGTGACTGAGCACATATTTGGATAGAAAACACTTATAGAATTATTTTGATGTCAAACTTACAATAACAGCTATCTATGTTTTGCCAAAGTACAGAAAAGGTTTCCCTAACTGCACTTTCAGGTAAACGCATGATCTAATGAGCTTCATGAAGTGAAGGGAGCGAGGTAATGGAAAAGAAAAAAAGGTTTTCCATTGTACAACTTAATGCAATAGGAGCAACATGTAACAGCCGACAAGTGCATCATATTGATGTGACTGGACACATGGGTAACACTAATTGAGCATTCATGAAATGTTGAGGCCATCCATCTATATTAGCCATAAGCTTGTGCATGCTAGAAAGATTTTTGCATTGAAGCATATATGGTCAATTTGTCTGAATGTTTAACCATGTACCATTTGGGTTGTGTTTGTAGGCTGATCGCTTCATGTTTGAGGGTGTTGAGATCGCCTTGAAGGCATCCTGTGCTGTATTCATCACCATGAATCCTGGATATGCTGGAAGAACTGAGCTACCAGATAACCTAAAGGTAAAGGCAATGTTAATAGTAGAGAGTGTATAATGCATTGAACACAATCATATGAACCATTAAGGGCAGTGTCAACCCGGCACTTGTTTCAAAAATTGAATTTCATATTTCTCTATTATTTAATACTTTTATATGTATTCTATCATTACCATCATAAGTAACTAATCGAAAATGGTAGGAGAGGGAGTTTGGTAACTGGAATCTTAAACGTGAGTGACCATAACACTAACGCCATTGCAAGGCACACTATAGACTGGTATGACCCCGGTATTGATCGGACTCAAGCCGCTATTCATCATGCTAAATCCCCTGTGTCAATTGACCGTATACAATACACACGCAATGAATTGCTGGAACTACAACATGGTCAATATGATTTGCCACAAAATGTTCTCGAGACTATTAAAACTATCCCTAAGCGTACTAGAGGACGTAGAGGTGGTACACATATTAGGCGGAAAATTCCCGTGTATACATCTATTAGAACTACTCAGAACTCTGTGAACAGCAAATTTGGGAACCGATGTGTTGATCGCACAAACTTAAAATATGTACCAATATCAAACAACAATACGAGCAATGATAATGGCGGGCAAAAACAAATACCGTACAATTTTCCATCCATCTACTTGTGCAACCCAAGATCACTCAATAATAAAATGGATGAATTTCGCTCAATTGTATTGGATCAGAACTTTGATATGTGTGCTATTGCTGAAACCTGGTTCTCCCCAAATAGATCGCCGGATTATTTCGATATTGACGGATATACGTTATTTTCTAAACCTCGCACTTTACGAGGCGGTGGTGGAGTTGCGTTGTACGTACGTGAGAATATGCTCGCTAGTGAACTTCAAGTCAATATACCTGAAGATCTTGAAGTCATTTGGCTTCAGGCTCGCCCTAAGAGACTTCCTCGTTCAGTATCCACATTAATATTCGCAGCTGTATATTTTCCCGACCCCAAGAAGAAGACTCTTTTACTAGAGCACATTCAAGACACACTTGACATTCTGCGTGCTAAACATCCTGACGCAGGTATATGCATCCTTGGGGATACTAATCGCCTTGACGTGACCAGCTTGTGCAGAAATAATGGACTGTCACAAATAGTGGACTTTCCTACCAGAGGTGATGTTACATTGGATAAGATCTTAACCAATTTCAGGACTTACTACCGTAAACCCACGCCGTTTTCCCCTATTGGCCGTAGTGATCACACATGTGTGTCCTGGTTTCCTAAATTAAAACCTAATAAAAGATCAAACAGTATCATCAAAAGAACCATAAGACCAATTAAGGACTCCGGTATACGTGAATTTGGTGGTTGGATCTCCGAGAATAACTGGTCACAGGTGTTGAAAACCGAGGGAACAATTGCTAAAACTGATAAATTCTATAACATTCTGCAAAAGGGCATAAATACTTATTTTCCCACCCGTGAGATCAAAGTTCACATTTCAGATAAACCTTGGATGTCTTCGAAGACAAAGGACTTGATTCGCAGAAGGCAGGAGGTCTTTAATCCATCTCGTCCGTTGATGTGGCGATTTTATAGGAACAAAGTTCAAAGAGCAATAGCAGCAGACAAAAAAGAATTCTATCACAACAGAGTTCAAAGACTTAAAAAATCCAATCCTGCTGGGTGGTACAGAGAAATTCGTATCATGACTACCAAGAACAAAGCTCAATCATCCATCAAGCCACCTCCGGATGTTGACGCTACTAAACCTGCTGATGTTGCGCAATCTATTAATAAACACTTTGTTTCAATTGGTAGTGATATTAGACCTTTGAATGTGCATGATTTACCTGCTTATCTTCCTGCTCCTACTCCTGTGCCTAAGTTATTCCCTTGGGAGGTTTTCAACAAGCTTTCGAAATTAAACACCAAGAAAGCAGGGGGTCCAGATGGCATTTCGGCAAAATTAATACGAGAGTTTGCATATGAAATAAGTATTCCATTAACAAATATACTGAATTCCTCTTTCAGTGAAGGTGTTGTTCCACCACAATGGAAGCGAGCAATAGTGGTGCCGATCCCAAAGTCTAACCCGCCCACATGGAATCAGCTTCGCCCCGTCTCCTTGACGGACCATTTTGCTAAGGTAGCGGAGTCGTTCCTGATTGGGTGGCTTATGGATGATATCGAGGGTGAAATTGATGTCAATCAATTTGGCAATCGTAAAGGTCATTCTACGTCACACTATCTCGTCAAATTGCTGGACAACATCTTCATGCATGCTGATAAACTATCTAGCATATCCAGAATTGTAATTACAGATTTTAGTAAGGCATTTGATCGTGTCGATCATAATGTTGTCATTCCAAAACTCATCAAAATGGGGGCCAGACCAGCAATTATCCCGTGGATTTGCAGCTTCCTCTCCCAGCGATCCCAGTGTGTTAGGTATTTGGATAATATTTCTCCCTGGCTTGAGCTCCTTGGTGGTGTACCACAAGGTACACTCACAGGGCCGGCTACTTTTGTAGCGCAGGCAAACGACGCTGCTCTTTCTAGCGAACCAAATAAGATAGCGCTCAAGTACGTGGATGACTTGACCATTGTTGAGAATATCTTCCGTAATGCTAAATCCACTATTCAAGATAACCTCAGGGATTTTGATGAATGGGCTGACCTGAATAGAATGAATCTCAACCCAAAAAAATGTATGTACATGGATGTTTCATTTACTCGAAGTCCTTGTATGTTGGAACCACTGAGACTATCTGGTGAGGAGCTGCAAACCACAGATATTGTGAAGATTTTGGGTGTCAAGATATCTAAGGATCTTAAATGGGGGTGCATATTTCTGATGTCATCAAACGGGCCAGTGGGCGGTTGTTCATGTTGACTACGCTCAAAAGGTTTGGGTTACCAATTAAAGATCTTATAACCATATATATCGGTTTTATTCGACCTCTTACTGAATATGCTGTCCCTGCATGGCATTCTGGGCTTTCACAACAACAGCATGCTGCCCTTGAGAGAATACAAAAGCGTGCTTGCAGAATTATGTTAGGGAAAAATTATAAATCATATGTAGATGCTCTTGACCAGTGTCAGCTCACCAACCTTAGGTCTCGTCGTGAGCAAATCTGCCTCCAGTTCATGGACAAGCTTTTGAAGACTCCTGCATTCCGCAGCTGGGTGCCTAAGACAAGAGGGGAGGATAATGACAGGTCTTTGCGTAACTCTAACCTCCTATCAGTCCCCAAGGCGCGTACTGAGAGATATGCCAGAAGTCCCATCCCGTACATGGTCAGGTTGTGGAATGCAGAAGCTTCGAAAGTTTAAGGGTGTATGGTACATTGAGTGACTCTGTATAATTGTTGGCTGTTGCCTTTAACTGCTTGCCTTTTTATTTGTAATATATTTATTTGTATATATATATCTAATTGGTGTCATTTGTATGTATTTAATTGTTTTTATTGTAAGATTGTATGCAATTCAGCCTTTGGCTGCTATGTACATTTGTTTAATAAACCTTGAATAGAAAGCGATTATTTCCCGTTCTTTTGGGTGATTTTAAATTGTTGTTTTGGTAAGTTTGAGTCAGGAAAAGGCGCATGGTTATTTGGCGGGAATTTAAGCGGAGTTCCGCGCTCAGTTTCAAATGCTGCGACAGCTGTTCGATCATTGCGTCGCGCGCTGAAACTTCCCGCGCGTAATACTAGACGCGCCGCTTTAATATCCGCGACGTAGACGCGAAAAACAAAAGAGCGCAAAACAATGTCTAAAAATGTAAACAAAGGCCAATCTTACGATCATTTAAATTTCAGTTTTCTTCCAATTTCTTCACATTGTGACAATATAAATTGAATCTGATAGTTTATTATGATTGTTCATAATAGTATACTCGCTATTTAGGTCACACGCTCGTGTATTCCGTGAACATTTAGCTTTAAATTGTGGAAAATGTCAATATTTTTACTAAATCGATGTTTTCTAGAAGTTCAAATTTGAAGGAATTTTACGAATTTTCAGACAACATAACTAAAAATATATCAAGCTATCAGGTAAGCTTTTACTACCATTGTGTAGAGGACTTTCAGCGCTAGGAGGCAATTTTTTATTTTTTCGATTATGGATTTTAAACTCGAGATATGCATCCATTTCTAGCGAAATGTATGCAAAAAAACACGACTTTTACACTTTTCCGATGTTTTTAGCAATATTTCCAAAACCAAGCTTTATTTTGGAAAAAGAAAAAATTGCCTCCTAGACAAAATTGTGTTGTTTACAAAAACGTATATTAGAACAAATTACCATTTTTTATTTTATAGTTATGCTGTCTGAAAAATTTGGGGTAAAAAAATAGCTTTTTGGTTCATTTCTCAAAATTTAGTTTATTTGGTATCACATTGATATCACCATCGGATTCCTTATCAAATTTCCTTTCTAAAAATGTATACTTGTATGTACTTTTATTCAATATTCTCAAACTTAGAAGCAAAAGTTGATCATCAAAATAATAGGGTTGACACTTCCCTTAACAGGGGTGTGATATCTCCGGATATTTGGCCTAAAATAAATTCTGAGCAAAAAACCAACTTTTTCCCTTTTTTTTAGTGACGTTTCTTTGTTTTATTTACAAAATAGGTCAAAGATTGCATTTTAAGCGTAAAATTACTCCCGGTATGTGAATTTTGGTACCCAGAAAAGTGATTCTTAGGTTCTAAATTAATAATTAAGGTGGGCCCCTGGACGCCCAGCCGTGAGATCAGGATCTTCAAGATTTTTGTTTGAAACCTCATCACACCACTGCATAAATTGAGTCAGTTTCAAAAAGGAAATCCACCATATATTTCACAGCTAATCTGCTAACACTCATGTTAAGGATGTGGTCGGAACAATTTGTTCATGTCGACATGTTGATATTGATTTTATCTCGACGTCAACATAATCATGGGCATATCTGTACGATGTGTGGGTAAGCTTAAATATAAATTTCAAAGGCCTTTAAATTCACAATTAACCCACAATAATATCATTTTGAAGCAGTGGTACACTTTAAAGCAAGCGTGTGCAACATGCGGCTCGCCGACCTCTAATCTGCGGCCCGCGAAGCAATCCTAAAATTCCCATTGATGCGGCCCGTTTAAACCGGAACTACCTATTTTACACAAATGGCGGATTATTTAGTGGTGTGCTCCCTTATAATTAATAGGGTGACGCGCTGCATTTAGTAATATATAACTCAAGGCGTGATTGCGTGATAAAATCCATGGTTAAAATGGCGCTTGCAGCAGCAACAGCGAGTAAAAAGAGGAAATTACACGAAGAGAAGCGGGTATTCCATGAGCAATTGACTTCCCCTCTCCCTATCACTCCTCCTCCGGACATGTTTTGGAATGTTTGACAATCACTGCGGCCCGTGAATAGATCTCAAAATCACAATGCGGCCCGTGTGGTATAAAAGGTTGCACATGCTTGCTTTAAAGTATTAATATTGACAAACTAGCAACTCAGTAAACATATGAAACATCAAAATATATGGACATTCCAGTGCCTATACTTTGACCCAGATTCGTGTATTTTGGCCTGCAGTCCCAAACTGTTGGACTTTGAACTTCTATTGGGGTCATCATATGGGTAATTACTTTTCGGTATGTCCAATATGTGGGGTTGTTATGTACAAAGCTATAATAGTGTCAAAATGTAAACTTGTTTACTTTCAAAATCAGGCTCTTGGGTATTTTGGAGGTCTTGAGGGGGGACAAATTATGTCGATACATACGCGGCGTGTAGACCACATCCTTACCTCTTGTACGTCATAATTTCATAATAAATATTGAACGTTTCCTATCGTACTTGAGGTTTTCATTTGCCTGGCACTGCATTTCTTACCTAGAAAAGATTTGGGGAGTTTCAGTATTGCCTCATTGAATTGTATAGAATACATTCATCCATTCTTATTTATTCAGTTCTCATTAAAACACACATAAAAGACAACAAGCATGCAAACAGCACAGAATACACCTAGGACATAAAGTCCCTGACCAGGTGCTTTGAGGTTAGCTAATTCAAAATAGATAATCGGTACCAACAATCTGAGATATACATTGAATGAGCAAATTTCTTCTCCGCAGTTTGATACCTCATTCAACAAAATCGAAGGGATACTTTTAAAGTTATGGCGATTTCAATGACCGCGCATGCAACAGACAAGTTGCACTAGGTATAGGAAATCATTGATTTGTGTGTGATTACGCACTGAAAAAACTCACAGCTAATCAGCTAAGATTTGTATTCTTCACAGCCAGATACACCCTTTGTCCCGCACAATGCGGTTATCACTCCAGACCCATTCATTTGTCTCGTTCAGATAGCACACAGTTATGACAGTAATCACACACAAATCAATGATTCCTATACCTAGTGCAACTTTTCTGTTGCATGCACGGTCATTGAAATCGCCATTACTTTAAAAGTATCCATTCGATTTTGTTGAATGAGGTATCAAACTGCGGAAAAGAAATTTGCTCATTTAATGTATATCTCAGATTTTTTGTACCGATTATATATTTTGAATTAGCGAACCTCAAAGCACCTGGTCAGGGAATTTATGTGCTAGGTGTATATCAGAACATACATAAACAATTATATATCATTCAGAGGCATGCATATGAGAAAAAAAAATCCAAAGGGCAGAAGAATAGATAACAATGTTCATGGTATATCAAGTGTACGTTCATAGGCGCTGGTAGAAAGAAGAGAAAAAAATTAGTTTGTAAACGAGCATACAGCACTTTTAATTGCTTACCTTGAATTTTCAATGTGCATCACATGTCTTCATCAAAAGAGATCTAGTGATGTAATGATGTCATAGGTCACTTGATTAGGGCGCTGTATAGAGAAGGCAACTCCAGTTCTTGATCGCAGTTCATAGAATTTGCAAATCCTGACCTTATTTCTTTCTGTCTGTTGATCTGTAGGCATTGTTCCGTCCAGTGGCTATGATGGTGCCAGACTACGCCATGATTGCTGAGATTTCTCTCTACTCGTTTGGTTTCAGCAATGCTAAGGTCTTGGCTAAGAAGATCACCTCCACCTTCAAGTTGTCATCTGAACAACTTAGTTCACAGGTAAGACATTAGGGCCGGTATGCCAAAATGACGCCAAGTTTAGACCTGGTCTAAATGAAGAATAGTCCTTCTAGAAGGACAATTTTATTCTTTTATATCCCTCAAATACTCCCTTATCCTAAAGTGACTTTATAAGGCTAATATAACACTAACTTTGCCCTCTATAAAGTCCATTAGTTATGTAGAATGAGCTCATCTAAGCATAAAAATATCCTTTATGGAAGGACTAATTTTTAAACCAGGGACAAGTTGTTTCATGCATATGGACCAAATTTTAATATTGGTTTGCTCCTTAATGGTCAACCAAAGTTGTAAAATTATGCATTCTTGATAAAATTCAATTTTGTTCACAAAATAGAGATATATTTCAGTTTATCATCACATAATTCTAATGCACTAGGGCAAAGGTTGTTGAAAAGCCATATGTCTCGTGAAAATAATATTTTTTCTTCACAAAACAAACAAATATAAATGTTCTTTAAATTGCCATTGTTTTCCAAAACAAACACCTCATGAAGCAAAATGTCCTTAATGACACAAGAAATGCTATAATCATACAAAGATTTTAAAGTTATTTCCATTCTACTATCCTCCTTTCAGGACCATTATGACTTTGGTATGCGTGCTGTTAAGACTGTGATATCAGCTGCAGGTAACCTGAAGAGAGAGAATCCTGAGATGTTGGAGGAACTGATTGTATTGAGGGCCATCAGAGATGTCAACGTACCTAAGTTCTTACTGGATGATTTGAAGCTCTTCAATGGTATTGTGTCAGATCTCTTCCCAAAGATCAAGTAAGAACAACAAACCCATTGGCTGTTTATTCTATAAATTATTTCAAAACTGTAGTTTTTTCAGACCTACTGGTACAACTCTGATCAGGGTCCTATTACATAAAGAGTTGTGATTCTTCTTAGGGAGAGTGATGTTTCTTAGGTTTTCAACTCTTCTTAAGGGGTTTGTTAAATAATTCATAACATCACCCTTCTTAAGTCACTTAAGAAGAATCTTAACTTTTATGCAATAGGGCACAGTTCTCCTAGGTTTTGTAAAGTCACACTCTGATTTCTGCCAGGACATATAAAGTATGTTTTGTTTCAGGAAGGAACATTGAGTTGCTTCAGGGGATAAACAGGAAATGTCATGTTACAAGACCAGGAGTTGGTTAGATGTCCATGTGCAAATAAATACAATGTTTATATGAAATCCCAATACATGAAGAAGATTATTAGTTTTCCATATAATGTGAATAAACAGCGGGGAAATCCTACTGGTAAATCATGTCACTTCATCTAGATATGCAGCATGTTAAATACAAGAATTGTATTAACCTTTCATCTTGCATTTATAACATCTCCAATTTCCATTGGTTGAAGAGTTTACTATTACTAAAATATCTCATTCATGATCATATTTTCTCCTCCTTTTCTTTTTCTGACATCATCTATCCCTAAACATATCTTTCTCGTCTGTAGCGATACGTAAGTGATCAAATAAGCACTAGGATGGAATCAAACTGAACAGCCGTTATATCTTATGGAATTTCCCAGACGCAATGTCTGATTGCTAAATTATGGTTGTACTTATATGACGAGCAGGTCTATAATACATATTTGTACAGAGATCGGAAGGCTGTATGTCTGTTACACTGCCTTTGCTAACTATTAAGAAATCCACTCATATGACAAAACTAGTTTTGATAGATCTCATGGCACAGTGGCACAGTTCATGTTTTATCCTAATGCTTATTCATATTCATCTTCAACCCAGCTTTTTTCATTCTCTGCGTCTTTGATCCCCCTAATGTAGACAAATTGATGTTGTAGATAGACAAAATGATCAAAATATTTGTGCAAACTTGCTTAGATTATTTTGTTTTAGAATGTACATGTGACAACAAGCTGGGGAAGCAGTATTTCTATACCAAAACATTATCAAATCTGTAATCCAGAACAGTTGTAAATCATTGCAACTCAATTCTCTATGGAATTACAATTTCGCAACTCTCTCACAACTCTCTTGCATGGATTTTTCTTTATGTATTTTAGTATGTCTTTTTATGTTATTTTGGTTGTTATGCAGAAAATCGCCTTGGGTGTTGCTTGCAGCTGATACCGGCACTTTATAAATTACCATTATTATTATTATTAATGTTATTAAATGAAATTGTTTATTCACATGGCTTTGTTTGTATATTTACAGGGAAGAGCCAATAAATTACGGTTCACTGGACACATCACTGCGTAAAGCGTGTACCAAATTTGGTTTGAAAGACGTCGAAGGATTTATTAACAAGTGCATTCAACTGTACGAGACAACGGTAGTCAGACATGGTCTTATGTTGGTAGGACCAGCAGGCTCTGGCAAAACTAGGGTATGTAACCTTAATCAAGCATTCACAGACATGCAACCATAATGTATAGGGTTATCAGGGTTACAGTAGCTAGAGCAATTTTTAGTGCTGTGAGTGCCCAGGTGCAAATTGCTAGTCCAGGGCAGGCCTGCCCGGCCCGCCCACCGTAGCTACAACCCTGAGGGCGATTGATTCTGTTTTTACTGTAAAATATGATCCAATTGACGAGATGTGACCTACTTCTAGAAAACCAGGACGGAGTATTATTTATAGCAAGTTGTTTTTCTTTGTTAGGTGGTATGATGGATCAGTTCAAAGTTTAATCAAATTAGCATGCCTATTGATCATCAAGTAGCTACCTCTGTACAGCCATTGTGCACTAGTCTCATCAGCCCATAGTAGACAACAGATGATTCAAGTGAATTTATCAGGGATGAATTATTTTGAAGCCATCCATAATATGCTACATGCAACATATTTTTGGGAATAATGAATAGTCAATCCTAACATATTTTTGGGAATAATGAAGAACAATAAAGAACAAATAATAGTCAGTCTCACTGAAGATTGCCGTGCTTGGAGATATCTTATAGTTGCCTGATTTGCAGTATAAGGATGATATCAACACATCAACTCTTTAATATTTGTTATCTGTTATTGATTTGTCATAACAGTGCTATGAAGTCCTACAGCGTGCCATTTCAGAACTGGTGGGTGAAGAAGCTGTAGGTGGAGGAAACTACACCAAGGTTCACACGTGCATAGTCAATCCTAAATCTATTACTATGGGTCAACTCTATGGTGAATTTGATATTCTTACTCATGAATGGTAAGTTGTGGACAATATTGAGACATTAATTTGGTAATTCCTATGATAAATGCCAAAGCTTGTATCTAGCTTTTAGGTTTAATGCAACAATAACCATATTCAGTCTGATAATCTGGTCAGAGGTTTTCTAGAATGTTCATGATTTCAGTAAGTACAAATTATGTTTTCAAATTATGTTTTTTTATTCATCAAAGAATCCCAGAATTTTTCTGCACTTTGCATAAAACCTATATCCACATTGGCCAAAGGTGTTTTAAAAACAAAACACAAAACCTCAACATACTATAATAGAAGGCAGCAATTCTCGGTCAATTTGCCACGTATTCACAAGCTTTGTTCAAGAACTAGGCATGAACGCAGTGAACCAAAAACCTATGCACACATTATTTGACTATGTTGTATTCATGCATTTTTTTGATGTGTGCATTTGTTATTGTTACAATTGTACATGCGTGTTAGGCCTATGGAATACGAAACATGACTTACTTTTTAACAATTCAAGGATCAAAATATCCCATGAGTAAAAAACTATATTAGATCTGATCATAGAGATAAAATTCATAAACACTAACATCTTTTGATATTTCTAATTGTGCCCGCAACAGGACAGACGGTATCCTCTCCTCTCTGATTCGTATTGGCTCATCCAGTCAAGATGAGGATTCACGTTGGTATATCTTTGATGGACCTGTAGATGCTGTATGGATTGAAAACATGAATACTGTGCTGGATGATAACAAGAAATTGTGTCTGAGCAGTGGTGAAATCATCAAGCTTACTGAGGTAAAATGGCAAAACAAACAGTTTCTCCCAAAACTAATTTATTGTGTGTGAGGGTATTTTTAGTCATGGAATATTAAACTACAAATATTTTCAGGAAGACAGTAAAATAAAATGAGTTAGGAAATGTTTTAAAATTAGAATGCCTCCCAATTTATTTCATGGCTCAATAGGAACATCAATCATGTAATGGAAAATTATGAGATCTAAGTAGTAGGGAAATCTTAGTAGTTGTTGTTTTGGTGTTTTTTCTTCAAAATGTGTGTGCTACGGACTCTTTGGGAAATATCAGCAACAAACAATTCAGCTGTACTGTATATCCTGAAATGTTTAATCAGTTCCGTACTTTAATCCCCAACAAACATATTTTTCCTGGTTAGTCCATCAGTGGAAATGGGATTATTGAATCATACATTAATTTTATGTTTTAAAATATTCTGAAAGAATAGAATGCAATGAACGGCATTCCTCTTTGGTTTAACCAGATAATTTAAGGTAATTGGCCTAGTTGATGCGATCTGATTCACCAGTAGCAGAGAAATTACCGCGCTTTGATTAATCTTGGAAAGGCGCTATATAAATCCAGATTATTATTATTAGATTATTTATAACTTGCTGGAAATAGTTCAATAATCAGTTTGTGTTCTTATTGATATTATATGTACCAATCTAATTGTAAACTCACTTACCTCTATCTGTTTATCTCATTTTGTTATTTGTAAACAGTTCCAGCGCATGATCTTTGAAGTTGCAGATTTGGCTGTGGCATCACCAGCTACTGTCAGTCGTTGTGGTATGGTATACCTAGAGCCTAGCATTCTAGGATTGCAACCTTTTGTCCACTGTTGGCTCAAGAAACTACCAGATGCTATCTATCCATATAAGGACCAGTTACAAACGCTGTTTGACAAATTTCTCGAGGTAAGGTTTGCAGTTTTATGTTAATGTTTCCATGTATCAGCCATATCATCAAATACCTCTGTGGCAGTTAATATCAACCTCCAGTAAACAGTTTTTGGAGGTTCTCAAATCTAAGATCCAAAAACCTACCAATGAAAAGACTACAAGTATTATAATAATTGGCTGCAACTTTAGTCACTGTCATAATGCTATGGACAAAATTCAAGCTATCTTACACGAGCGTGATTTGTTGTTATTCCCGGGCTGCGTTCAAATGCATGATATGCGCAACTACGCGCAAACAACTGTGCATGCATGCCCGTGGTGATTTCACATTTGACCAATCAAGACGCTTGTGGTTAATTTGAAAGCTTCCAGTACGCACTTCCTGGTTTACGCACATACGCACATATTTGTGGAATTGTGTCCATATTATTACAACGCTGACTATAATAAATCAGCACTCTTTGTACCTGACTTGTGCAGAAAACTCTTTCATTTTCCTATGTACACTTAACAATCATAACACTACTTTTGTCTGGAATTGATACTGTGTAATACTGCCTGACAATTTGTATAACATAATTCTGAATGAGCTAATTGGTAACATCAATCTCATTTCCAACCATGTGAACCTGAATCAATTACAGGCATGCAAATCAGGATAGAGACAATGCTTTCATTATCGTGAAATTACACTTCATTGTTATAGCACTATGTAGAAGCACCTCTTTAAGACCTTTTGATTGTCCTCCTGCCTGTATATGCTATATTATATTTCCCAGATATTCATTAATTCATGTTCTATCTTTAACACACCAAATAGGATTCAATTGAGTTCATCCGTGAGAATTGCAAGGAGATAGTGACATCAATGGACAGCAATCTGACTCTCAGCTTACTTCGTCTACTCGACTGTTTCTTCACACCGTTTATTCCGAAAGAGGTATGATACTAGTAATAATGTTATCTTGTGATTTGTTGTTGCATTATTGTTATTATTGCAAAATAATTTGCTTTAATCAAAAATATTTAATCAAAATTGCATGTTTGTAACCATCCATCATCCAAGTTTCCTTGATTTTTGATTATCAATATTTGTCATGCCAATCTCCTACCTGTATTCCACCCATATATAATTCTGCATAAAACATTCTTTTATGTATTTCAATTCACTTTTACTTTTTTGCATTCAGCTTTTACATTATTTTACTTTTTAGGTGACAAAATAACCACAGTGCATTGTTTGGTTTTCAAGATCACATTTGGCTTATTATCATAACCATGTTCTTCATTACAGTCATTATTTGTAATCATTAGCCTGTATGAAACTATATAATAATGCATGCCACTGTCTTTCATAATTCATTTTTTCAAACTTGTAACCGCACACTGAATTTGCCTCCTGTATGGATGGCATATGATAGGGTGCTAAAAGCGCTAGTGGTGAAGTAAGTTCTAGGCACGATGAAAAAAATCAGTTTGCCGTGTTATTAGATACTCTATTGAAATCATTATCAGCATTAGATATTTTAGAAGAAGTTTCCTTGAGTAGTAGTCTTGTAGCATCTTGACTAGCTTTTTAAAATTACATGCAATTGCACTAGAGTGCTAACAGATCTACAAATTAGTATTTTTATCAAACTTCTTCTTGATTTATGATATGTAGGCTATTAGATTAGTAGTAATCTTTTAAAGTTTAGTTATTGATTTGTTGATTTGATGTGTATGTTCTTGGATAGAGACAATATATTTATATTACTCATTTGCAATTGAAAGGTATAATAAAACCTAATAACTTGATGTCTATAAACAAGTATTGACACTACTATTTGGATAGAAGTATTGAAGATCAGTTGATTCCAGCCTCTTTTTTGTTCAAAATTATGCATATTCTTTCATTTTAGACCTTGGATTTGTTTGTCCTGATGGCCTGATTTCACGCTTCTTGGCCATCAGCTTTTTATTAGAATTGTTAGTGTTTTTCTTAAAAGGTTAATCATGTCTGAAAATTACATCTGATATATAATCCAACAACATGAGCAGTTTGTAATTATATACACCTAACACAAAAAGTTCCTGACTAGGTGCTTTACTGTTAGCTAATTTAAAATCAGTAATGGGTATTAACAATCTTAGATACATAACAAGCAAATTCCTTCCCCGGCAATTAGATACCTCATTCATAACAATTGAGTTAGTCAAAACATCTGTCCCAACTTAGGCCCATTATTCCAGTGAATTGCATCTTCAAGCAACATTTAGTTAATCAAAAGAGAAACAAAATTAGGAATGAAAGCATTTGTACAAAAACGTTTCTTTTGAGGTGTTTCTGTAGTCAATATTTGCCAAATCTAAAGATTATTTTCTTTCCTCTTCTATTGCTCCATTCCTTTACTCTTCATACTTTTGCCATCAACTTTCAATTTCTGTCTCATTCTCGTCTACCCTGTATTGCGACGTCTTTTCTGTTTCCTTTCCCCTTTTCAATTTCTATATCAAATTTAGCTATTTCTTTTGCTGTGTGTTATGGTCCACTTGATAATCATGTATTTGTGTGACATTATTGTTTATTTTGCATCACTGTTATTGCTTTGCATGAATCCTGCTTCCTGATTTGACCATATTTTTGTAGCGGGTAAGACTGTGCTTTTGACTTGTTTGATTGTGAAGTGGATGTGTGTGATTCACATTGTATTAACATTGATCTCTGAGTAAATAATATGCTTAGACATAATACAGTGTGTCTATTAACCACATCATTTTAATATTAAATTAAAGATTCCTAAGATAGTAAGTTATCATCATATTCAGTGAACATCCGCACATTATTGTTTGCTTGTTTTGATGAGCATGGCAAAACACCGTCGGTTTGTTTAGCATAGATAGATTCATCTGGAAAGAGGGCTAGCAGAATAAATAACCAGTAATTGTAATCAGATTTGACTTTGCTGTTTTAATAACACTGCAGTCAGTAGAAATTGATCAAACTCAAAGAGGAATCTGGAGAACACCTTGTTGGTGCTTCAAGTTCTCTGGAGCTTGACATTCAGTCTTACAAAACCAAGAATTATAAAAGAAGGTCGCCAAAATAGCTGACAAAATAGCCAAGTGATGATTGAGCTTTGGGAAACCTTTGTGCCAGTACAAATAATAATAATAATAATAATAATAAAACGGTGCTTCTAAAGCGCCTCCCACCGAAGTCTCAAAGCGCTTAACAGATAACATAACAACACTGAAATTACATTACAATATAAGAATAATACAATATGTGGATGAACATGCAAAAAACATTGTAAACAGGGTAATCAATCATCAAAAGCAATTGTGAATAAGTGTGTCTTAAGAGACTATTTGAAATGGCTAAGAGTGTTACATTTCTTGATGTGAAGCGGAAGTTGATTCCAAAGTTCAGCTGAAGCATAACGAAATGAACGATGACCATAGGTTAAAATTGACACAGAGGCACTGATAAGTTGTTGTTTTGAAGCCGATCGTAAATTTCGAGATGGTTCGAAAATCAGTATCAACATCAATGAACTCATGTTTGGAGGTATTAGTGTGCACATATCCAAATACTAGTAACTTGTCATGATGTTTCTTGATAAGATTATTTGTATTGGGATGGTAATGATTTTGCATGAATGTTGGACAATTATTTGTTATTGCATAAATCATGATGATATTCTCACATTTGCCATCAATCAATGGTTTCACATGTCAGCACAAAATGTATTGTAATATTGTAACACAGTCAATTTCTTGCTCATTTTGTTATCTTTTCATCAATTAATAATTCTTAACTTTTATTCAGATAACCAGTGTGATAAAGTTGTTATGCGGTGACATTGTGTATTAATTAAACTGTAAACTATCATTATTGTTGTTGCACCCATGTATGGTAATTGCGAACTTGGTTACAATGATCCTACTTGGTACAATACACCACTTTGTAATATAGGGGCCTGCGGCAGGGGTCGCATTCTGACGCGTCTGCGCGTCCTAGACCTCTCACTTTCTAATAGTGACGCGTCAGGTTTCAAATTGGAAAGACTTGCGGGTCCCGATCAAAATTGAAGGGACCCCTTAAATTTGACGATGTATGGAAATGGAAACCTTAAGAAATTCTGTAAATTACATATCCATCCTTTGCTCACAATATAAATTCATTAAAACTGCCCGTAAAAAAGTTAAAATTTTAAATACCCAAACTTCAGGACCCCTCAATTTCTTGAGGGGACCCCTTAAATTTGTTTTTTTGAGTCCTACGGGGTCCATAAAAATGTCATGGGACCTCTCACATTTTTGATCCAGTGCTATCCCTGGCCTGCGATCATATTGTGGTCATTTGAATGGGTAATACTAAAAATAAATTACAATCATTGTGATGTTTGCACTGGTCTGCACATATTAAACGTTAATATACTAGGTCAAATTGATATATAATTTCCATTATTTGCTGTGATCACTAACTAATACAGTGTTTCTATCTACTGAGTCGTTGCCATACAGAGGAACAAAGGATGAGTAGCCGTCTACAATTTTTAACCACATGTACAGACTTGAAACCAATGCATATAATGTTTTCCTTTTGACAGGGAGAGAAACCAATGATGGAAGAGCAGTTAGCCCGTATCAGTGAGCTTATTGAGCCATGGTTTATCTTCTCACTCATATGGACTGTTGGAGGCACTGTGGATACAGATGGCAGGCATAAATATAGTGTGTTCCTTAGGGAGAAAATGAAGAAAGAAGAGGTAAAGAAACTGGCATAAAATGATATAAAAACATTCTGTGTATGCTTTGATAATATACAACAGGCAAAATGCTCAATAGCTATAATTGAGAAATTTACACTTACATAGATCAGACGTTCATAAATTATAAACATCATTAATGCAACATGATTCAACCCAATAGAGTGCTGCGCCCAGCCCTTGAATGTTTGTTTTCTTCCTGTGATGTGCAACAGCAAAATTGCACTCCATTTTTCAATTAAGGGTGGTTCCTTTTCATGGAATGCAATGTGTCTTCATCAACAACTACAAAAACAAAAACTTGTATTGCAATTTTGCACCAGACTTAGAAACTTTAGATTGCAATAGACATATTGTAAATGCAAGTTACAATTAAATTCCAGGTCTGACTGTGCCTCTAAGCTAAGAATCTTCTCTATCAGCTCCTGAGCAAAGCTGTTACCAAGTATTCAAGCATTGGTACAGCCATAGGCACAATGCAAATCATTGGTGTTCTTTACCTGGCAAAAGCTTTGTTATTTGTCTTTTGTAAATTTTTAGTCAGTTGACCTTAGGGCAAATAATTAACATATATGATACATTTGTTGTGAGCAATACGTGGATAATCTGTATTTCACATTATTGATGGATTTGAAATGGTTTTATATGCAGGGCAAGATTGAGGGTGTGCATAGTCAATTTGTTGAATAAATGATCTTTTTGTGGACCACATTTTGGATGATTTAATAACATGTTACAATTAGTAGTTTTAAAAACTATTTTGTGTGAACTTTGTCACCTAGATCCAGCTTCTGTTCCCACCAGAGGCCCTTGTCTATGACTATCGCCTAGACGATGCAGGCATCAGTCAAACAGAATCAAAAGATGATGAAGAAGATGCTGAAGCAGAGGCAAAACAGAAAAAGGTACAATATTTAGCATCATTTGTGTGTTCAAAATCTTCTCTAGATTTGATACAACTCCTGCAAATCAATATAGATCAATTAAGTTGTTAAGTTTGAAATTAACAGGTCCTACAGTAACTAGACTATGGTGAGGGAGTTATGTATTTGACCTTCAAGCAGTAGTGCCACAATCTACTTGTGGAATGTTTGATTTATAACAACAACAAGGCATGATGTAGTAACCAGATGTTCAGCATACTTTGAATACAATGTAAGAATTGAATACTCAGTAGTTGCATTGTATGCCCTGTTCCTTGACACTCCACAGACATTACCGTATGGTAAGGTAAGGTCACGAATTTTCCGCATTGTGGAATTGCGGATTTGAGGTTAAACGCGAAAAAACGCCTTTTTGATGAAAAGAAGGGGGAAAATGCACAAAAAACGTCCAAAACACAAAATTTATAAATAGTCTTGAATAAAACAATATAAATATTAAAAAACGATAAGTAATAAAACAAAACAAACAATTTTTAAATATAAAACTTCGCACTGAACTACCACTACAGTAATAAGGTAAGCCTAAAAATATAAAATGACGTGTTTTTCTGTAAAGTGTGTTTATTTTGGTTTTATAGATCGTACATTTTAAGCTTTCTTGGGGAAAATTACATCACAGAAAAATGCAAAATTTACAAAGTGGAGAAACGCGGAATTCGACAGTTACAAAGCAGAAAATGTGTGACCTTACCGTATGGTCATGATTTTGTTGGCAGCAGAATATACATGTATAAATAATCTACTTCAATTGTACCTATCCTCACTGTTCTGTCAAAACCTTGTATCTGCATCCAGCCCTTCTGCATATATATATATAAAGTAACACTTTATAGTAATAATTTATATGTATAACCTTTGGGTAGTTTGCTCAAGGGCCAACATACATCTGTTGAAACCGTGAAGGTGCTCTTACCCCCTGAACATGTCTAAAACAATACTACCTATGTATATCCATTGAGCAGTTTTGCTTTATGCATGCTAAAGGGCCAGAAAAACATACAAGGTTTTGACAGAACATCGACTATATCTAAGTAGCTACAGTAAAATGTATAACTAGGCTCAAAGCTCACAACTGGGATACCTTATACAGCTATGTCCTTGGCATTTCAAGGCCATACTGATCAATATAAGGCCATGTAACAAAAATAATGTTTTTCTCATCCAGACTTTTTTTCATAAAAACACGGATGACCTCATTTTTTGTGTTTTCCTCATTGCTATACCCTACCCTGGGAAAATTGTGTAGATGTGTGTATAAATAATACCAAGCACTTCTTATCATCTATTTTCATCACAACAAATAATGAAACAACATTAGCGAGGAAATAAGAAAAAGTATTTGAAAATCTCTGAAAATTGGTGAGGGCTGGGACGAGAAACATGTTTATTAATTTACATGACCTAATATTGCTGTAGTGGGATCAGTCCCTCCAATTACATCTAGCCATTTGCCATAGATTTCTAATGATTGTATTATTATAAACGTCTTGCTCAAGCGCACAATAAATAGTCTGCAATGACCCACTAGTCAACGTAGACCCTTTATCTATTGTTAGTTTTACGTAATTCAATAATATTATGATTAAGATGGTACAGTGACATATACTATTTTGAATTTTTACATTTTCTTATCAATTGCAAATGGCTCATAGTTTTTGCTTGAGGGTTATAAGGTATGTATATTGTCAAGAAAAATTAAAATTATGAAACACAAAATGTGAATCGGTAATCCAGTCCTGTTAAACAGGAACTGGCTTAAATGTAGTTGTGTTTCCATAAATAGCAAAAGGTGTTGTCTCACAAAGAATTTATCACCCTAAATGTTCATGAAAGAGACCTGTAAGCTTGTTCACATTTATAGCTTAAACCAAACGTACTTGGCCTGCAGTTTTATCAATGGCTTTCATTTCAAAATAGCAATTAATCCAGGCCAATAATGATGGAAGAATGGGATCGGCTGCAAGGATATCAAGGTCAAAGTTTAGAGTTTATCAACAGGTCAAATTAGGTCAACATTCAAAATACTTGGAATGCTATATTTTCACCTGAAATTTGTTTTCCTGTACATTTTGCATAAAGTGTTACTGACATTTGGGTATCATCTACTATCATGTGAAATGCCCCATTTGAGAACTGTCGGGTGGGTTTTTGAACTTCCACATTCTAAATGCAAATGAATTTAGGCCTCAACTTTAGCGCATAATGTGATATTAGGGGATTTGTCATGTATCTGTTTATGTTTGCACCTTTTAAAACAGGCGGCACTGACAGCAGCAGAATCAGAAGCAGTCGTTACATTGAAACTGGGGAAGGTTAGGGCAGGAAAATTATTAGGACAAAGTATTTTAGTTTTGTTGATAAAACAGGCTTGTATTGAATGCACTTTATATATGCATGCAATAATGTTCCCACATTCTATTGGTTACTGTTTGGAAACAAGTTGGGAGTTAGATTCATGTTACAACTCATTCCATTTGATTTAATAATTAATTTAATGTATATTCTAAACATTTGGAATAAGTACTTAAAATGTTATCTTTTACAGTTGTATGTTACTAATAATGCATTATTACTATTTTATTTTATGATTATAACATGATGTATGTTGATCCTGAATGTTATTGTTCTGTTAATATTTATTTATTTTGTTGTTTATTATTTGGTTTTATTCAAAACAATTTAAACCCAACATATACTAAAATAGGAAAGAAATACAACCACAATCAGTTTATAATACCGCTAATAAGAGAATTATCAAAGCACCGTGATACTGCCTAATATTACAACAGTCGGTAGGCATATAGATAATATTAGACCAGTGATCATGTGCACATGGTATATTCGACACTTTCCATATGCTTTGTTGCACTATTCTCTGTGCTTGGGGCATAACGTTTATTATTGATTTATTTTATTTTAGTGTTTCTATTTTCTAATTGGATAATGAATATATTCAAAATGTTAATAATGTACATTGATCACTGAAATTTTCTTTTGTAAATTAAGCAATTGTTTCATGTTTTCTGTTCTTAACATAGCAGTTGAATTATAATTACAAGCGATATATGGTCTTAACTTTGAATAATCAAAATATATTGAAAACAAATTAGCGCTGGGATAACAAAGTTGTCAACCTCACCATGCACTGATTCCCATACAGGGCTTCAGGTAATTCCCTATACCATACCCCCACTTCACTCAATAACTATTGGCTCCACTACTTTTGATATGAATTTACAGGTGCAATGGCTAGACTGGATGGATGGTGTAGCACCATGTAATATCACACCAGAGATGCAATATTCTGATATCATTGTACCAACATCAGATACAGTAAGAGGATCCTATCTACTCAATATGCTTGCTACAAACAGAAAACAGGTAGGTACAGTTTATAAAGTAAATAAGAATAGAAAAACCAATAGGGAACTTGGTAACAAGAAATTTGGCATGTGATCTACTATGCACTACCTATTTGAAACTACTCGATGCTTCTTCAAAGTTGCAAACCTATATGTTTATTTTATGAAATTCTAAAAAAATGAGCAATTGGTAAAGGGGGGTTGATAAAACATGTTTGACACTCACATCCATATTTATGAACCTTAAACCTACTCTTTATGCATAGCATGCACAATGTTGGCCCTTTCATATTAAAACATTAGTTCATTCATAGTTTATTTATTTAAAGGTTCAGTAATCTTGACCTCTCCCTCCCACCCCCCCCCCCCCCCTCCTTTCAAAGAACAAAACTTCTTAACTTCTTCACCCTTTCAAAAATTCAAGGCTGTTTGCCTAAACTTTCACAGAACTAACCTCTTCACATTAACCTACCTGTACCACCAAAATGAATTTGACCACACCCTTACACTCCTATCTTCTTCAAACTCTGCATCTTTTGCCATACAGGTGTTATGTGTGGGAGAGACTGGTACTGGAAAGACTCTGACGATTACAGACAAACTGCTCAAGAATATGCCTAAGGATTACATCAGTAACTTCCTGTCTTTCTCTGCACGTACCAGTGCCAATCAGACCCAAGATTTGATTGACAGCAAATTAGACAAGAGGTAGGTGATGTTGCCGGTCTGTTATTTGGCTAGCAATGTCATATCATAAATATACACTCATGAATACATGCGTCCCAATCAAATGCCGTACTTTACTGCTACGCACAACTAAGCGCAGGTCATTAACGGAAAACCGAGTAACAAGTAACTGCATACATAAGTCACCTCACATAAAGTGCGGGTCAAGTTTGATAAAAACCTGCAGCATGGTATGAATTTTAAGCCAACATAATATTTCATCAAACAAAATGATATTATAATTATGAACAATTATGCTACCTTAAATCTCATTTTTGGAATTCATCAACTTTGAGTGAAATGATGTGTCCTATGAAACAATTTTTCTTTGTGTAATTCTTTCTCCTTGAAACATTGATCCACAGACGTAAGGGTGTATTTGGACCACCACTTGGCAAGATCTTTGTGCTGTTTGTAGATGATCTCAACATGCCTGCATTGGAAGTATATGGTGCACAGCCTCCCATAGAGCTGGTACGACAGTATATGGATCACAAGGGATGGTACGACAGGAAACAAATTGGTAAGACATAATCCCAAAGAATTGGTAGAAATTAGTAGTTTTGAATCAATCAGAAAGCAGGAAACTGAAATATGCGGAGTGCATTGAAAATGTTTATTTGCACTCCGTGGACGTACCGTACATGGCACGTACCACACACTTTGTTTTGATTCGTTGGTCCAGCAGCAGGGATTAGCCAATTTTTACTGTGGGTGTTAGCCAACTTGTTAACATGTTTTCATTTGTTATTACAGAGATTCAAAGTATGCACAAAATTGTAAATTTTGATTTGTACTTTGTCATGTATGAATTAGGTCAATACATGTTTTGCTTCTCAATAGATTAGAAAAATCAATGCACTTGTACCAATGTTGATATGCTCACACAGTCACAGTAGCTCGCTCTCTACGGGGTCATGCCATTATTCACACATTAACATCAGCGCCAGCGATGGAAATAAGACCCGCCCGCCCGCCCATAGCGGGTAACTTTCGTGTCGGGCGGGTGAAGATGCAAAGGTACCCGTCCGACTGGCGGGTAACATTTTTTACATTTTTGAACCTCAAAGTGTAAGTAACAGCAAGTTCAGGGTGTAATTTCCAGTAGCGTATCTCCCGGGGGGTCAGAGTGCCCCACCCCCCCCCCCCCCCCGACGGCTTTGACCGGGAAGGCCAGCCCAAACTACCGGGCTAAAAAAAATCGAAGAGAGGGGAAGAAGAGAGGGAAGAGAGGAAGTGAAAAGGAGAAAGGAAAGGAAAAAGGGGAAGGAAAGGGAAAGAAAGGAAAGAGAGGGGGAGAAAGAGAGAAGGAAAAGGGAAAGGGGGAGAAAGGAAAGGGAGAAGAGGAAGATAAAGGGAAAAGGAAGAGAAAATCCAAGGGATTTACTTAATTCCCATCTAAATGACAACTTTGCCCCTTGCCCGGTTTTATGATGGGCAATTTAATATACAAATGGCAAATTTTCTCGCGCTACGTGCGCATTTGTCCAGGAATATCATAATAGAAGCCCGTTTACAAGAAAAATGTACCTTAATAATGGTAAGTTTCGTGTAGATATGTTGTTAAAATTTCGTGTGCTACTCGCGCATCAACTTTAGGATGCAACGTCATTCGCTGGAATAAACAACCCAGCTGTGCAGGTTATTGTCCACCAGGAAAAAATATCCTTTGCTCCCCCTGGAAAAATCCCAGATACGCCACTGGTAATTTCATCACTCAGATGACTGCCATGATGATAAAGGAGATCAGGTTGATTAAAGAGAGTATTGGATTGATGAACATGATGAATATGAGGAGCTGTTCCGGGCTAGGGTTACAGTGGAACATCGTACAATAAAGACAAAAACATGTAATTTATCATCATTTAAAAGTAGTCTTGCTCTTAATTGTTTGCTGTAAAATATTATGAAAAAACCTTGGGCTGGTGGAATTTTTGCCGGGCAGGTACATTCTGTGAGTTACCTGCCCGACTGGCTAGTTGAAAAAAATCTGAAGTTCCATCACTGATCAGCGCACATGCATTGACCTATGATAGAAAAGAGTTATGGCTACGTCGGCATAGGTAGAAGGCATGAGTATGCCGTAAAATTGGCCTTAAGGCCTATTAAGCTGTTGAGTTGGATGACAGCCTTAAAACAATTGTCATCAAAATAATGAGTTCAATAATGATAAAGATAATAATAATAATAATAATAATAATAATAAGCATTTATATAGCGCTCTACAAAGAACACAGCGCTTAACAATATGAAACAGCATTATATACAATAAAAATACAAATAACAATATATACACAAGTCATGCAAAGACAAAAAATCAGAACTTTGGAAACAAATGAGTTTTTAACCGGCGTTTGAAGATACAGATGGACGGCGCCTCTCTGATGCTGACCGGGAGCTGATTCCAAAGTCGGGGGCCACATACACGAAAGGAATTATCACCAGCTTGACGTTTAGATCGAGGAACAAAAAGCCTGGTAGCATCAGAAGAGGAGCGAAGTCGGGGTCTACTATCTTCATTTCTACCGTTAGATACATTATACAATTGGAGTACATTAGTTAGGTAAAGTGGAGCGTGATCGCTAAGACATTTAAAAACATACATCAATATCTTGAAATTGATTCTATCCCTTACGGGTAGCCAATGAAGTGTACACAGCAGGTGTGACGAGCTCTGGTCTCGACCACAAGCAAATACCAGGCGCGCAGCTTTGTTTTGGAGGCGCTGAAGCCGATTGAGATCAATTTGCTTTGCTCCATACAGTAACGAATTGGCGTAGTCAATACGGGATAGGACCAGAGCTCGCACAGCATGGTGGCATGCCTCTTGCGTTATAAACTTACGTATACGCCACAGATTACGGATGTGAAAATTTACACTCTTACAGATGGCACTAATTTGACCAGACATATTCATGGAGGCATCAAAAATGACACCGAGGTTCTTGACATTGGTGGATGCACGAACAGACATATTACCAAGCTTAAGTTGAATATCGGGCAATTTACTCAAGACACGTGGTGTGGCAATAACAAGAAACTCTGTTTTGTCTTGATTCAACTGCAACATATTTTGATACATCCAGTTGTGTATTTTGGATACACAAGAAGAAAGTTCATTGAGAGCCCGTTCAAGGTCACCAGGAATCTTTGGATTAAACTCACAAAGGAGCTGGGTGTCATCAGCATAAGAATGGAATTCAACATCGTGCTCTCTGATGATATCACCAACTGGATGAGTGTACATAATAAAGGCTTGTGGTCCGACAATCGAACCCTGTGGAACGGAATAATTGAAAATGTGTTGTCTAGACATAGCATTGTTAGTCATCACCCTAGTACTACGGTCTTTAAGATATGATCTGAACCACTGTAAGGCAGCACCAGTGATACCAAAGCGACTTTCAAGTCGATCAATAAGAACACCATGGTCAATGGTGTCGAAGGCGGCACTCAAGTCAAGTAGTACAAGCAGGACAACCTTATTATCATCAAGGGATTTCAGGATATTACCTCTGACCTGTAACAGAGCGGTTTCTGTTGAGTGTTTAGCCTTGTACGCCGATTGAAATATTTCACCGAGGTTTTGATCACTAACGTACTGTATCACTTGACTTGAGGCAGCCTTCTCAATTACTTTGGCAATAAATTTTATATTTGCCACTGGCCGATAACTCTTCAGAGCATTAGGATCCATAGTCACTTTCTTGATTATAGGTGTGATAATGGAATGCTTCAGCGTTTCTGGGAAGATACCTGACAAGAGAGAACTATTAACAATTTTGCTAATGATAGGTAACACACACAATAAATTCTGCTTTATGAGCCATGAGGGTAATGTGTCCATGGAGCATGACTTACTGGATAATTGACTAATAATATCTGCAACATCAGAGTTTGAAAGTTCTTTAAAACCCGGCATCGCACTATCACAAACTCTGGCTTCTTGCACGAATTCAGTGGTAATTTTAGACCTGATTTTATCAACCTTCTCAACAAAGAAAGATAGAAAGTCATTAGCAAGATCATCAGCAGAGTTGGCAATAGGCAAAGGCTTTGCGGATGTGTTTAAGAGACCACACAAGGTTTTGAACATTTCTTTTGTATTTGAGCCTAGGAACTTGTCGGTAAAGTGGGCTTGTCATCAATGCATGGGGCCATCAAGTCTTGTTTTTGAATATAAAAGTTATTGTGTTTCTTTATTTAATTCATGTCAGTTTGTTCGAGTCTATATATAATTTATTTACACTTGGTGTACTGAGCACTCTTACTGCTGTTCATATAACTTTTTGACTTTATTATTATTTATTTAAGTTATTTACTCAGTACACTTATTCATTTTTATACAGGTGCCTTCCGTGAGCTGGTAGACATTACCTTTGTGTGTGCAATGGGTCCACCTGGGGGAGGACGTAATCCAGTGACAGCCAGATTGAAGCGGCATTTCAATTACATATCATTCTGTGAGATGGAGCACAGCAGTAAATACCGCATCTTTGCCACAATTCTCAAAAGTTGGTTAGGTAAGTCCTGGTATATTAGTGAATTCATGTAATCTGATAAAGTGCATAATTATTCATAAATGCATCAATAACTGGTGTTAATGAATATACGTGTCCCATCACAACAGACCAGTTGTCTCCAAAAAGGACAATTGATATTTTAATTTCATGTTACAAACCTACTATTTAACTTTAAAATGACACTTATTTTATGCTGCTTGAGAGCTGAAAAATTCCTTTTATTTTGAGGTTCGCCGACAACAGATCTGTTTCGACTTGATAGGTCACATGTTCTCATTTCTGCATTTAAAATATTGACACAGAGATAAAAAACCATTGGATTGTTATTACATTAGGCTGCTTTCATAAAATTGCACAGTGATATTCCTGGAAATATGTTTCAATTGTGCAAGCATCATTGGGTCCCATACAAAGTATCTGTTAAATGATCTATCATTTGAGAAGTACAATGATTTAGCCAATGTGAACCATGAAAATACTTGTTTATTTACACATTCACTTATTATTTATTGGTTTATTTTACAGCTGCCAATGATTCAATTGTAGAGCACTGTGAGAAAGTAGTGAACACCACCATCGATGTGTACTCTACCATCACCACACAACTATTGCCTACACCAGCTAAATCTCATTATACATTCAATCTGAGGGATCTCTCCAAAGTGTTCCAAGGTAATATTCCATAAAGACAATGAAATCTCCCCAATAAATTAAGAATTCATTGATCACCTGTATTATATGTGACCCCCTGTATTATATGTGACCCAACATGAGTAAATGAGGCACAATGTGGCAGTAGCTAATTTGATTTTAAAGATCATAATAAGTCAAATTCATGAAAATATAAAAAGTTAAACCACATTTTGAGGTATTTAATTTTCATTTACTCCAAAACTTTAATTGTCCATAACTTGCCAATTTGTATTTGATGTTTTGAGGCAAAGCGATCTGTAACTTTGGTTAGGAGTGTTATATAACATTGACTTTGGTACCAAAATGTCCCTTAACTTGGACATATTATCATGATATCAATAACTCAATATTCATATTTCCCTCATTGTGCCTCATTTACTTGTGTCATGTTCTAATACATTCCAGCACTTACATAATTACATACCAAAAGGAAACTTGTTGATTGCTAGTTGCTAGTATCATAAACAAAAGAACCTTTTACAATATTATTATCATAATTGATTTGTGTAAATGTTTCAGTACTTAACTGAAGTTTTGTTTCCAACATTACCCAGGTATTTTAATGGCAAATGCGTCTAAGATTGATAGCCTGACCGGTCTCCTGAGACTGTGGTACCACGAGAATTGCCGTGTATTCCAAGATCGTCTCGTTAATGATGAGGATCGTGTTTGGTTTGATGGTCTACTCAAGGAGAAGATTAAGACGGTGTTTGAGACTAGTCCTACAGAGGTGGTACCTAAGGATGTCCTCTATGGGGATTTCATGATTGCCAATGTAGATAATAAAGTGTATGGGGAAATTGAAGATTCTAAGAAGGTAAAGGGCTTTGAACACACTCTTTCTACTGTGCGAGATGAGAAATAATTTCTTCTATTTAATCATGGCAAATAATGTCATTTCTTACCTTATCATTGCCTCTTTGTTTATGTGTGTCACTTTTAGGTCTCTTTGTCTATCTTATGCGCAAGACTTCAATGTGTTGACATATGTACTCATGCGATCAGAGACATACTTAGTATTGGCTTATAATATTGCATCTATCAGTAGAATGCAAATAGACGTCACATTTGTAATTATCATAATTATGGAATACATTGAGTATTTTATTTATTTATTTTCATTTCATTACGTTCACAAGCATTAGAGCATTAGAGCTTTTAACATAAACTCATTTTGTCATTAACTGACATTTTCTTTTCCTGCCTGCATCATAGATGACCAAAGTAATGGATGAATACCTTGAGGATTACAACCAAGTAAACACCGCTCAGATGAAGCTAGTATTATTCATGGATGCTGCTAAACATGTGTGTCGTATCAGTCGTGTTATCAGACAACCTCTTGGTAATGCTCTGCTCTTAGGTGTGGGAGGTAGTGGTAGACAGAGTTTAACCAGGCTAGCGGCTCACATGTAAGTTATAAACTTGTGTTGAGTTATAAAGTGTGTTAAATCCCGGCATGATTGCTTTAAAAAGGATAACTCCCCTATCACGCCAAACAGTCTCTACAAATACCAAAGGAATATGTGGTTTTACATATTTGTACAAAATGAAATAAAAAAATGGAAATTAGTAAGAGTTTGGGTATGTCTATAAATTATCACAATAAATGTAGCTGATGCATACAGCTTTTCAGTGTTCCAGAAAAAAGGTCTTTTTATTTGAAATAAGAGAGGATTTTGCTGATTTCTTAAACTTGAATATTTAACAGATGAGTTTTTCTACTTTGATATAAAAAATTGTAATAACAATTTGTATGTTACACCCAGTATATTATCAGTGTCAGTGTTAATAAGTGTCTACGTAATATTATTTTCTTTAAATGAGTTCATATCGATTGTTATGTAACTTTTTTTTTGTTTCTTCTTCATCTGTAGGGCTGAGTATGACTTGTTCCAGATAGAGTTATCCAAAAACTATGGTGTGAGTGAGTGGAGAGAAGATCTCAAGACTATCCTGCTCAAAGCCGGTCTAGAAAACAAACAGACTGTTTTCTTATTCAGTGATACTCAGGTAAAGATAGAAAGTGAATTAGAATAATAATAATGTGATGCATTATCATTATACACAATGATTTATATACCATAGTGTTTCTGTTATGACACTGACAAAGTGACTAGGCAAGAACCACCCAATCTCGATTATTAGCCACATCTAGTTAGGAATTTACCAAGGTCAAAATGTTTCCATCTCAGTATGTACCACTGTCTTAATACTTTTGTATTACAGACCGAAGACCCTGCAGCCATAAGCGTCTGTTTTTAAAGCTGTCGTTTTTTACTATAAAGCAATGCCATGTGTGTGATTTACATCAAAACAGTGCTTTAGAGCATGACCACTAGCCTGCCTAATCTGGGAATTGGAGAATTTATGACCGGCCAATAGCTTAATTGCCAGCATAAAACTGATTAGGCAATGGAGAATAGTGTCATATCTATAATATGTTATGACCACTTAGGTGGATTTTAATATTCATAAACACAAACCAAGGTTTTAGCCAGATGTGTGTCGCATGCTTAAACTGTAGTCAGATTCAGAATCCCTTAGACCAAAACATCCTGAGCATGACACATGTCCGCATATGTTATGAAATGGTCCAAGGCATTGTGATTTTAACTACAGTAGTAATTGTTTTTTATAATGATAAGGTCTCTAGGTTTTTTATGCTAATTTATGCTAATTCTTGTATTGTACATCAACAGATTAAGAGTGAATCTTTCCTGGAAGACATTAACAACATCCTAAACTCTGGTGATGTTCCCAACATCTATGGATTTGATGATATGGACCAGATTTTAAATGGCATGAAACCAGTAGTGGTAGACCAAGGACTACAAGCTACCAAGGCAAATCTATTCTCAGCTTACACTAAACGAGTGAAGAGTAATATACACACTGTACTCTGTATGAGGTAGGAGATTTATAAGGCACTTTATTGAAAGTAATTTACGCATTTTACTCTTTCATTTGGTACACAGATTCAGATTTTGAAAGCACTTTGAATTGGGAAAGAAGTGAATCTTTGATTCCAGTTTGTGATGAATTTTCAATTTAACTAAATGGAAATATCAATAAACTATATTTCTTCCTATGCAAAGATATTGTCACTACAAATAGCATTTTGTAAGCGTTAACCCCTTGAAAACTGCCTGCGGATTGGTCAGAAAGATGGATACATCATTTATTGCACCAATAAGAGACATAGTTAGGATAATTGTGTCCCCAATAAAGATTGAAGTGAAATATCTTAGAAGCAGCATTTTAATTGGTTATTTAAATGAGTATGTCTTGTAATTAACCAATCAGAAACACTGTTACATAGGCAGGTAGTGTTCAGGGGGTTAAGCATGTTTGTAATGGCTCAGTTCCTTTAGTTTTAAGTTTTGTGCCAACCTATCAAAGCAATTGATATAATCAGTTTTACAAGTGAACAATATTGGTCTTATTTGATGTTTTCCCTACAGTCCCATAGGTGAGGTATTTCGTGCTAGATTGCGTCAGTTCCCATCTCTTGTCAACTGTTGTACCATAGATTGGTTTAGTGAATGGCCTGATGAAGCGTTACTCTCTGTGGCAAGGAACTTCCTCTCCGATATCCCAGATTTAGATGATGGAGATGATGTTGTCGATGGTCTGGTAAGCCAAACATATACTGTAAAACCACTTAATTTTGTGAGGTATTTAATTTCGCGAATTTTGTGACAACCTTAAATTGTGGTAAAAGCTTAAAATCTGAGTCAAATTTTGGAATCGTGAAATTAAATCCTCGCAAAAATGTTGGCTTCCGGTAATTTGTGAAAAAAGTAAGTGTTCTACAGTATTTGAAAATTAGGATAGATATTCTTAATTGTTTTGTGCGACAGAAATCAAATTAGGGTGTTTTTCATGGAGAGAAAAAACTGTAGTGTATTTTTTAATGAATCGCCTGTTAAAAAGCAGATTTGTCCCTTGCATATTTGTTTTTTGATGATAAACTTGTTTTTAAATTTTGTTAAGATGAAAGTTTCAGAAAGTGTTTTTAATTATTATCTCTACCATTAAATAACAGTGTTTTGCCATAACATCTCACAGGTGAAAATGTGCGTGGTAGTACATCAGACAGTCAACACAAAATCTGCCCAATTTCTGGCTGAGCTTTCACGCTACAACTACGTCACTCCAACCAGCTATTTGGAGTTACTGGGTATATTTGGCAAATTGTTAACACAGAAGAAGATGGAATTAAAGACTGCCAAGAATCGTACAAAGACGGGTCTTGATAAGGTATGTGTTATGAATTTTATTTTAGGTAGGAAAGAAAGGTATAATTGTATGTTCTTAGTTCAAATCAACAGTAGATATAGATAGACCAGTAGCGACTTAGCAGAGCTTTGTTAGGGGATGTTCTTTTAAGAACTGTACAAAACAGATGGCATGTCATCTGGTTCCATCCACAAAAATGGGCTGAAAAAAGTTGAGCATCTGACTGTATTTGAGCATCTGACTGTATTTGAGCATCTGACTGCAAACAAAATTACATTGTTGCAATTTACGTTGCAGATTTCATTTTTAAAGGCAAACAAATTCTCTGAAAATGACCTATTAAATGATGTATTGTCAGTGTACAGTTCTTTGTGAATAAAGCTTTTAAAGCCAATATAATAGTACATGGTTCTGGGGATTATTGTGCTATCTAAAGGATTTGTAGTTCTGCTATAATCTCTTTGTTGGAATATTGTACCTTTTTTAAATACCTATAGAATCCTCATCCTACTCAATTTCCTAATGCAAAATATAATCCAAACATAATTTAATGTAGAGGCTTCCAGTTGCCCTAACCTCTTAATATGGATAGAACCTTAAGCTTGCAATGGCCTCAATCTAATCCTACTATTATCTCATTTTAGCTTCTCAGCACAGCTGATGATGTGTCTCATATGCAGGAAGAACTAGAATCCATGCAACCTATGTTGGTTGAAGCACAGAAAGAGACACAAGTCACCATGGTCAAGATTTCTGAAGATACGGTAAGCTAGATTTTTACAAATTTAAAAAGGAATAAAATAAAGAAATTCAAGAAAAATTGCTTCTATAGGCTGTATTCTCGTACTAAACACGGTTTTAGCTTAAAACTGGTATCTAAATTAAACGTGAGTTTACCTTTTAAACAAATCTTGTCCCCAGAGTGGTCGTGCATTCACTGTATATAGGTTTTCAATTTATTGTGGCCCCAATGGGTTACAAGAGATATTTTTAAGACTACACGATCTGCATGTCACCTTGAGTAATCGCTCAAAGCATACCATTGGTGCACAAGTTTAGTTAAAATGGCGTTAAACTACCCCATACCCATGTTTAAAGTTAGACACTTTTCAGTGAGTTACACACATGTTTAATTAAGTTAAACACATTTTCAAGAATTGCGCTTAGTTAAATGATGTGTTTAAAGTCAAAGTTAAATGCTTATTTATCTTAAAACCGGGTTTAAATATGTACAAGAATACGACCCAATATGTTTCATAGAATCTTCTTGTGATCTGGTGGATGGATGCCTTCAAACTCCTTAACCAGTGAAAAAACATACATGTGCATTTATTCACACACACAAAATTCTCTCTAATTATGGACCTGCTGGACACCGCCGCAACAGACATTTAAAAGTACCGTATGCTTAATTCTAATCAGGGATTATACAGGCTATTGTGTGAGCATTGAGTAGTCACTGAGTGGTATAAGGATACAGATATTTGTGTGTAGATATTCCACATCTTATGAGATATAGAAAATGACCATTCTAGAACTTAGAAGTGGGAAAAGTAAAACTCATGAAAATCAACTTATACTATACACTCAGAATATCTTAGTGTATCTAAAGATGGAATTGTCAAGTTGTTATAATCATTTGATTTTGAGTTTCATTTGACCGCAGGAACACACATAATGTCAGAAATGAACCATTTTAATCCTCATCCAAATTCATTCTTTTTTGTGTATTTCAAACTGTATATAGTTTAATCAATTCCAAATTGGCGAGAAATATGCGGATTTATCTCTCCGCGCGTAAAAGTAATGAGTATCTTCTGTATATTGATTTTAGATTGTAGCTAACGAGACCAAGAGTGTTGTGCAGAAAGAGGAGCAACTTGCTACAGCCAAAGCCACACAGACTAAAGAGATAGCAGATGATGCTCAGAGAGATCTCAATGAAGCATTACCAGCCTTAGATGCTGCATTGGCTAGTCTTAAATCACTCAACAGAAATGACATTGTAGAGGTAAGCTCAACATTTTTACACACATTTTACATTATAAACAATATCTGATTTCAGTATCCATTCTATCAATTTAAAGCTTTGTGAAAGTCTAACATAATAAATAGATACATAAAATAGTTTTAAAGCTCTTTTTCCCTTCTTTTTACATATTTGATTTGTGTAAGAGCAAATCATCAGTGCTAGAAATAAAGACATCAAAGACACAATTGATCTATTTTACATTCTGTAGAGTGACTTTGGACAAAATTTCATGCGAGTGTTGATTCAAATCCAGGAATAAATATATATTTCTAATAATGTAAACAACTACTGTACATTGTTCAAAGATACCCCAAGCACATAATTGAGATACTTGAACCGATATAATTTAGTTAATATGATAATTGTGATATTGCCTAAAAAGTCTATTGATCCATTTTAACACCTGCGATTACATTCATTTTGATGTCATTTGCAAAACGTTTGACGGAAAAAGTTTCTTTTCACTTTTCAAACCTGCTACCAACAGAAAGAAAATTGGTGTAACTTTCAATAATCACAAATTTCCGTTATTGATTACTTTTAATACAGGTGCGTGCATTGCAGCGCCCTCCAGGTGGTGTACGTATGGTGATTGAAGCCGTGTGTATTATGAAGAGTGTCAAACCTAAAAGGGTTGCAGGAGAGAAGCCTGGTACCAAAGTTGATGATTACTGGGAGCCTGGTAAAGCTTTGCTTACAGACCCTGGCAAGTTTCTGGAGAGCTTGTTTGCATATGATAAGGTAGGTACAACATTGTTTTAAACCATGTGGTCAATATGTTATTCTTCCTTTGTAATTTTTTAATAATACGGGTTGTCCCAAAAGTTTTGATACCTTTTTAAAGCTTTATATCTCTCTTAAAATATCAAAATCCTTGCATGGTATTCGATTTCACAAACATCGTCCATCTATTTGCTTTATATTCAAAATCCACTATTACGTATACTTAATTATGGATTTAATTTAGGTAACTGGAGCTCTTGGCAACATCAGCGTAATTGAATACCTAGCAAAATTAAATTGGTTTTTTTTTCAGTGGGTGACTCCTAGTAGCAGTAGAGTCAAAAATGTGACCCATCACATCAAAATGGACACGTTGGCGGCCCAAGTCAAAGTTGAGTTATTGGTGTGACCTGAAAGAGCACATTTTAAGCTTTGAAATAATACAATGTTGAAGGTAATCGGACCTTGTAATCACAAGATATGATTTGAGGAAGCATATTTAATTCCATTATTTTCTTTATATTTCGGCAAATATATTGGCCTCTATCTCAAAACTGTGTTTGCCGACAACATGTCCTTTTTGACGTGACTGGTCAGTGGTCACATATACTATAGACCTGAATACTTACCATTTACTATTTGTTTGCAGGACAATATCTCTGATTCCGTCATCCAAAAGATTCAACCTCTGATAGATAATGAAGATTTCACACCCGCTGCTATTCAGCGAGTCTCCAAAGCTTGCACATCTATATGTATCTGGGCACGAGCCATGGTCAAGTATCACTTTGTGGCCAAGAATGTAGCCCCAAAAAGGGTAAGTATCACTTATATCATGATACAGACTGACCTAAAAACCAGCAATTTTCCAAGATTTTTAAAAACCATTTAAAAAAAAGGAAAATACTTTGAAATTCTAAAAAATCTGTCTTTCAAGTCTGCAGAACAGGGTGGTTTTTTCCGCCCCCTTATGGTGGGTATCACTTCAGGGTGTGCACTACTTTAGGGTGTGCACCACTTTAGGGTGTGCACCACTTTACACTGTAAACTCAAAGTGTCTACCATTGGACAAAACGTCTACCATTGGAGGAGCTGTATCAATGGGGGGGGGGGAGCCTTTGTTGTAAATTTTACAAGACTGAATTGTAAACACAATTATTAATACTATATTGGACCAGTCTATGGACGTGTAGCCCAATTGGTGCAAAACTGTAAATCTTTACCACTGTTGAGTGTGTTCGGTGGGCTGGAAAATTGTATTTGGGTGGTAACTGGTCCAATATAGTATTAATAATTGTGTCTACAATTCAGTTGTAAAAGTACAACAAAAGCTTCTGTTTTCTACCGTGTAGTTGATGCATGCCTGGGACCTAAAGTACACTTTATGCCACCTTTGTAATGATATATAATTGTACAGTGTAAGAAAATTGTAAAATGTGAGAATAAGTGAAACAGGCGACATCATCAATATAATATTGTTTGAAAGGGTTGGCCACACATTACCATATGATTTGCTACTAAATCAGAATATAAGGGTCGGTATGCACAAACAATATACACCAGAAGTTAGACTTGGTCTAACTTAACACCTGGTCTTAATGAAGAACAGACTTTCTGGAAGGACTATTTTATTAGTTTGTATCCCTTGTATACTCCTTACCAAAATTGGAGTTAAGCTTATATAAAGCTAACATGCATTGCCCATTAAAAAGTCTGTTTAATAATTCAGATAAGACTAGTTTTCATTTAGACCAGGTCCAAGTTGTTCTGTGCATATGGACCAAAGGATCTTAATAAATATAGTGTACCACCTGCAATATGCCATACCAAAAAAATCATTGAAAATCTATTTATGTAAATTATGATTGTGTGTCAACTTTTAGGAACAACTGCGTCAAGCCCAATCTGAGCTTGCTGAAACCCAGCGTATACTGGATGGAGCCAAGGGTAATCTGCGAGAAGTTGAAGAAGGTATTGCAACGTTACAAGCTAAATACAATGACTGTGTGGCCAAGAAAGAAGAACTGGAAAATAAATGCGAGCTGTGTGTTGCCAGGCTAGAAAGAGCTGATAAGGTAGGTATGGTCAGCGTTGGAAATAAGTGGTTGTTCGGTTGCCCGAGACAACCAAACTAAGCTACGGACAACCAAAATTTACATTGAAGTTGTCCGGCAGATAACCAAAAATCTAACCAGAAGTTAACATATAACACATGGTGTGTCAAAAAAAGTGTCCCATGTGAAACTTCTTCTTTTTTTTTAGCCATGAAAAGTATCAAAATTGAACATGAAGTACTATGTTCAGCAATCTGTCATGTATCATAAGAATTTTGTTCTATCCATTTTGGAGCTTTAGTTATCAAATTATGGCAAATCTCCTCAGGCATGTTAAATTCAGCTTTAGCCATTTTTTATGGGCAGAGAACTCTTTTATTAGAATCATCATTCAGTGTGTAATTGAGCATGTAATTAGAGAAGGCTTGTGTTGTGATGATAGAATTACCTAACTGCTAACTATAAACCATTCTTCTCCTTATAGCTGATTGGTGGTCTAGCTGATGAAAAAGGTCGTTGGCAAGATTCTGTGAACACACTTGAGAAGGTCATCAGTAGTATAGTAGGAGACGTACTGGTATCTGCAGGTTATGTGGCCTATCTGGGTCCGTTCACTGTAAGTACATTAATGAGGCAGTTATTTCAATAACACCACCATTAATAATAGTCCCAGCATAAACATTTTTAAGCATGAAATATTTCACCTCGCTTTAAAAATTGCAATATACACATGGTTGGTTGTCATAGGTGTGAGTTCATTCCATATAGGCCTAGTCAACAAAATAGAAGAATTGTTATGATATAATCCTTGAATATGTCAGTGGGGGGTATAGGAAAAATCAATGTATGTGTTATGCGGAATTGAATTAAACCAATTAGGTGTTTTCTATTAGCAAAGATAGCAGAGATGATATGACATGAGTAATAATAAACTTTTTACTCTCATAAAGTAAAAACAATTTGGACCCTCTGATTGAATCATCTGGATTTAAAAAGGTGATTAATTTTAAAATCTGTTTTCAACAGTGTTGACACCATTTATTTTCTGCTTATATAGGGTGAATACCGCTCATCCCTAGCACAAGAATGGATCGCAAGTTTTGCCAAGAACAACGTACCTCACACTGATGACCCACAATTGGTGAGCGCATTTGGTGACCCAGTCAAGATTCGCTCCTGGCAGATAGCTGGTTTACCAAGGGATAACTTGTCCATAGAGAATGGTGTTATTGTACAGTTCTCTCAGAGATGGCCGCTGTTCATAGACCCCCAGGGACAGTCAAATAAGTGGGTCAAATCTATGGTAAGTCAAGATGTTTCATGTTTATGCTATGATTTCATTATAAATATGTTCATAACTAATTATGTGAAAGGGGTATTTGTAATATAGGTAAAGAGTTTAACGGGTTTAAAACTGTTGAGTTTTTGCTTTGGCCCTTAAGAAGTCAGAGTTAATCATGACAAAAGTTTGACAGTATTGATCTTGTCCAACAATAACCCATTAAGTATATACCTATATATTCATAACTGTAAATTTTTGGCCAAATAACTGAACACTTGAATCCGCAATTGGCTGGGCAAAACACTGCCTCTATGACTACACATGACAGTATCAATCTAAATTGGCCCATCCTAAGTAATAAAATATTGAAATCCGAATTAATAAATATATTAGATCATTTGTTTATTATCATATTTTTTCTCACTATTCCCATCATCAGGAGAAAGACAACGGTCTAGATGTGATCAAGTTGACAGACCGTGATTTCTTACGAAGTCTTGAGAATGCTGTACGCTTTGGTAAACCTTGCCTTCTGGAGAATGTAGTTGAGGAACTGGATCCTGCGCTAGAGCCTATCCTTCTGAGACAGGTGAGATGGGATACAATTGTGATCAATAGCCATCATTACTGATTAAAAGATCTCTAGGGAGCACAGCACCAAGACGCTCTCCATAGACTTTACTGTTAAAAAAGGCTTACTTAAATGGCTCTAGTTTCTAAATTAGCCATAAAATTTCAATGAAATTTTGATATGTTTTACTCACAAGGGTAATCTACAACATATCTCAATATGAAGCAAACTTTCTCGTGCACTTTTTTTGCTATAAGCCGCCGCATAACAACGTAGTGATATGCCTACCTAAATTCGGTCTCCGGTCTGGATATCACCGCGTGTGTAAATCGGTCCGTGAAATTAAAATTGACCTCAAATCACCTAGTTTAAATGTCAGAACATCAACTACACATTTCAAACACAACATATTAGTGAAAAATTATATCATAAACCGTCAAAAAATAACTCTCTTTCCCGCCAAATAGGAACTATTGTCGTACTCAACTTTGATTGATCGCGACGATAGCGTGTCGCGATACCTATTTAGGTATGTGCTCCCTTATAGAGCACAAATTTGCTCAAAATCATTCAAAATTGATATCAACTTTTTCAGCGTGAAATTTTGAACAAACTAGCCAAATAAAATTACAATTGAACAATCCGTTTTTGAAATATGATCTGATCACGGAGGCCGCATCTTCCGTAAAATCACTATTATTTTCCGTTTTTTGACTCTAGACGCGGCACGCTTTGATTTGTTAGGCCTACACTCACGAAATTCAAACTTTTTGACTCAAATCCAACTGATTTTGATTTCGATCAGTCTCTGATTATGTCGACCTAACCCACCTATAACACATCAACTGAAATAACGCCGTGTTTTTGTTTAAAAAAGAGCAACCACACACCCCCCCCCCCCCCCCCTGTTTTTTAAACCGGACAAAGTTGGCCTATGCCATAAATACACTGCCCAGTAGATATCAAAACGCATAGATTTGGGTGAAACCCGACTTTTATTTATTGCATTGTGTAATACACCTACACTGGATCGGAGCACGCGGGAGATCGGGCACCTGGCGCTATAAGGGAGCACAGCACCAAGACGCTCTCCATAGACTTTACTGTTAAAAAAGGCTTACTTAAATGGCTCTAGTTTCTAAATTAGCCATAAAATTTCAATGAAATTTTGATATGTTTTACTCACAAGGGTAATCTACAACATATCTCAATATGAAGCAAACTTTCTCGTGCACTTTTTTTGCTATAAGCCGCCGCATAACAACGTAGTGATATGCCTACCTAAATTCGGTCTCCGGTCTGGATATCACCGCGTGTGTAAATCGGTCCGTGAAATTAAAATTGACCTCAAATCACCTAGTTTAAATGTCAGAACATCAACTACACATTTCAAACACAACATATTAGTGAAAAATTATATCATAAACCGTCAAAAAATAACTCTCTTTCCCGCCAAATAGGAACTATTGTCGTACTCAACTTTGATTGATCGCGACGATAGCGTGTCGCGATACCTATTTAGGTATGTGCTCCCTTATAGAGCACAAATTTGCTCAAAATCATTCAAAATTGATATCAACTTTTTCAGCGTGAAATTTTGAACAAACTAGCCAAATAAAATTACAATTGAACAATCCGTTTTTGAAATATGATCTGATCACGGAGGCCGCATCTTCCGTAAAATCACTATTATTTTCCGTTTTTTGACTCTAGACGCGGCACGCTTTGATTTGTTAGGCCTACACTCACGAAATTCAAACTTTTTGACTCAAATCCAACTGATTTTGATTTCGATCAGTCTCTGATTATGTCGACCTAACCCACCTATAACACATCAACTGAAATAACGCCGTGTTTTTGTTTAAAAAAGAGCAACCACACACCCCCCCCCCCCCTGTTTTTTAAACCGGACAAAGTTGGCCTATGCCATAAATACACTGCCCAGTAGATATCAAAACGCATAGATTTGGGTGAAACCCGACTTTTATTTATTGCATTGTGTAATACACCTACACTGGATCGGAGCACGCGGGAGATCGGGCACCTGGCGCTATAAGGGAGCACAGCACCAAGACGCTCTCCATAGACTTTACTGTTAATAAAGGCTTACTTAAATGGCTCTAGTTTCTAAATTAGCCATAAAATTTCAATGAAATTTTGATATGTTTTACTCACAAGGGTAATCTACAACATATCTCAATATGAAGCAAACTTTCTCGTGCACTTTTTTTGCTATAAGCCGCCGCATAACAACGTAGTGATATGCCTACCTAAATTCGGTCTCCGGTCTGGATATCACCGCGTGTGTAAATCGGTCCGTGAAATTAAAATTGACCTCAAATCACCTAGTTTAAATGTCAGAACATCAACTACACATTTCAAACACAACATATTAGTGAAAAATTATATCATAAACCGTCAAAAAATAACTCTCTTTCCCGCCAAATAGGAACTATTGTCGTACTCAACTTTGATTGATCGCGACGATAGCGTGTCGCGATACCTATTTAGGTATGTGCTCCCTCTATGTCATGTGATGAGTTTCACTACAATATACAATAAACGCTGTTTGATATTTGACACAAGACTAGCATAACCGTGACGTCATTGATACCGGGGCTTTAAATCATCGTGATTTTTTTTTAAATGGCATGTTGAGAGATGGCAGTTTGTATTCGTTTTATGATAAGTATAATGTTTTGTTCAATATAATTACGTGATTAAGGCTCAATAATTACTTTTCTAAAAATATCATGGACAATGTTGTGCTTGCTGGACACCTCCTTTAAAGAAAGAAATAAACCATGCATCATTCACCGGAATCATGGCGTATTACAGTCCATGCAGTTTATTCTTTGAATTGACACAGGATTTTTTAAAGTGATGATCGCATGATTATGAAATAGGATTTTAGCTTCTTATAGTTTGGAGGAACAGAGTTCAGTAGTCCTCCATGATTCTGGTAAACTACATCATATGCAGGGTCTCTATAGGGTAACAGGCAGACAAACACCAGATCAATTTCTATTTTCCATTTTTATTGTTTTTTTGTATTCTTTCTTTTCTTTTCTTTTTCAAATTTATTACAAACTATGTACACCACTCAAATTGATATAAACCTCATAAATAATAATAATAATATGCAGTGCTTAATATAGCGCTACTCCAAAAGAAAATGATCATAGCGCTTTACAATTACATAAATAAAATACAAATACAAGGCAAATACATAATACACAATGCAACAAGAAATATATCAACAACATAATATGACAGCCTAGAAAATGCCAGTCTTGAGGCGACTTTTAAAGATTGTAGCAGTGGGAGATGAGCGGATAGCAAGAGGGATATTATTCCAGAGTGTTGGACCATGCACACTGAATGATCTGGCACCATACTTTCTGCTGCTCCTGGGGATATCAAGGCGGAGAGTATCCATCGATGATCGGAGCCCCTTCCTGGATGGAATGAATAAGGAGATGGAGTCAGTGAGGTAGATTGGTGCAAGATCATTCAGAGATTTGTAGATGTACAGAAGTGTCTTGAATATAATACGCTTGTCAATTGGAAGCCAGTGGAGAGTGGATAAAAGTTGAGATGAGGAATGTCTCCTGGGGACTCTGAAAATTATCCGGGCGGCTTTGTTCTGGAGCCGTTGCAATCGCAAGATGTCGGCTTTCTTGCATCCAAGGAGAGTGGAATTTGCATAATCTAATTTTGACAGAACAAGGGCACGCATGGTGGTACTGCAAGTATCTTTATCAATGAACCGCCGGATTCTAGAGATGTTCCAAAGATGGAAGTTTACAGATTTGCAAAGGGACGTTACATGAGACGACATGGTCATAGCAGAGTCAAACACAACACCTAAGTTCTCATTTGGGATAAAGTTCTTTTATTATCAGAATGTTGTGTAGCCCAAATAATGATTGTTTTTATATTATTAGAATTACTAATTTATTCAATAACAGTATCTAGTCTAGTCATAAAACAAACATGTGGACACATTTTCATTTATGGGTTTTTTTCTTTCTTTTTCTTCTTTTTTTCTCAAGTCTTTTGATGAAATAAAGTGCATGACATGGTTATTGTGGGCCACCTTAATCCTTTTTTCTTTCTTTTTTCTTTGTTGAAAATATTTGGAACATTTTGAAAATTCACCAAAAATTCCCAACATCTTTGGGGGAAACCGTGCTTGACTTTCCCTACCTGAGAGGTCCGTTTGCCCATAGAACAGGGTTTGTTTTTGTAGCCTAACATGTAATGGATGCGTGTAAGTCACTAATATACGATATACTATATCCCTTTTTCATTGCAGACTTTCAAGCAGCAGGGCAGTACAGTGATCAAGCTAGGAGATGCTATCATTCCATACCATGAAGACTTCAAGTTTTACATAACTACTAAACTGCCTAATCCTCATTACACCCCAGAAGTATCCACCAAAGTCACGCTGGTTAATTTCACACTCTCTCCAAGGTATGTGAAATGATCTTACCATTTCAGATTGGTAAATGTTAGACTATTTACTCTAGAATTACTCCCCTGTTCTCTTATATACATACTAAAATGTAGTCAATTTACCCACTAATCCACAATTTAGCTTTCATATCCATATTATAAAGAATAATTAAAATAACTATGTACAATGATATTATTTAAAACATCCAGTTTTACTACTTAATTTTAAGTCAGATTGAACATATCGTCGTCTCATATGTTTTTCTGGGCCCTCGGCATGTTAAAAGTAATATAGCCCAACGATTATGCGTAGGAAGTGTTGCTTTATACATGTTCAGGGGCAAGAGCACTACAAGGTTTTAAATGATGTGTTTTTGGCCCTTGAACATGTTTAGAACAGACTGTTCAAATGTTATACATAGGAAGTATTACTTTATACATGCTGAAGGACCAGATGAAAATATAAGGTTTTGACAGAACAGCAACAATATGGTACTTTAAGGGATATATTATAACAATCTCCTCTGCATAGTCATCCAATAGTTGATGTACCTCTCTACATAACATCAGACCATTTTCCAGCGATCAATACAGCATGTATGCAAGATGGTTTGGCTCTAGTTGAGTGGGTTATACAATCACATGTGCAATAATAAGGTGTGCTCACCGGAATACACTGTGATATCACTGCACAGATGAACAAAGTATAATTTCTGTAACTTTGTGTTCACCACTTCCCTCTATTATATCTTAACATAAACAGTGGATTGGAAGACCAGCTGCTAGCTAGAGTGGTAGCAGAAGAGCGTCCTGATCTTGAGGAAGCCAAGAACCAGCTGATTGTGAGCAATGCCAAGATGAAGCAAGAATTGAAGGAGATAGAGGATAAGATCTTGGAGAGACTCAGTGCATCAGAAGGAAATCCTGTGGATGATATAGATCTTATCAACACCCTGCAGGCCTCAAAGTTGAAGGCTGGAGAGATCACTGTAAGTTAAAGATAACAGCTTCGATTAGTTTTTTAACCAGACCACCTTTCTAAGTTTTTGAGTCAATATGATTGGCGCTTTCATAATTAACTTGACATATTTTAAATTGATGATTTTATAATCAGGAAATCAGTGTAAGGTTTGTGTTAAGATATGCTTCCTCTCAAATTGTTGTTGGTTTTAAAATTACTTTGTTGACAATGTAAGTTCCCGCTAGCTATGCAGCTACGAAATACACGATTGATGTAGTGCTCTAGCACTACCACAGGAAATGATGTGCGAGTGTACACACATTATGCAGCATACGCAGCATGTGATGCTTGAACTTGTTAATGCAATACGCTATTCCACAATTGTTCATTCAATTATTAAATAGACTATAATGTACAATATCTCAATTCACTTTGGGTTATTTTTGGTTTTTAAGAGCAATCCACACTATGTCCTGAAATTAGGGCTACCAAATAAAATAGAAATTATTGTCTGTCAATGAAAGATACTTCAAATGTGTTTTTTGACTTTTCAGGCCAAAGTGATTGTTGCAGAGCAGACTGAGCGAGAGATTGACGAGACTCGTTCTCAGTACATCCCTGTAGCCATACGCACGCAGCTTCTGTTCTTTTGTACAACAGATCTAGCTAATGTAGATCCCATGTACCAGTACTCTCTAGGGTGGTATGTGCGCATCTTCTTGGCAGGCATTGCTAATTCAGAGAGAGCTGGTAGGTGTATCAATATTAATTCTTGTTTTAATCAAAATACTATCTGACAACACTAATTTTCATCTTTTTAAAAGTGAACAAATTATTTGTACAGCTTATTATGTTTTATTTATATTTAATTGTTTTATTTTCTCAAACTTGTCAACCAAGAATGCTTAATAGTTCTTGTTAAGATTTTCCTATTGTAAGGAAAAAATATGATCTGTATTTTTATGTTTGCAATTTTTATACTTGTATCAAGGATTGTGATTAATTTGACCTATCCGTGAATCTCCACCAATATTCTATGTGGGGACGTCTAACCAGGATTTGAAACCTAAAACTTTGGTAATAACTTTGGTCAATCATACAGGTTTTCTGTCCTCTTTGCACAAACAACTGCCCAGGATCCACTCTAATTCACTGCCCATTTCTATGTGATGCAATTCTGCATGCATATAATTGTTTTCACAGCGTAATGTACTCTTTGTGGCTAAGTGTGATGTCAGCCCAACCTTAAGAATGTAAATGACAAAATGTTTAGCAACTAATGTATCACTGGTCTCAATCAAATTCAAGGCAAGTTTAGACCTGTCAAGTATACCCTCTATATCTGTACATACTTATATACATGTGTAACCAACCTTTCTTGTTTTACCATACAGAAAACTTGTCCCAGCGTATCATCAACATCAATGAGTACTTCACATTCAGCCTGTATAGTAACGTATGTCGTAGCTTGTTTGAGACACATAAACTTATGTTTGCCTTTCTGCTATGTGTCCGTATTATGACGAATGATGGCAAGATTAACGTGGTAAGTGATCTAATGATGTTCCAGGGGTTGAAATAAGGATTTTAGATTAGATTTTAGCTACTTTTTAAACACATTTTCCCTTACTTCACAAATTTTCCTTCATGCCCAGGGTCAATTTGTCAGATACAAGGGGTTTTTATAGGATAAAACCTCAGAAATATGCTATGAATGCAGAATAAACTGGGACAATTTTCAATGATAAAGTTGCTGGTAACATAGTTTACACAAGAACTAGCGGCATTTTAAGGTTTAACAGTGGCAAATTTGCTTCTTGCTCCTGCTTATTTCAAGCCCTGTGATATTCACTTTACCCACAGTATACCATCGTGTTAATTACCACAAAATGCAGCCTAATGAAAACAGACTATTATTTATTGATAAGGTTATTGTTGTGGTTATATAAATGAATTAAATGGAATAATATTGATTAACACATTTTAATTTTAACTGAGGTTCAAGAACACAAGGAACACTAAACAATGGCTATACAGGCTTCGGTATATTTACAAAAATTCATAATATTTCTGTATAACAAATACATTAGTGCATTAGATTAAGACGGGTCACAAAATCTACAGAGAAAATATGTATGCTGATTGCTATAAGATGCATCACTCAAGAGGTGTTAAAAATCTATTCACTGTTACAAACTACCATCAAAAAATCAAATGGTAAACTCTTTAGTCAAAATAGGTGTGTTATTTATTATTCATAATCTTTACATACCTGTAGGATGAGTGGAGATTTCTACTATCTGGTGGTACAACAATTCCCAATGAGTTACCCAACCCAGCAACATCATGGGTATCTGAAAGGACGTGGAAAGATATCCTATTCCTGGCCGCATTGGTAAGTATCATAACATATACATTATTCTCAAGCCTCAAATGGAGAAATAAGTTTAAAGGTAATCAATGTACAAATATCAATGTGCACAGTGTCATTAGCATGAACTAATGATTACAAGTTCAGATATCATCAATGAGGTACATTTTCACTAAATATTCAGACTAATTGAAACTCTGACAATGTGAATAGGCAGGGGTTCCATAGGTATTGTGCCATATGTGACCCAACATGAGTAAATTAGGCACAATACAGCATTTGCCTATTTGATTAAAGAGCACAAATGTGGGACATGGTCATAATATGTCAAATTCATAAATAGTCTTATTTCTGTTCTTTGATACATTTTGTATCCAACCAAAGACTCAAATTCATAAAAATAAGGAATTAAACTACGATGTGAGGTATTCAATTTTCATTTACTCCATTAATTTGTTAACAAAACCAATACTTGATGATGATTTGTAATTGGTGTTTTGCGCCAAATTGATTTTGGATAATCCGTAACTTCAGTTAGGAATTATCATGATAAATAACTACATTTTCATATGTCCCTCATTGTGCCTCATTTACTCGTGTTGGGTCACATATAAGCAACAACTGCCCTCTTGAATATGACTCAAGAAACAAGTGTTTTTAACATGTATTGTGCTCTAGCAACTCTGAAATCAAATAAAAAATAAATTCAATATCTCTGTATATAATAAGACTCAATCGGCGTGTTTCCACAGAAAAGGGATAGTTAAACGGTTTATCTTACCGGGAATGAAAATTCCGTGTCGGCGCTTAACCGGCACGTTTCCACAGAGCACAACAAACCGTTTAAATAATCAGCTCCTACCCCTCCTGACTTAAACTGTTTTGTTTGTCAAACGCACCGCGTCTCTGCTGTCATAACAAGGCTGCGTAGAGCCGAGCGTACTACTGCGCTTGCCGTAAGGCGCACAATTAATGCGCGCGAGAAAGGTAGGGCGCACTACCGGGCGCGCATCGACAGGCGCGTATGATTCCAATTTCAGCTTAAACGGTTTATCATAAACCGGTGTGTTTCCACAGCACAGTGGTGCTGATCTTGAGCGGAAATACCACCTCTGGAGAAGGTTATAATAAACCGTTTATGGGTGATAATCGGTTTATCAATAATCCGATTATTGTGTGTTTCCTCAGGAGAACTTACCGGAATTGCAATTTCATACACGGCAATAACCGGAAAGTTCAGTTCTGTGGAAACACGCCGATTGATTATACTCATAGATCCTTGCCAAAAATGGGCATACTTTTAAAAAGAGTCTACATGGTGCTGTTGTGAGTACATACCAGAGGAGGCTAATAACTATATCAAGATGCTAGATGCATATTTAATGGAATTACATCTGATTTATGTTTATGTGTACACTGGACATGAGGATTCATAATTATAACTCCAATGATATTGGTGTGGTCATTGGATATTCATTTTATTTACTGTAATGACCAAACTGCTCTTTCCTTTCTTATTCAGCCAAAGTATGCCAACTTTGCATCCGATTTCAAGAATCACGTGGATGGTTTCAAGAAGATTTTTGACAGCTCAGAGCCACACAGGTAAAATACAATTAAAAGAGATATGGCTTATTTATAATGGAAACTATCACATCTGGTTTCAGATACCATTAGCAAACAAATAGGTATGGGCTATATTTTTAGCATACTTTTACTCCCAATTTAAGAAATATTGTAGCCGACTTAATTACAACGGATCTCGTTCAATTCAATGCGTAGCTAATGATCACTAACATTCCTATGAAAGCATTAGGAAACCCCAACATGGGGCTCACTTGGGGAAACACAATCCGACTGGACGTGGACATACCATATTTGGGTTCTATGTCATTCGTTAAATTAGACATTTGGCAGGTCACAGTTTATTATAGTGAGCGCGCTGCAGGGGTATGGACGTAAGTCGAGGGATACTTGCCTTCAGCTCGGGCGCGGCGGTTCCCGCTGGTGGTGCTACCTCCCCCTGTGGCGAGTGGAACTTCTCGATGGAACAAAAAAAATGGGTATTTCATAGAATAAAAGGATGAGGACAATATGAAACAGTGGATGATTCATCATAAATAATACATCTAACATTGGACTGGATTAACAATCTGGTTCAGTGCATGTCCACATAAGCATAACACAACTGATGCACATAGAGGCAATGCAGATGTGTTTCGGTATCACATATGTGACCCATCACATCAAAACAGACTAGTTGATTCCAAAAGGTAAAATTAATATTTTAACTTCATATTACAAACCTATTTTTTAACTTTAAAATGACACTTAACTTATTAAAATCGAGCATAAAACACAGATTTATGAAGCTTGAGTGGTGATAAATTCCTTTTATTTTTTTCTATTTTTTTCTTCACATCTTCTGTTATTCTTTTCTGCAAATACAATTTGCCAAAAACTGGTCTGTTTTGATGTGCTGGATCACATCACATATATTTGATATATACCAGAAAGATTCTGGATTATGTTATGGTAAATTTTCTTCCCTTGCAATAATTTTAATTTTTTGTTTACATTCTTACAGGGAGGATTTGCCTGGCTCTTGGAATACTGATTTGGATTCTTTCCAAAAGCTTCTCGTTTTGAAGTGCATCCGAGCAGATAAAATGACCAATGCTATGCAGGTAATTGGACCTTGCAATGTCTTATTGATAAATTGTATGAGATCGGTATTCAGATAACTTGCTCCTCATAAGAATGTTTTCCATTATATGGTCATAGTGAAGAATTGCTGCAAAGATTAAGGTGCCCAGCTATACTCTGTTTGGCCATCTCCAGACAGTGACGTAACCGCGTATTCTACTAATTGCATCACATAACGCGCGCGCATACTCGCGGTGCTGACGTACAAGCACGAGCGTTCAAAGGCGGGAAGATTCACATGCGTGCTTGAAGCTGCGCCTGTTCAGTTACGTCACTGTCTCGAGATGGCCAAATAGAGTATAACAGTATAGGGTGTATAAAATGAGTTTGATATATCTTGGAGCCCACATTTTTGTGACCAATCCTTACATATGATCAAATGATATTCACTGCTACTTTCTTATCTTGTCCCACAAACAGGATTTTGTATCAGATAACTTGGGTCAGCGTTTCATTGAGCCACAGACAGCAGATTTAGGAATAGCTTTCAAGGAGTCCGCACCCAACACGCCTCTCGTCTTTGTGCTGTCTACCGGTACAGATCCTGCCGCTGATCTGTACAAGTTTGCAGAAGAGATGAGATTCTCAAAGAAGTTGACTTCTATATCACTGGGTCAAGGACAGGTAAGAGTCCTTATGGCTTTAAAGTAGAAAAAGTATACGCTTAACCCTAACGCTCTTAAGTACTACAAATTACTACGATGCGGTGTGCTTGTGTCACCCGGCTCGGCAGTTTTTCGATGAAATAATGACCCCAGGGTATATACAGGGCGGAATATACTCCACCATGTATGGTTTCCCCCCCGTGGCCTAGCGGTAGATCGTCTGCCTCTGAACCCAGTGGTCCGGGGTTCGAGCCCCGGGGGAGTGGGGCACTTTTCCCCCTCGCTATTTGACCGCGAAAACAATTTTTTTGGAAAAGGTGCCTCGGGGGTTAGGGTTAATTAGCATACCAATTTCTTCAATGTTAGTGAAAATTCTACCAAATTGCATATTTTACTTGTTTTACTGAAAATTAGCATCAAATTTATATTGTCTAATTTTAATTTTGTCTGATTTAATATTCTGAACCTTTTGAAAATGACCAATTTCAAAATGACAAATGACTCAAAGTCAAAGCAATCTCAAAATCATCTTATAAGTGATTGATTGATTACTCATTCCTTGTTTGGTTAAGTGGTTCAGATTTTCTCATCGCTGTTATTACATTTTACCGTACACTATCACAGGGTCCACGTGCCGAAGCAATGATGCGCAGTGCTATGGACAGAGGAAAATGGGTGTTCTTCCAGAATTGTCATTTATCACCCAGCTGGATGCCTTCACTTGAGAGATTGATAGAGCATATAGATCCAGATAAAGTGCATAGAGATTTCCGACTGTGGCTTACCAGTATGCCAAGCCCTAAGTTTCCTGTAGCCATACTACAGAATAGTTCTAAGATGACTATAGAACCTCCACGTGGTATCAAAGCTAATCTTATGCAGTCTTATACCAGTCTTAATGATGATTTCCTCAACTCATGCACAGGCAAGGTATGGAAAAGAAGTAACAAATAGTTTATGATCTGTAGTGTCAAACTATAGTCAAATTAATAATTGAACGAACAACATGCATGCAGCACAAAGATAGTCGCGCCCGAAATTATCACGCTTCTATGCGCGCTTCACGCAATGTACGCAATACGCTGCTTCAAAGTGTTCGTTCAATTATAAATCCAACTATAGTAGTATATTTCGGTATATATTAAAAGCCACCATAACCTCCAGTGGACTTAATACTCAATCTTCACCCAGAACATTTGACTGTTAGCTTGAAGGAACTGGCCATTAATACAAACTTATTCATCTTCTGTAAACCTCCAATATACATACCAAAATAAGACAAGTTGATGGGGGGAGGCGTCAAATTGTTTGTCAAAAAAAAAAAATTCAACAAATATCAAAAATGTCACCAAAGAAATCAACAAATTTCAAAAATTGTCAAAAGATTTTCAAACTTTTTCAAAAATGAATTAATGCAAACTTAAATAATATATAGACTTGGACAAGCAAATACAAACTTATCCATCCTCCCCAAACCTCCAGTATATACCAAAATAAAAACTTGTCATGCCATTGACCATCGATTAGTTGAAAGATCCCTCCTTACAATCCAACAATTGCCAAGTAGATCAGCCCTAAAATGGAGGTTAATTGCTATCTTGGCACCAATCTGTCAGCATTATCATAGTTGATGACTGCTGTTAATACCTTGTGAAGAGAACAGCTAGATGATTAACACAATTGTTTACTCTTTATAATAATGTGCTATTTTTGCATCCTTAATGTGTAAGAGTTGGTGGCTTGTTTCTCTGTATATGAATGCAGTATCTCAAGTTCAAGTTTTGTATCTACCATTATCACACAGACTCATCAATTCAAGAGCCTCATGCTGTCTCTGACCCTATTCCATGGTGTGACGATAGAGAGGAGGAAGTTTGGTCCACTTGGTTTCAACATCCCATATGACTTCACCACTGGTGATCTTCGCATCTGCATCAGCCAACTGAAGATGTTTCTCATGGAGTATGACGATGTTCCATACAAGGTGAGTATTTAGATTAAAACAGTTGTAGGGATTCAGTGAGGTGGATTTTAAATAAATGAACATTTTCAATTAGTGAAAATGAAAATGAATGTTTTCAATAGTAAAATTATTCTTAAAACTGTTAGTACAAATTAAATTATGATCTCCATTTATCAAAGGGCACAGGGTGATACAATGATACTCGTTATGAAAAGAATTACAGCTTATATCCAATGAACACAGAAAGTAATAGACCAATAATCCATTTTACTGAAAGCTCAAATTCTCAGTCATAACGCTTGTGACAACATTTGATCAAACTTGTGTGCACTGGCTGGATTTCATTGAACTTCGAATTGCTATTTGATATTTGTTGAAATCCAGGTTTTCACAACCTAAGCTTGTTTATTTTGAATGATGTCTCAAGCATTTTGATGGCCACTATGAATATATATTTTTGGCTGGTTAAAGACTCCTTAACATTCACTCATTTAAAAACTTGTTCTATATCATATCCCGTATCTGAAACCTAGGTATTGACATACACTGCTGGACACATCAACTATGGTGGTCGTGTCACTGATGATAGAGACAGACGTACTATGATGAATATCTTACAAGATTACTATGACCCTAAAGTATTAGATGAGGAACATCCCTACTCAGTGTCTGCCATCTACAGACAAATACCTACAGAAATGGACCATAATGTAAGTTCACAGTTGTTATTTAATTCAACATATTATACAGGCTTATGAGGGTAATTTTTTGGGAGCAAGTTACTTTTCTATTTCCATACTTGACAAAGGCAAGTTATCTTGCGGGAACGTTGTATGTTTTTCTTTGTGAGTTTTCCTTTCCCTTTTTAAAAAAAAATTGTAGTTGAGCTAGTGATTTCATTCTTATGGTATTTCTGTATTGTATCACTTCCCTGTTATATCCCTTTGGCTTTGTCTGGGTTTTCTGTTCGGCTCCCTCTAGCAATTGTTACTTTCTTTCATTCCCCTATTACCATTTTTGGGTTGCTTTAGATAGCTGAGCAAAATTAGTAACAACCGAATACAAAAGTGATATAGAAAGTAATCCAAGCGTACATGCACAATTTTGGCACACAAGTCATGCAATGATGCAAAGTGCACTGGTTGCTGCATGTTACACACCTTTCTGTATTTGAGGAGCTCACTAATATGGATCTGATCAAACTCTAGCTGAGTTTAGTTTGATTCATACAAATTATTACATAGAAGTTTAGTGGTTAAATAATATTGATATGCAGTATGGGATGGAATGGTTAAATAATATTACAGCAAGTGTCCTCATCTTATCCCAGCTTATTTATAACCTGATCAATCACAAATAAATTGCAATGGGAGGATTTTGTTTATCCGCTGCTAACAGCTAACATATGTGACGTGATCAAGAGAAATGAGTCGCATGTCGGCAGTTTTGAATTTTGATATTTGTCCATCATTCAAAGGCAGGTGAAAAATGCTACAGTATAGTCTAAAGGCCCTGTCACACCATAACGTATCGCCTCAACGTATGCCAACGTATGCGAAATATCGAAAAATATGTTGGTGTACGTTGGCGTTGATATAAGTTAGGGGTACGTTGGGGATACGTCGTTTACGTTAAGAGCACGCTGTGATACGCTGTGACAATTTGGACCACGAAAAAGTATTGAGCATGCTCAAAATTTCTCGACGTACTCAACGTGTGCTTAATACGTTCTGCATAAGTTCCCGGTAAGTTTGTGGTACGTTAAATATATGTTGACATACGCTGACATACGTTAGTGGTACGTTACTCGTAAGTTGGTATACGTTGATGAACGTAGACTGGGGGAAACGTACAGCCAACGTAGTGATAACGAGTTGATAACGTATATGTGCCGTATGTCTAACGTATGCCTGACGTATTTCCAACGAGTTTCGATGTATTCTCACGTATTCACCTTATGCCGGGCGATCGTATAAGGCCCTGTCACGTATCCATAGCGTATCCATAGCGTATTGAACATATACATAGCGTATGACTAACGTATTGATAGCGTATCACTAACTTATAACATACTTATGACAGCGTATCACAGCGTATGCGAGCGTATGACTAACGTATGCTTAACGTATACTTAACGTAATCGTAGCGTATGTCTGCCGTGTTCGACGTATCGTCAGCGTATCCTCGACGTACAACGAACACGTGGCTTTTTATGCCGCTGTAGCACGTATAAATACCGCGCCGATCTCACATTACATCATTCCCGCCGATGTCATCAAGCAGTTAACATGCCTCCAAGAAGAAGCAAGCAACCAGGGGCCGAGGCCGAGGAGGAGGAAAAAGCAAGAAGGCCAAGACAGACCATGAAGAAGTGAGGATGAGATACTCAAGGGACCCATTTATATACTCAAACCCTCCATAAGTTCCCAAAACGCCGAATGCGCGCTAGCTGTACGGTAGCCCTGTCACCCATGGCGTATCGCCTGAACGTATAACAACGTATGCGAAATATCGAAAAATACTTTGGCGTACGTTGGTGTACGCTGATACAAGTTAGGGGTAAGTTTGGGATACGTCGTATACGTTAAGAGCACGCTGTGATACGTTGTGAAAATTTGGAACACGTCGAGCCCGCGAAAAATTATTGAGCATGTTCAAAATTTCTCGACGTACTCAACGTGTGCTTAACTTACGTTCTGCATAAGTTCCCGATATGTTCGTGGTACGTTAGACATACGTTTACAACGCAGACATACGCTGACATACGTTAGAGGTACGTTAATCGTCTTAAGTTATAGGTTGGACATAATATATTTACCCTTCTAGATATTTTAATAGTTATCATCTAGGCTGCGTTTACTTGAACTGGCAACACTTGTCCCGCCGTGTACGAAACTCAATTTCTGCAACGGCTTAAGTCACGTGTTCGTTGTACGCCGAGGATACGCTGAGGATACGTCGAGCAAGGCAGACATACGCTACGAATACGTTGGTCATACGCTCGCCGATCGCATACGCTGTGATACGCTGTCATAAGTTTGTTATAAGTTAGTGATACGCTATCAATACGTTAGTCATACGCTATGTATGCGTTTAATACGATATGGATACGTCCATTCCATCGCCGATGTTGACGCAATTCTTTGGGAAGTTGGACGTTCTCGGACTATTTTTTGAATACGTCGGCATACGTTCAGGCCACGTTCAGGCCATACGCTATGGTGTGACAGGGCCTTTAACCCCACCAAAATTGAACTTCTAGTTTTAAATTTACAAACAGTTTACCAACTGAGAAAACAAAGTAAAACATGAGAATTTGTCACTTCTTTTTACCTATAACTCAAAATCAATATTCCTGACATACGACTCATTCTGCTTGATCGCGTCACATGCTATATATTTATGTCACAAACTCCACATGCCTCTTCTGATTATGTTGCCAGATTAGCAACTTGGTGTCATGTATGTTCCACATTGATTAACAAGTCTGCTGTAGTTAACAGTGCCATCTTTTTCAAGCCCAATCTTTCTGAGAAAGAAATACAAAACAGACCACATCCACAAATGTAGACAAAACAAAAATAAAATGTTCTTATAATTTTGTTGACAGGGTTACATGGCTTACATTCGTAGTCTGCCCATCAATGACACACCAGAGATATTTGGTCTTCATGACAATGCCAACATTACGTTTGCTCTGAATGAGACCAATGGCTTACTGACAAACATATTACTGCTTCAGCCAAAGACTACATCTGGTGGTGGAAGCTCAAGGGAAGAGGTAAGAAGTTATTTACAAATAAGATCTATTGGTATAAAGTGAACCAACAGAGATACAAACACCACAATTTTAGATAAGACAAAAGTCCATTCAGTACTCATAGCTTATTGAACAGAACATTGAGAAAAACATAAGTCTGGCAATCCAAAGGTTGCCTATTTGTTTCTGCAGGAGCTAATTGTATATGAGCATATGACCATACGCACTGAAGGTATTATTATTCGAATGAATTAAACCCGCCCCAAACTATACACCATTGTCACATAATGTATGGGGGTAACGGCTGAAAATCAGCCAAAAACCAATCAAATTGCCTGCTGACATCCCAAACCACACCCACTATATAAGAATATGCTATCATCTTTTTCACTTCCTGTGGACAGATGTAACTTTAAAAGCGCAACATGTGCGCACACATATGAATCTTTCCTTTTGCTAAGCATGTGTGTGTATGCCAGCACCTCTATAGTCTATTTGGCCATCACGAGATAGTGATGTAACAGCGTATTCTGCTAATTGCAGCACATACAGCGAGCGCCTACTCGAGGCGCTGGCGTATACACACGAGCGTTGAAAGGCGGATGATACATACGCGTGCGTAAAAGCTGCGCCTGTTAAGTTACGTCACTGTCTAGAGGAAACCAAATAAAGTATAGTAAGCACACATGTTGATGCAATCAGGGAATGATGCTGTGATGTTACTACCTAGTGGAAGTGAAATACACCTAGCACATAAAGTCCCTGCTCAGGTGCTTTGAGGTTGACTAATTCAAAATATATAATCGGTACCAAAAATCTGAGATATACATTAAATGAGCAAATTTCTTCTCCGCAGTTTGATACCTCATTCAACAAAATCGAATGGATACTTTTAAAGTTATGTCGATTTCAATGACCGCGGATGCAACAGAAAAGTGGCACTAGGTATAATAGGAAATCATTGATTTGTGTGTGATTTACCATAGACGGTAAATCAATGTTTTACCTGTCTATGGATTTACGCACTGAAAAACTCACAGCTTATCAGCTAAGACTTGTATTATTCACAGCCAGATACAACCTTTGTCCCGCACATTGCGGTTATCACTAAAGACCCATTCATCTGTCACGTTCAGATAGCACACAGTTATCACACACAAATCAATGATTCCTATACCTAGTGCCACTTTTCTGTTGCATCCGCAGTCATTGAAATCGACATAACTTTAAAAGTATCCATTCGATTTTGTTGAATGAGGTATCAAACTGCGGAGAAGAAATTTGCTCATTTAATGTATATCTCAGATTTTTGGTACCGATTATATATTTTGAATTAGTCAACCTCAAAGCACCTGAGCAGGGACTTTATGTGCTAGGTGTAGACTATAGAACAGGGTATTTGCCAGCGTATTTTGTTTGTAAATTGAAATTTGTAATTTTAAAAACAACAAGTGTTAAACTCCTGAAACAAGATAGTAAAGGCAAAAATGTTCAAAAGTAAAAATGTATATAGCTAGATCTGTTCGCAAATGTGTGCACTTTTAAATTCTCACACTGTTGCCTTATAAAATTTCAATATTTGTGTCCTAATTTTTGTGATATAGACCATAGAGAAGACAGCAAAGAGCATCTTGGAGCGTGTGCCAAACCCAGTAGATATCGCCATGGTAATTAAGAAACATCCAGTTATGTATGAAGAATCCATGAACACTGTCTTGATACAGGAAGTAATAAGGTGAGGGCTTTATACCTAACATTTCAAATCATAATAATTATCAAATAATAATATCTTTGTTAAATGTCAAATATTTGTCTTCAAACTTTAAGTTACGGTTCACCATAGTCAGTATTTATCCTCAATACAATTTTATGATTTCTTTATTATATGGGATGTTAATAAATTCTGATTTTCTATTAGAAAAAGTTGTTGGGATAGAATGAGTGGGGTGTTGACAGTTCCATATTCTTTTTATATCTGTATATATATATTAATCTATGCATACCTTTGTTTTTCCTACAGGTATAATCGCCTGTTAGAAGTGATCCATCGTTCCCTGAAGGACCTGCTGAAAGCCCTCAAGGGTTTGGTTGTGTTATCAGAGCAGTTAGAAACCATGTCTAATAGCATGTATATCAATACAGTGCCAGATATGTGGGCTGGAAAGGTGAGAATTCGAACAATGTTTGTACATATTGACTCGGGCAAATACATCAGGAATATACCGGCATACTTATGTGCGGCAAGTCATTTGAAGCTTTGTGTGTTTCGGATCAAGATAAAGACCATGTAGTAGTATTTAACGCTGTCATGAAATAACTCCACACCAAGTCATCAATAAATGTTCATCTATTAGTATCGATCTGAACAATATAAGCTCATTTTCCAAAGTGTGTGTGGGTTTGAGTTTAGTGAGAACTATAAAAACACAATACATCATAATATAGCTTCATCAATCAGACACGGTGAACATATGTTCAAATGTTTAGAAGTATTTTCACTTTCACCGTAGCATATCTTTTATAATGTTAGTTTTGTATCACAACAGCCACAACTCCAAGAGGCATGCTATTGTTGCAAGTCACCATGCTTTTCAAACATACTAGTCATACAAGTGAATCATTCATAGTACCAGTTGTTCATAATATTTCAATAGAGATTAGGCCCCTTGCAATTAAATGTGAGTTTACTGTTGCCCGCGCGTGTCCAAAAGTCACCCGCGTGATATATGTAATATTTTAAAAATATTTAATTATTTCATTGTTTAAAGCTTTTTCATAAGCTTTTTAACACTTTTCCGGCGATAAAATTAGCCGATGAGCCGCATTTCAATACTTCCGGGTTGGGAGAACGTTTCTGTGAAGTACAAAACTCTGCACGAAACTTGCAATTGTCGCTTTGTATTGAAATGTGTGCATTTGAAGCATTTTCGTAGGCAAGGCAATTGATTACTGCGCAATCGCTTCTGCGCATGACGTCACATCAAAAGATTGCCGAGTTATTTTTAGTTTTTTGACTAGCGTCCGCAAAGCCGAACGGCGGACCTTTTTTGTAGTTTCCTAGTGCATTCTGGGTAATATTTCAGGTTTGTTTACGATCGCCATATTTAAAATTCTTCGAGCTAGCGTAACGAATTTTGTTTTACAAACATCGAATATCTCATTAATATTCATTTTCAAAATAGGGATGCAAATATGAATAGATTCCTTTATAAAAGAAACAATATGCAAAGCCCCGTGCAAAGCCAAGGCAGTAGGTGGTGGTAGGACATAAATTAACAGCATTTGAATTGTATTTGTACCTTGGATAATAGTTAACAACGCCGACAATATTAAATCAGCTGACTTCACCCCAAAATATTACAATATTAATATTAAATAGTCACCTCGTCCTGGTTTTCAAAAACGCAACAGTAAACTCACATTTAATTGCAAGGGGCCTTATCATCCATGTATTAGAATATCTTTGAATCAGGTGATTTGTTATCATACTGTGACTGAACACTGATAACAAGTATGTTGTTTTACCATGTTTGAAAAGTGACCAAATTGCAACTTGTTTTTGAAAACAAACTGACTTCTTTCCACTATTGCAGTTGTTTTACAAACCCTGTAGTACCATTTACAATGTAATCTCCAATCTCATGCGTTTTATTCATTTGTCCAGTCATTTGTGCAATGATAATTGTATGTTATGAGATGGGAAGCATACAGATACACAGATTTAAACAATTCTATAAAAGTTGTAACCTTTCTATGTTTGTAGTTTTAAGCTTTGTAAAATATTTTGTGGGCAATTGTATATATTTTTGTTTTGATCTATTCTGTTTTTTATCTTGTAAACAGCGTTCAATTTCCACCATTTTTTTTTGTGTAGCAAAAAGTGTGATGCACTATTAGTTTTGTGTAGCAATTCACAAATTTTGTATAGCACTTTTTTCTAGTAATAGGTTTGGCTTTGATGGAACGTGATCAAATATCAAGTAGGGAATCTTCTTGCATCGCACTTTTAGCTACACATTTGTGCAATTGAATAGCAATACTTCAAAAGTGCGGAGCATTTCGCGATGCGACACCGGTTATCATGAACGCTGCTTGTAAAGCACTTGGAGATCTTACTTATCAAGCGCTTTAATAAATGCTGTGTATTATTATTATTATTATTATTATTTTAAAGAAATAACCTTTGTGAATCAGGCGATAGGCTCCTTGCAGTTTACATCATGTCTTGTTTTAGTTAAGAATGTAACTGATTTATGTCATAAACTGTGTTTTGTTTCTTTCTTGATATGAACCAGGCATATCCCTCATTGAAACCACTATCATCATGGGTAATGGATCTAGTAGAACGTATGGATTTTGTACAGAGCTGGATTGACAAAGGAATACCCAGCTGCTTCTGGATATCAGGATTCTTCTTTCCGCAGGCTTTCTTGACGGGTACCTTACAGAATTATGCTCGCAAAGCCATCATCTCTATTGACATGATAGGATTTGATTTTGCTGTAAGTATTCTGTGGTATTTCATTTTGACATGGACAGGTTGTTTTTTGTTATCTCAAGGTAAATAATATACAGAGCTGAGTTTTGTGAACAGGTTTATAAACCTGTGAAAATGAACCTGGTTATATCTGTATTCCATATCAACCTATGTGCAGAGGCATCAATGTGTATTACATTGATATAGACATTGTGTATTTGCTCAACTTACAGAATTCAGTCAAAATAATATCAGTGAGTGTACAGTTTGTTCATGATCCACCAACATGGCTGATTGAAAGAAGACTTTTTTTTATCACAGATATTAATTTTGCTTTTTAGAATTCAACTTAAAATATCATCTCCCATCTAGAAAGTGAAGTATGATAAACCAACCAAATATTCTGTCACCATTTTGTGAGGTGTAAGTACCAGTCAATTTAAATCTCTCTTTCTGCCATTATTTGCCTTCTTAAAATTCAAGCCTATGTTTTTTACTTGGTACTGCAGGTGATTCGTGAACCTAAAGAGAGCTTGACCACCAGACCCGAGAGTGGTTGCTACATCTATGGTCTATTTGTTGAGGGTGCACGATGGGATAAAGATGCTCACATGCTTGCAGAGTCTCGTCCTAAAGAACTGTACACAGAGATGCCAGTGATGCAGCTAATACCAGCAGCTAATCGTAAAGAACCAGACACAGGGATCTATGTGTGTCCTATGTACAAGACACTTACAAGAGCAGGTAGGCTAGCAATTCCATCCAGATGGCGCAACAACAAGTTTTAACATTATAACACTTTCCACGCGGCTATTAGTTTTACCATATACAAAACAGATTTTTCAGAAACCTTTCCCAATTTTCAAAGTCTATCTCAAGGATTACTGATTCAATACTAGGCATGTTTGTACTAATGTCAATGCATTTCTCATGGTGATTCTAAATATGGTAATGAAATTAAATAATTTTGACATTTTTCAAAAAATTTGTGAAATTTTGGGATATCGTCTGCAGCCGCCTACCGCGTGGAAAGTGTTAAGATAATTGTTTTAGCAAATGAAAATTTCTAAATTATAATTTATAAGCTAGCAATTTTGGTAGGAATCATTTTCAAAATATTAAGGATAATATGTCCCAACTTGTTCTTAATGAAATGTGTAATGAAATGATTTTATCAGAATATTATGATTCATGAGCACTTAAATTTAGGGCAAATAGTTGCAGGAGAAAATTGTCAGTACTAGGTTTGATGCTCAGGGAACACAACATTTTTTTAGGCTTGGAAAGCATAATGTAACTGAAACAATTCAATTATACTTATGAAATACATATGCCATAATATAGATGTGGCTACAAAAATGTTTCACCATTCCATTGTCAAACCAAATAATGTATATCGTCAGCCTGCTTCAATGATTGCCTAACTCACTTTTCAGCGAAATTGAGCTTTTGCATAAATCATGACTTCATTACATTATGCACATGCTGTAATAATACCTAAGTCATTGACCAATTAAAAGTGTTGATAAATGCACAATTTCAATTCTGCCTAAGTCAGCCTTGTGAGTTAGGCAGATTGTAATGATGATGTAAAATGTTTAAAATGAGTCATATTTATTCGTATAAGGCCTATAACAAGCCACATTTCACTTAAAGGTTTATCTCCAACCTTATTCTATCCAACAGTTACTGGTCCTGTTGATATTCACCTGCTCTATTCATGGTGCTATTCAACATATCGTCAGCCTGCTTCGATACTTGCCTTACTCACTTTCATATTTTTGTTGTTTTCTAAAAACTAGAAAAAATGATTAGGCAATTAGGCCAAGAAAAATAAATTGTTGTGTTGCCCTCAGAGACCGACCCTGAAATCGTAAAAACTGGGGTCATATTTATTTTTTTTCATTATTTTTAAAATTTTATTTTTAGAATTCTTGCTTGAAATGAATAAGTAAGCTTTAATAAATGTTTTTTAGACTATTGTCACACTAGAAACATTAGTTAAATTGACATATGGGCCTACGCGGCCTATATCAGTTTTGTCTTGACATACACCATATATTTTTCAGCCAAAAAAAAGAAATTGAAACAAAAAATTGGAAAAACAAATTTTGAAGAAAAAAAAGGATTTCCGATGACCGAACCGATTTTACATTTTTGGCACTTGAGGACAAACTACTTTTTTTTTTTTTTTCCTTATCGATGCAGGCAGAAAATGTCAATGTATATGTCAAATCATCCATGTTTCTTTCTAGAGCCTCAATTTTTACACTAAACTATTTGTATGATCTCTTCACACAGGTACTTTATCCACTACTGGACACTCCACCAATTATGTGGTAGCCGTGGAGGTACCTACAGATGAACCACAGTTCCATTGGATCAAACGGGGGGTGGCACTCATATGTGCTCTGGACTACTAGGTTATTTCAGCTGTAATGCTGGGGAATTGGATGGTAGGAGTCAACATGTGTTGGTTGTTCCTTACACATTGTTATATAATACTAGACTGTTTATGAGTGGAGGTTGAGGCATAATGCCCTCTTACTGACTGGGACAAAGCCAGATATTTTACAAAAGTTATTTAATGGAGTTTGTTGTATACGTTCTCAAGATGTACAATGTATAATAGTACAGATGTTTTATAGTACCAATTAGTACAGAAATGACATATTCCATCCCTAATTATGTATATTTTATTGAGAAATATATTACATATAATATGTACATATCAGATGTTAATGTGTTTTGATTGTAATAAAACATGTAATTGATGTGCCTGAATGAAAAGATACAATTTCCATCCATTTATCTATTTTTCAATATACGATACTGTAAAACTGGTCATTTTTGCATCAGGAAGATATCAATATATTCCTGTGAATGGTAGGTCAAGGGTTCTCAATAGGTGTCTGCAAACAATATAAGATGTTCCATGATCTGAACATTTGATAAAATTTGATACCAATATTGCTGAGAATTTGATAAATGAGTGAATGCATCTATTACACATCATAATGATACAAACAACAGCCCAATTCTGTATAGGAACAACTTGATACCAACTATTTTGTCCATTACACAAAATCATCCTTAATACTTGTTTCTTAATCAAAGGACTCTATGAAAAGACATCAAACAGTGGAAAATATTAAATATGGCAAAAGGTGTAAAATTCACAGTTCTCATGGCTTAACATTTGTTCATGGTGAATTTGTTCATGGCATATTCTCCAATTGTATCAATATAAATTTGCTAATATTTATAGATAGATAAGCACAAATGAAATTTGCATATTTATAAATACTAATGATGAAGAATTCATTCATTAATGTGTGTGTGTGCTTCACTCTGCTATGCATATAAATTATCATACTATTGTGTCAGTATTCATTTCCTTTTCCATATTTCAGAAACAACTAACTTTCCTAATTCCCTTCGTGTGCAGTATTTTAAAGGAATTCTTGTGTGTTGTATTTAAAGCATAGCCTATAGCTCATATGAATTGAAAGCCAACTGGCATACCAATAATTGCAAAACAAAATATAAAGTCTACAATGGAATTGGTGTTACTTATGAATGAGTAAGCTATATCACAAATTAGCCTAGTTGTAAATCTTCCCAGTTCCCACTTACAAAAACTTTGTCCCCATATTGAGAAAAACGAATTGAAAGCAAAGGTTTTACGTAATATCTGATGATACTTGGGTTCAAACCCAGGACCTAAACCCAGGACCTTTTGGTCCCAAAGCTAATGAGACCAGCCAGGCTGTTAGTCAATGAAGAGGAAGCATTTTTTAATCCTACAAGAAGTAGGGTAGCCCAAGTCTTGTACTATATCTTGATAGCTAACTCATTGTAGGTAGAACCAAATAATTGACCAAATAATATGATACTTCCACTGTCAAAATAAAAGATATTCAATAGTGTTTTACATCCCACTTAAAATCAATCCATAATTAAGTAATAGCCATCCATGAAATGTATCATTGGTTGATTTTTTTCTCTCTTTAAGACCAAAAATAATCTTGTTTCCGTCCAGATATAAAAGACAGGGTAATGGTCTTCCAAATATTTTTAATTATCTAACGGTATAGAAATATATAATTGTAATTATTTATGTATGTACTTTACCACCAGAGTTTTATCTGTATCCGTCCAAATAAAATAAGAATAGTATGAGAGTGTAATATAAGCAATAAATGTGTTATATTGTTGAAATGATTCTTAATAATGGGTGGTATTACATGAGTAAAATAATATTCTCTGAATGTTATCACAAGTCCAAGTAGTATCCATCAACATCAGATTTGTCTAAATCATATCATTTCAACGTTAAACCGACAAACTTCACAGCTATTATGAAAATGTCTGAAATCAATGTGCAAGTTTTTTTGGTTATCAGGAACATACCAGCTGTTTACTCAATACCTATTGAGCAAAATTGTTGAAAGAAAATAATGGTTATAAAATTGCCTAAAGGTCGTATTTGGCATAAAATGTGGAAATACTGGAACCAACAAATTTACATAACAGTTTCGCTTTTACTACATTGGTATATTGGTATATTTGAATGAATGGAAGCATTAATTGTTGTCAATAAAATTAATATTTATTGATGGAACTAAAGAGTGCCTGATTTTTGTGTGTGTGTTTTTCGTATTATTGGTAGCCCCTGAGATTTTGATTATGTTTCACCACACCATTACATTAAGGGGCGCACCACAACGCAATTTGGTTAAAGAAGTTTTAACATTGAAGTCACGATTTTAATATGAAGATAGGCTTGAAATTGCACGATATTCTGCAATATGATTGAGATATATGTTAAGATTATATAACCAACAAATCATACTATGTTGATGTAAAGATACTAACTTAGGGACGAATTTCTCATTTTCTAACCTAATCTAATATTTTTTAAATTTTGACAAAGTGAATAAAATGGAAACCTTTTTTCTTTCTTTTTTGCACTTTTTTAGTCAAAATTTCACATTTTATGTGATTTTCTCATAAAATCAACATATTTGGTCGAAATTGATGACAAATTTGGATTCTCTGATCCATTTTCTTTTCCAAAAATGTATACTTATATATACATTTGAGTCATAGTTCAATAATTACAGCACTCACAAAGGTATATTATGTGACACCATTTAACTGCGATGCTTGGTACAAGTAAAGTACGCTGTGGCATCGCCAGCATACAGTATGTAGTATTTTAGGTGGTGAACCACGCGAAAATGTTGGCTTATATTGTCAGAATTGCCTGAAATTTAGCTTAAATTGGTCTGAAATTAGACTGGGTTGGAGCTTAAAATGACTGAGGGGGGAGGAAGAACGGGCAGTGATGTGTGTAGGACTTTTCAGGTGGGGGGGGGGGGGGGGGTTCCATACACCGACATAACTTTTGCGGGTTTCTAAAATATTCCTAAACATGCGTGCGTTAAACGTGCATAAATTGGCTATTTTTATACCAGACTGGTTGTGGCTTTCGAAGGACTCCTGGCGGGGATCTGGAAGCTCATTGGATCTGCACTGGAATTATGCAGAAAGGGTGCCAAAATTCGATCATATTCATCAATGGCGTACGTAGTATAGCTAGGTTTTTCATATTTATTGGAGGGGTGAGAAATCAAAGGGAACAGGCAAATCTTTATAAACAAATGCGCGCATAGCGCGCCGAAAATTTGCGCTTTTACACTTAAAATTTGTCTTGATTGAGGTATTTAGTGGCTCTAGACGAAAAACTTTAATTTTGTGGGCACATACGCGTGTAGCCGGCGCGAACAATTTACTATCTTTTAATAATTTGACTGTCATAAGTCCATGATTTTCCTTGTCTCTTGAATATTTGAATGTTTAAATTATTAAATACATCAAGCAATTTGAAAAACTAATATAAGGAATATCATTTTTGTAGGGCTCCAGGGGGGCGAAGCTGTCGGATTGTTATCGTTCGAATCCAGTTTTGAACAATACTAAAAAAAGAGCTGTGAACCCCAGTGGCGTGCGCAGGATATTGTGAATGGGGACGGGCGGGGGGGGGGGGGGGGGGGCGAGGGCGGGGCACCTGGCCATAAATGAAATTCCCCCCGACTCAGATTCTTCTCAATTCCCCCGACGTACAAACAAAAAGTAGTAAAAGGTAGCCCCAATTGTTTTGGCAGTCACCTCGTGAATTTCACGTAACACTCATTTATTTAGCAGAGTACTGCATAGTGACATTTGTCGACTTGATACAGTGCAAATTTGCCGAGTATTTGACTATTTTGGATTACCCCCCCCCCCCCCCCGGCCCCCCCCCCCCCCCCCCCCCCCCGCCCCCTTGCGCACGCTACTGATGACCCCCAAAGGCGTGGGCAGGATTTTCTTGGCCCGGGGCTTAAAAATAAATTTCATTGACTAATCAAAGCGGTGCGATATCATCCGCGGCAAGCAATTGCGTATCCCGACTGTTTTGATGGGGGGAAGTTGTATCCTTGTGAGCGGAGCGTGCGAATCGAGTGGATGGACCAGCTCGATCATTTTCGGCATTTTTAAGGCAAAGATTCAGCATTCTGAAGCAAGAAGAATTTGCAGATTAGGGTGGTCCGAGATCCATTATAATGTTGAAACCTGTATAAAGAAATGTGCGCGAAGCGCGCAATTTTTTTCAGTTTATGAACTATAATGGTCCAGAAAAATTCCCTGAAGCCATCGAATTGTTAAGCTTAAATGTTGAAATATTGGAACTAATATGCGAAGCGTGCAAAAATTGTGATTTTTAACACTAAAAAAGGTACAGTAGGCCTATGACGTTTTAAACGTCCTCCACAGAATATTAAGAATATTTGGTGTGGTTCGAGAGCCATTATTATGTTAAAACCTGCAGAGAAAATGCGTACAAATCGCGTAAAATATTTTAGCTTTTGAACTAAAATGGTCATGGAAAACTTTCCTGAAGCCGTTCGTTTTGTTTTGACATTTCTAACACTTAAATGGTCCAGTATGACGTTTTTAACGTCCCCCACGTAATATTTGGTGTGGTATGAGATCTATTATAATGTTGCAACCTGTAGAAAGATTGCGCGCAAAGCTTGGTTGACCTAAAACTCTCCTTGCTATATCAATATTTACTTTTGTTATAAAACACTCACATGGTTCAGAGACGTAGAGATAAAGTGAGAGACACTAATAAAAGCTCCCGGCTTCTCCTTTTCCCTCCCCTCCTCCTCCTCCCCCTCCTCCCCTCCTCCTTCCCCTCCTCCTCCTCTCCTCCCCTCTCCTCCCCTCCTCTCTTTTTTTTTACCCTCTGGGGACCCGGGGGGCTTGAGCCCCCAAAGCCCCCCCCCCCCCCCCCCCCTGGGCACGCGCCTTCCCCCCCCCCCTCTTTAGAAAAAAATAAAACTCAACATTGGCTGGTATGCGCGGCGAAAATAATGTTTTTTTTTACATTTTGACCAATTATTGAATTTTCCGAGTATTTAACAAAATGCCCTCCCTTGCATTAACTTAGCGTTTTAAAAGTGTGCTACTAGTACTATTGTAATAGGTGCGATACGAGGGTCATTCAATAAGTTCTACCTCCTACCTCATAACTTTCCTATTACACAAGCCAGTCTTATGAAATATTTCACAATTGTAGCCTCCGCACTCAGCTACAAATTCATAGTAAATTGGCCTGAGTAGGCCTAATGTTTGTATTTTTCTAGAGATGCAGTAAAAATCAAAGGTCCATTTAGTGTGATGAAAACGGATGAAAAACAGCATCTTCAAAGTGCATGCTTATCATTTCACCAATTCTAAGCAACAAAACGTATCTATCAGTTAAGTATCACTGTTTTAGGTCTGTTTAAGAGACTATCAACAATAACAGTGACTGATTTGATATGAAAAATATGCCGTTTATTAGCCAGAAACAGATCAAGACAATCATTTAACCCTCCCCATAGAGAACACTGCCAGAGTCATATTTGTTTTTCATAAGAACTAAGATATCTTCAATATACAGGACTAAATGGAGGTATTCCATTGCAAAGTCTCTCCAAGAGTTAATTTGCTCCTATTATCAGTGATTGACTATTCTGACTGTTGCACATAAAGTGACTATCAGATTTACCATACGAGGCATCACGTTGGCATGAATTGTAACAACGAATTTGACCGATTAGCAGTATTGCAGTATGCTAAAAGGCACAGCAATATATCCGAGCTGATATTATACTATATGAAAGCCTACAAGAGTTAATATTGCCTACAATCTGATAAATACATAATAATACTTATCATCCATTGATTTCCTTTTTCAGTATTAAAATCGTGCTCGTGTATCTAACCATACAATTCGGACTTCGGAGAAACCCTCCGAAAACATGTATTTATTTTGAGGGCCATTTTCCGTTTCCGTTGTACAAAATCTCTCTGGCTTTGACATCAGAAAAAAAGTAAAACAGATATCAATTATTGTATATTATAATACATGTAGGCCTATGTGTAGCCATGATTCAGAGCTATAATCATGACAAATGTCACGAGGCTGGCATTCATACTACTAGCGATGTTATGAGGGAGGAGGTAGAACTTATTGAATGACCCTCGTATAAGGGCAATTTAAGCTATCCAACTTGCAACTTGTCTAATTTAACATTTTAAAATGAACTCCGCGCCTAAAGCGTCGTGGGAGTATCTTCCAACTTTTCAGTATGTGAGTGTATTCATAAATTATTAAGTAACTTTTAATGTTGTTTAATACCATCCAAATGTTATCTAATCCTGTAAATCACCATATGCTATGGGCCGTTCGTATCAATCCCAATTCGATTTAAAAGCATTTAAAAATCCATGTCTATTGCCGTCTGGTGTAAGAAAAAGGTGCAAAAGAGCGCCCTCAAACTGATTTTGGCCGTAATGATGATTTTGACAAGGGTTGTGCATTAAAGGTGGATGGTCTGATTTGCCCGGTTTTATGATGCGTTTCCACAGTGATACCCATGTACACTGGTTTTATAAAATGTATCATCCAGCGTTTTAGTCCAACTACTCCGGTGGATCTAAAGACAGAAGCAAACATTCACTAGTCAAACCTTGTCATTAGATAACCGTATACACATTATAGAATTTAAAGGCATATAAAGTTATGTGATCTTTTCGAAGTAGCGCCCTCTATCGTTGATTTTTACTATAAAAGCAGATTTTCTTGCAGAAATTCAAATGTAAATCTGCAACCTGGAAAAGATCACATAATATGCCTTTAATATTTACACTAACATAAGAAAAGGTTAATTTTTTGCTGTTTTCAAAAAAATATTGGCACGTGGAAGGGCCCCATTTTCAAAAATGGGTCGGTCGGTCCCGTAACACCTATAATATCTTGATTTGCATTTCAGATGGAAAACAAGTATAGGCCTCCAGTGATCAACCATTTGAGATATTTTAGCAATAATACTTCTCAATACACCCTACAATTTGAAGATTTTGTTTTTATTGTCGTAGTTTTCTTAGGGTATATATAATACATTTAATTGAAAGGCCAATGCTAATCCCGGGGTTTTGTACGTATTTTTCATGGTCCGTAACTTCCAAAGCAAGTTGGGTTGCATGTTTTGCAATTTATACTGGCTTCTGCTGAAATATTTCAATGCCTAAAAATAAATTGCACAACAGAAAATATTGAAAGAGAATCATTTTGGGCGTACCCCCAAAATATGGTAGGCCCTACCATAAAGTTAATATTGGACATGAACTTGATCATCGACTTCATAAACAGAACAGAACAGAACAGAACGGAACAGAACGGAACGGAACGGAACGGAACGGAACGGAACGGAACGGAACGGAACGGAACGGAACGGCCTTATTTTTTAATGATTATTTGATTACAACATACAAGTATGATGGCTAATTCGTTATGCAAAATATGCGGGAAAATATGATCCTTGGTTCAGGATCAATAATCTTGGAATTACCCGAATCCCCGAAAAATAGATAAAAAGATCGATCCATCGCTCGTCTGGAATCGGTTCAGGTCCACTGCACTTTGTAGTAGGGGTACAGTCTCGACAATCAAAATTTCGATTTTTAATTTTAATTTTTAAGTTTAAAAACTTAAACTTGAATAGTAGGCCTAGAGATAAGATAGGATTGTAGGCCTATAGATACATATTTGTGTCTTCTTTTGTATTTAGCCATGCTAATTAATTTGAAAATATCAAAATTAAAAATTGCTGGGATAAAAGTGATTCCAATATCCCGGTACACTTTGGGTGAAAAATATTCTAAAGCCGAATTCATAATAAACAAAAATCTCCCAATTGTACGCAAATTGCTCCCAATGCAATCCACCCAATCATAGGGCCTTCACGTACCACGGGGCTTTTCATGATCAATTCCGCCCAATGATGTGTAAAAATCACCTCTTGTATGATCTTGATAAATTGCCTTGTTGAAGGGACATCATACGGGTTTCCCCCCATAATGCACCTGTGTCAATTCATTTTATTATCGTGTGTGTCAGCCCTCGTACTTCGCTACCGTTATTATTTTGTGGGGTGTGGTGCCTATTTACAAATGTCGATTTTAACGTGATAGATGCTGGAAATAACATTATTTTTTATCAGGACGGCAAGTCTGAACACATTGAAGATTCGGGATCGGCACGAAATAGAAGAAAGTACTCCCAGAGTGGAGAAAAAATTGTTTTGATTTCTGTGAAATTATCACAGCGGCTATCGTTGTGGATTTAGGCCGCTGATACCCGGGACATTTTATTTGTCGCCATGGGGTGTGCGACTAGTGCAGAGGACAAAGCGGCCGCTGAGCGGTCAAAAATGATCGATAGAAATCTTAGGATAGATGGAGAAAAAGCTGCAAGAGAAGTTAAATTACTCCTTCTAGGTAAGTATCATCACTAAAGGAAAATACATTCGATTCCAACGACGAGAGTAATGGAGTATGTTTTCATCACCCCCTGGATCGAATGGGCGTGTCCAATCATGGACGATGAGGAAAACCTTTTATCATTCGTGCCCGGTGAATCTTGCATCGAAAAGGAAGCAAATGGTGCATCAGATCTACTTAAATAGTTGTCATGTTTTAACTCAAAATGTCATGCAATATTCTTCCATTCTCTCAAATTTACCACATTTTGAAAGACGAGGTTTTACAGCTTTTAGAGGCGTATTTTGATAGGTATTAGCAACTGGGTGGGTGGCAAAACAAACCCCTTTCTTTCGTGGGACGAATTTGAGAGAATGGAAAATATAACATTTTATCCTCTGAGAATCCTGTGTGTTTTGATTCAAATAAACACTAAACATTGCAACAATTTAACACACTTTATCCCAGCTGCTGATACAAAATAGTGAGGCATCCAAACCATAAATCAATTTTTATAAAAATTGACCCACTCACTGCATCCCCATCCAGATCACAACAGACCCATGCGTGCATGAAGTGTGAGAGGATGCATCTTGTTACATTTGAACAGATGCCATTTTGTTTTGAAACATGGGTGGGGAAATTTGGAGGTTATTGTGGCATTGTTTTTTGTCACGACAGCGTTAAAAACATAATATCATGACATGTGATAAGGATAACCACAACAAATGGGGTTTAGGCATTTTTGGGGTGTATTTCTAGATTTACATCATTTACAACATGATGCATTTGTTTATAAATCATTAATTGAAGTATTCAATACTCTATAATAAAATAATAATAACTAGTTAATGATGATAAAATTGAAAGTGCTATGAATATACATGGTTCCAAGGGATCTATAAATAAAGTCCTTGAGTCAAAAAGGCTATATCATGCTTTGGGTTTTACCTAACTCAGTAACTGTCAATGCACTAGTTTGTTCAGTATTCATAAACTCTTATCAGAGATCACTCAGTAGTTTTGAACCAATCAGGAAGCAGGAAACTGAAATACGCGTGCGCACCATACAGTTATTCGTTGCTCAGGCAGCACTGGTTCGCCGATTTTTACTGCATGCGGGTATTAGCAAATGTTTTTATTAAATAAAGAGATTAAAAGTACATGTATGTTCAAAATTGTAAAATTCTGTATGTGTCGTTTATCAATTGGGTCAATACATGTGTATGTTTTATTTCTAAAAAAATTAGAAAAATCATTGCACTTGAGCAAGTGTTGACAATAGGACTATCCCTACACTACAGGTAGTGCTTTTATTCACACATCCACATCAGAGCGTGTGCATTGATTTTGCTATTTGTCTCGTAACAACACATACACATTTATTGACCTATAAACAAATACTGTTCATTGTGAGACTCATACAAATCCACTCAACCAGCATGGTGATTATGATATCTTAACTTCATTGATGGACTACGTTTGGTCAAATATTTGACCATGCATCTTTCTTTAGCTCAACTCTGGGACAGAAATCTTACAGGTATATTGTTGTATATCTGCGGCGGCGTTGTTCGGGTCAATTTTAGCATCCCACCACTGCCACCAATGGTAAGATTGTTTATTTCGCTTTACACTGTGGAACGCATATTGAAATATAAACAAAAAAAGGTAACTGGAGAAAAAATGTTCTACTTTTATTAACTTCTAATTTATTCAAATCATTGGAAAATAGCTGAATTTGTCCACTCGGCTTGAAATCATAGATCAAAAGAAGCTTGTGTGTTCTCACCACAACGCCAACCTGATGTTATTTGCAAAGGCACAGATTGGTCAATTTTTAGCATCTTTTGATCAAATGGATAATTTTGTCCGGCCCTGGTCCAGAATCTGGATTTATTTGGATGTTTGGTTAGGGAAGGCCATCTGCAACACAGAATGATTGTCAATGCCCAATTTTAGCATCCCACCACTGCCACCAATGGTAAGATTGTTTATTTCGCTTTACACTGTGGAACGCATATTGAAATATAAACAAAAAAAGGTAACTGGAGAAAAAATGTTCTACTTTTATTAACTTCTAATTTGTTCAAATCATTGGAAAATAGCTGAATTTGTCCACTCGGCTTGAAATCATAGATCAAAAGAAGCTTGTGTGTTCTCACCACAACGCCAACCTGATGTTATTTGCAAAGGCACAGATTGGTCAATTTTTAGCATCTTTTGATCAAATGGATAATTTTGTCCGGCCCTGGTCCAGAATCTGGATTTATTTGGATGTTTGGTTAGGGAAGGCCATCTGCAACACAGAATGATTGTCAATGCCTAATTGGCTGTTAAGATCCACAAGATAAACTTTATATTTAAATTACTTTTTAATAATATTACATCATGTAATATTATTAATAAAGAGTAGACCTTCAATGTTCATGTAACTTTAAGTTACATGAACATTGAATGTTCATGTAACTTTAAGTTACATGAACATTGAAGGTCTACTCTTTTGTTCGCCAACATGAAACACCTATTTATTCCAAGGTACATGTACAGTCATCACAATAAGTAACTGACCAGGTAATAAACATGCTGATAACTCTAAAAGTATACCTCCTACATAAACATATTTAATTATAAAGTTGTTGAAAATTTTCTCTTCTTGAATTTGAGATATTACACGCTAAGAATGGTTGATTAATAAGGAAGTTACGATCCTAAACGTTAGGGCAAGTCTGATTTTCATTTCAACATTTTCTTTTCAACACGGGGAGAGTATGACAGGTAAAGAGAGTGTGCCTTATTGATCAACTGTAACAATCCAACAACCAGGCCATCGACGGGTGAATTGGCACTACCACTACCAGTAATCAATAATTTGCCGGTCTTGAGTCCCCGTGTTAAAAATGAAAATGTGAAAATGAAAATCAGACTTGACAGTACATTTGGGATTGTAACTTCCTTAATAATCAGCCATTCTTCGCGTGTAATATCTCAAATTCAAGAAGAGTAATTTCTCAACATGTTTATAATTTAATATGTTTATGTAGGAGTTATACTTTTAGAGCTATCAGCACATTTATTACCTGGTCAGTTACTTATTGTGATGACTGTACAGTGTACGTGTAACACAGGTTACTGATTGCAGTTTATAATTCCCCCAAGTGTTTAATCACTTGGGGAAGATTTCTTTAGAATGACATGGATAAATGATTATTGCTGTCTGTTCAGATATGAGATTTCATATTGCATGGATGGATGGTAACATTGTAAGTCCAAATCCTCTTTCAAAAGGCATTCAAATGACTGCACACTGTACAATACCAATTACCAGAGGATCTTGAAAAGACAAATTTTGATTATGATGGAAATCAATATCGATGATTTGAATGACCATATTGGAAATTAAAATACTAGACATTGTTGACAGTAGCATTGATAACCATTTCGAAGTTATTCCGTTCTAGATGAAATTGAAATCTAATCAAATGTGCGTCTGACGTTTTGCATTTACAAGTGCATTCTAGAAATCAAAACAGTAGCAGAAAGCGATTACTTTCAGGGTTTGCAGGTTTTTGCCACAGGCGTTTTAACAGTCTGGCAAAAATACCTTTTTGTAAAATGGCAAAAACTAAAAAAATGTTGTGGCAAAATGCAACAAATTGGTGAACTCATTTCAAAAGCCAATGAAAATTATAATATTTTTTCTGAGTGTATTATAACTTAACAAGATAATGTCAAACATTAATAGATTAAGTTTGATGGCAGTTGCTATGGCAAGCTCTTTTCTTTCCAATGGTTGCATTGTTGAATCTCCATCAAGTAAGAGTGATAGCTGACAAGTTGTCTTCATTAGTATTAATAAGCTTATTGTTATTTTGGACGGGACTCAATTCCCCAGGAGGGCCAGGACAAACTCCTACCCCTATTCCACAACCCTCCCGCTCCATAAAGAATAAAATAATGAATTTTTTATAAAATTAAAAAATACCCCTAAATTTGATGTGTTTTCTCTTCTGAGTACATGTAATAGTGAAATAGTCTTATTTCCAAAAACACGCCCCCGCAGTTAGGATCATGAGACCCCTTTTTTCGTGTTTAATTAAATTAATACAACTTTAATTCACTCAAATGTATTCTTTGTCAACGACTTGCTCAAGCTCCAATTAGAAGAAAGCATTAAGTAAATATACTAACACAGTCCACTATAATCACCTTTTTAATAACAATTGATTAGTAATAATTGACTGCTGCTGAGTCAAACCATACAAGTTTCCATGGTAACATAACATCATTTATTATGAATTTTTAAAGGTCAATATAAAATTAATATAATTATATTTTTCATTTTAATCATGTGTGGTTTGTGACCCAATATACAGCCATAGCCTCTACTTCTCACCTTCATGTATTTTCCGGTATTACGTGGCAATGAAGGGAGTCATGCGGAACGACTGGCATACAAAGAGGCAATTTCCAGTATTACGTGGCAACCAGCCTTAGTTCGATCTTCGTTAATATTATACTAATGTGTGCGCATCTCGATCTTCGTTAGTTCATGGTTAGCTGTAATGTGTACACTCTCTTAATTAACTAATGAAGATCAACTAATCTTCATTCAATGTAGCAATTTTGTAGTGTGTATGGGGTCCAAGTGAAGCTCCAAACATGCTACATGTCAGTTGTAGGCCTATGTTACCGTTGGAAGTTAATGTAGGCCTACTGACTGCCCTTGTGGGCAAGTTTAGTTAATTATTATTCCAGTCATGAGACCAAAGTGATAATATTGCAAATTTGGAAATCAGCCTGTAAAAATAGTATGTTAGGCCAAGAAAAAAGGTCCTGTCTCACATACTCCCGGGTTAGTATGTTTAGTCACTTTTGCACCATAGGGCTTTTGATTTATCTATTTTAGCTGTCAGAAAACTTTCCATTCTATGATGAGACAAAAAGGCATCTAGCTAAGGTTCAGGATTTCCCGTGATCACCATATAATTCACGGTTTTCATGCTAAATCACAGATTTGGTAAATTGTACCACGAAATCAGCCGCGCGCCTTCCGACAAGCCGATTTTTACAGTTTTATTTAATAACAAAAATAAAATTTTCAGAATTCCTTTTGAAATATTTCCTTTCAAGACCATATCGATGCACAATTGTGTACAGTGCATTCATCTCTAGGCCTACTTGACACAACTGATTGAAGTTCAATTGACAGATGATTTATAATATCGAATTTATTTGAATGAGATAAACAAGACCATCTTCTTCAAAAGAAATAGGTAGGCCTACTTCAAAACCCAACTTCAAGAGAACGTAGAGATTGTTTACTTCAGAAAGGTTGTTAGTCGATAAAAAGTTAATCCAGGGCGTTCAATGGGTGATTATTGATTCAAGACCCTTTTACACTGCGGCTTTCTAGACACAGAAAATGAAGAGCATGACTCACTTGTTACGATGTCATCAAACAACATCAAACAACATCGCATCGTATTAGCTTACAATGGCTAAAGGCAGTGAGCCAACCGACGCCGGGGGTCATCCATATCGATTGCATACAATTACATCATAGCATTTTCCATTAAATGGACGATCGTATTGAAAATACACGTGGTAATTATGCTAGACGCCATTACGTAAAATAACTAGAAAGATCAACAACAACAACAAACAAAATTCATTGATAAAATAAATCATGTGATGATGAATAAATTAAAATCATTGTAAATAGATCGGGGTTCTGCGATTGGTTGAGATTTGGTTTGTGTCCTCCTGGTACGTGCGTGCGACGAATGTTTACATGTGTTCAGGTCATGTCATGACCTCGCAAGGAAATTCACATACAGTAACTTAAAAAATGTAATGAAAAATATTAAAAAACATTTTTTTTTGGGCTATATTGTAGAAATGGTTGCGCAAAACAGCTTTATTATTAACATTGTACGAAACGTTTTGTCTGCATTTAGTACGAAAAATAGGTTTCATTACTAATTTCATGCGAAATTTCTAACAAAATGTGTACATCAAAACGATGCAGAAAGGCTGGCTAGGCCGCCGGAAATTGGTAGTTGTTACGATGGCTTTTTCGAATGCCTAAAAATATGACCGCTCCGTAAATCACGGAATTTCATGCATTTTTTTCTTTAAATCTCAATAATCACGGTAAATCACGGTATTCACCAAAACTGCCCACGGTTTTCACCTTAAAAAATCACGGGAAATCCGAACGTTACGTCTAGCATAGAAGAAGGCATCAATATATTGATCATTTCCAAATTGGCGAGAAATATTTGTTTTTTATCTCTTTGCGAACAAAAGTAATCCAAGCTTTATGTATGTGATTATGGTCACACGCTACACGATTTTGTCTTTGTGTTACACGTGTTGCCTTCACGCGCGCCCCATTTTTCTGTGTTCATTCGTTACTGTAAGGAGGCTTTCGCTAATTAGGAGCTGATCAAACTATAGCATAGCTATTTTGTCTAAATATATGTGAGACAGTCAGACAGATAGACGGGGAAATTGAGTCCTGCCCTAAAATTTCCCTAAATATTTTGTTTTTGCCGCAATGTTCACTTCTGTGTTTATTGTGAATTCGTGATGCCATTTTTAAATGGGCATGACACGATCTCGACTAATAAATCAACCCAGAGTATTTTTGGAGACATTTTGGGAATTCTGAGTCCTGTCCAAAAAATTAAATAGGGTGCTGGGAGCACAATTTCCCGAAAAAACCCCAGCCCTAACAAGTTACTCATGAATGTTAAGTTATTTGTTTGCAATTAATTACCCCATTCCCCATCTGTTGTGTGCCAAAAATATTATAGGTAGGGCTAGGGGGAAAAACAAGATTGCATTTTTTTCACCACCCTATACATTGTAGGGTTAGCAAAAAAATGAGATTGTATTTTCCACCCCCTACAATGTATATGTTGTAAAGGGATAGGAAAAAATGAGATTGCATTTTTTCTCCCCTATATGTTGTGTGGGGGTGGAAAAAACCTGAGATTGCATTTTTTCCACCCCCTACTTTACATGTATATAGGGGTAATGTAAAGTACACATATTCCAGATTTTCTGTTGAAAGAAGATTGAAGCAAAATTAAGTTGGGTTTGAATTTTTTTATAGGTTAAAACAAAATAAATAACATACTGTACATAGGTTAAAACAAAATAAATAACATACTGTACATTGAAGATTATTTTGAAGATGCCATGATTGCAGGTAAAGTGTCTGTTTGATTTTCGTAATTCTAATTTAAAACAACTCGATATCAGCATTGGCTAGGCATAATCAGCTGTGTGCAATAAATGTCAATACATACCATTCAGGATATTTTCCCCACAAATGTTGCAAAGTAGCCCTCCCCCATCCCCATAAAAATCATTATTAGGACAAATAATCCCAAAGTTCATTTACACCACACCAGTACCTTGTCGGTGGAGGTCCCCATACCGGCGTTAAAAACTGTAATTTACCAACTAATTTGGCTGTCTTCCTCTCTCCTTTCTGTCCCTTTCCCTTTTCCCTTATGTCTCCTATTCTCCCTTTCTTTCCCTTTGCCTTCCCGATATTCCAGTACCTTCCTGATTTTCCCAGTCAATTTTTTTTTTTTTGGGGGGGGGGGGGGGGGGGCACTCTCCCCCTTGCACCCCCTGGCTATGCTAAAGGAAATAGTGTAAAAGCAGACATTTTCGTGCTACATTTATTTTCTCGCTAAAATCAGCAAGCGCAAAAATAAAAATGTGCGGATATATTCATTTTTAGTATGTAGGCGAGTAGGTCTACATGTATGTAAGGAAGCTCAAAATTGCAAAAATAAAAACAAGCAAAATTGTTCACAGTACACAAGTGATGAATACAATACAGGTTAAATGTCTACATTCATAGTCTCCATCATCATCATCACCCTATATGAAATATGGATATAATTTTCAGCAAACAACAATCTTCTGGTGGTCAAGAATGTGGTATTTCAATGTGATGACTTCTGCAACTTGCTTTGTTTGCACCACAGAGTTTGATGCAAAAGTTTGATTCTCCAGCAGTTCTTATGTTTTATATCTTTGCTAGCATGGAGTGGACTCAAGGACTCAATGGACTAGGACTACATGTACTCCTACATGTAGAGTTTGCGCAAACTTAAATGTACCGATGAACCACCTCTCAGCTCGCTCTGTCCAGCGGTTGGAAGTTTAAAAATAGGGTTGCTTGTCAGAATTAACTGGACATGTCTTAACATGTGACATCATGTTAAATTGCATAGTCCAGTTATGTGGCACATTAGTTTGAATTTCAGCATTTAATTCTATTTAAAAATCTGGCTCAATATTGTAATGTCCTGTTTAGTAAATTTTTAGGGGCACCAGTATTATCATTTTGTTATGAGACTGGTGAATGCTGTTCCCTTAATCCCTTTGCAAAATTAATTTTACGGATTGCGTATCAAAATAAACGGGTCCTTATAGTTATACATGACTTGGCCTAAGTGCTTACTGGACCCAAATGTATCCAGTATAGAAATGTATTTTTTCCACTTTGTCATCAAAGCATTGTATTTGTTTAAACAGTTCAAAATTGGTGAGAAATACTTGGTTTTATATCTCTCCTTGCTCAAAATTAATCCAAGAGTACTCGCGCGATTATATCCAGATGTACTCAGTTTTGGCCACACGCAGGCGTCACCCATATGAAACACAGTGCGTTTGATGCCTTCATGCACGCGCCCGAGTCCTTCTGTATTAATTTGCTGCCGATTGGAGGCTTTGCCAATTTGGAACTGATCAAACTGTAGACATGATGCATATTGATGATTGGCTGTCTCATTACTGTAAAAGTGGAAATTTTCGCGCGTCTAAATTTTCGCGTTTTGCCCATTTTTAACAATTTCGCTTGTTTTTATTTTCGCGATTTTTAGCTTCCTTACATAGACCTACACACAAAATGTATGTTTTCGCAGGTTTTTTATTTTCGCGCTAGTTACATTTAGCACGAAAAGCGCGAAACTTAATGTAGCGCGAAAATTTCCACTTTTACAGTATACAAAACGATTGGAATAGGAATGTACACTATACTATTAGTCTATACATACATAATTCAGTTGGTATTCATACACAGCTTGATACAAATTACAAATATACACATCTACATTAAATTGATAGTCGGTAAAGAAAATGGTTTCCATGGAGCTATCAGTGAGTGGGATCACTCGTTTCCCAGTATCCAGCCATGTCTAATCATGTAGCGGTATTCATAGCAAAATTATGTGCGCTGAATTGTTTGCGCATTACCAGATAAACAGTTTGTATTTTATTGTGGATTTTTAAAATTATTTCGCTTGAGAGACTCTGAGAATATTTCTACATCAAATATTTTTATTAGCGAAAAGCGGGAACGTTCAAGTCAAAATGAAGATAGAAATGTCAAATTTTACACATTCAAAAATGAACACACATCTTGGGTAGACGACACAATGCATTGTAATAAGGGAGTCACACACATTTTTATTCAAACCCATATCTCTGCTATTACAATGTACATGACACTTGATGCATGCATGCTACATGTATATGATGATTACTTTGAAGTAATGTTACTTTTGCATTTCATATAAAAACAAATATCTCAAAAAAAAGTAAGTGATAATGTTCTTATGACATGGACATTGGACACATAACATGTTGTGGATTTCCCACTTCAATTTTACATCTGAATGAAGGTAATGAAGATTGCACGTAAACAAAACATGCACAAATTATTGATAGACGACCATCTGCAGAAACTAGCATTACAAATTGTACTTTTGGTACAAAACCGAACGAAATGTCTACATCAGGCCACTATACATTTTAGGTAGCATTTTAAGTGTGTAAGAGTAAGACCACTTATTTTCAGTTCTCTAGTCACCGTGAATCTTCGGTACTGTTTATATACTGTATGCGAGTCAAGAAACTATTCGCAACCTTGTTGAATTTGACTGTGTCCACTATAAATGACTATAAAAACGGTTACTTAATAAGCGCCCACCTAAAATGACTTCTAAGTGCCCTTGAATAGGAATAAATAATAAATATGGTACATACCTTTGAAGACCTCATTTACACTTTCTACTAATTGTTGAGACTTCTCCCTTCTTCAGCCTGCTTCAGTTAAAATGAGACCCCATGTACAAAAACAAAATGGCTAAAATTTGTCTTCAAACCCTAATTATGCAAATACAGGAATGGTACACCCACCCTGCCCCATCAAATAATAGGTCAAGTGCGCCCCTATTCTTTTCAGGACAATGAGAACTAGAACAGCCTAATTACAAATGTCAAGAGCGAGTCACTGTATTACAGTTAGTTAATGGGTTATGTGTTAACCAACATGATTTGTTATTGTTGACATGTGAGTGGAGGTACTACAGGATAGGGGGCATTGTCTTATAAATAAAGAAAACCTTACAAATAAATATAAATCTATAATAATTACTCTTAAAGGTGTATGTTCGTTCCTATCACTTTTTTGGGGCTATTATTTCTTTTCACATCAAGATATTTTTATATCAGAAGAATCCCCATATTTTTCTCATTATGTCTGTAAAATCTTAGGAGCCAGAAATGTTCCATTTAGAAATTACAGGGTGTCCCAAAAAAATGTTAACACTCCGGGCAAATAAGATATCTTAAAAGGACAGGAACACACGGGTCTAATCTTGATGCATTATGAAAGCTGAGCAAATAAGCTTTCATTTGCATTTTATTGCGTTCCAATTGGTTATTTAGAACCGGAGATATGCTTCAGCAAACATGAGGAAGCAAAATCGGCTTGGTCCAATCCTCTCAGTATGAAAGTAAAGCTTTTAAAATACCCGAAGCAAGAAGCAACATGATTTAGTCACACACACATCAGTTAATCTCTTCTTTGTTCTTTTCAACGCATTCTTTCGATTCTTTTCAAGCTTAAAAGACATAAATAAATATACTAGTATTCCACTCTTTTCCCATGTGCAATGGGTAGCTGTCAGTAAAGCAGTATTTAAAATTGAAATTGAAACATTTCATGTTCTTTGTTGAAATGGTCCATCCAATTAAATAAATTAAACTAATATTGCACTGAAATAAAACTAGTATTGCACTGAAATTAACCATAAATCAAAATACCTATATAATACCTATATAATTTATGTGGAATATATTTATTTATGTCTTTTAAACTTGAAAAGAATCGAAAGAATGCGTTGAAAAAAACAAAGAAGAGATTAACTGATGTTTGTGTGTAACTTAATCATGTTACTTCTTGCTTCGTGCTTTTTAAAAGCTTTACTTTCATACTGAGAGGATTGGACCAAGCCGATTTTGCTTCCTCATGTTTGCTGAAGTATATTTCCCGTTCTAAATAACCAATTGGAACACAATCAAATGCAAATGAAAGCTTATTTACTCAGCTTTCATAATACATCAAGATTGGACCCGTGTGTTCCTGTCCGTTTAAGATATCTTATGTGCCCGGAGTGTTAACATTTTTTTGGGACACCCTGTATAGGCTAATATGTGGTGAATTACTGCCAAAGGTGGTTAACCACCAACAAGTTTGTACTACTCAATGGGCAATTTTTTTGTGACCTCGTGCTTCTAAAATAAGAACCATTGGTATTATGTAACTCAAACTTTGGAATGTGACAATTTTAAGGATGACCTTTTATGTAAAACATCAAGTTGAAAATAGAGCCAGCAATCAGAACATCTACCTTTAAATGTGATGTTTGCTCTCATAAATTCTGATAATGTTTTGCAACCTTTTCCGACGGTATTGATAGTAGAGTATGCACAGTCGCACAATGCACATTCTACATGTATACTCCTCACCAAAATATTGAGACACATAAAATTGAAGCAAATAACCCAGTGCATAATTTTGTTCTGCATATTTTGACACCTCGATTATTGAGATACTATAATGCGGAGCGGAGTTATTGTCATTTCAATGGTCGTAGGTCCAGTTTCAAAAGTGACAATCATCCTAAAGCTGGGTTCACATAGGAGTATACGGTATTCGCTATACGCTATACGGGCACGGTGAGTCACATAGGGTACATAGGGTACTCGTAGTAGAGTCGTTACCTTAGTTTCTTAGTGAACTTGTCAACTAGAACCATTTTAAAAGAAAATGAGGTCCCATGCATTTCTCAAAAGTGACAGGAACGTTCTTTTATAGCAAAAATTCCAAAATGGCCGCCATACTGGGCCATAAATTCAAATGGCACACCACTAATTGTTCGGCTGAGCACAAGGATTCCGAAAAAGTATGGTACAAAGGCGTCCTATTGTTCTAACTTACCCTATTCTACGCAATAAATTGTTTATAAATCGTGATAGGGGAAATTAGGAACGCCTGTACACACGAATTGCAGCCTGCCACATCCAAACAGGACGGTATACGGTGCAAGAAAATCGAACACGCACGATTCCCGGTATACTATACTATACTACACTATACGCAGGTATACGGCCTTTTCGAATAGTGCCGTCTTATTTGACCCGGTATTATGAAAAACATTGTTTCGATTTAAGCTATACGCGTGCCCTGTAAAACGTGCACCGTATACCCGAATAGTATACTCCTATGTGAACTCAGCCTAAGAGAATGATCAGGTTTATGCTTTACACACGTGTACACAAATGCTTCTATAGGGATGATTGTCACTTTTGAAACTGGACCTATGACCATTGAAATAACAATAACTCCACTCCGCAACATCGTATCTCAGCAATTGAAGTGTCAAAGTATGCAGAACAAAATTATGAACTTAGTTATTTGCTTCGATTAATTCATATCCTTTCGGGCTGATAATTATTGGCTCATTTTGTTAAGTGTCTCGATATTTTTGTGATGAGTATATAAATGCTTTGCGAGTAGCCGTGTACTGCATCCCTGGACTGAACTTTTCTGTGTTTGGCATTGTCGATAGCATAACACAATTGGTATATTTGTAATATTTTTAACATATTCATCAAAAATAAAAATTAACCCTAAACTCCAAACTAGGATCAAAATTTTGGAAGAGAAATCAACAAATAAATTGCCGCTCCCCCGACCAGGGATCGAACCGGGGACCCTCCTGCAGAGGTCCACTCCATGGTTTGATTCCCACTAGAGCCACTTTTTCAACTGATTTTTTTCCTTTTGTAAAAGTTAGGGTTAGAAATATTATAAGTCCACAAAGTGTGTAGTTTGTACCTAGACCATCCCTGGTAGACAGTCATGTGGGTATTTCCATAATTGCTGCATATTCGTACACCCCATGTAATCATACTGTTATATTGACCATTGTGGAATTGTCATGAGCATTGCATTGACCTAGCTACATGTAAGTTTGCTGATCACTGAGGCAAGCCTCCCTAGCTAGACCCTGGATCAAGGCAAATTAGGGTATTCCGAGTATCAATTATTACATATAAACATACAAAGTTAATCAAAACATGGATTATAGAAAAGAACTAATTGTTAAAGTGGAGACACAGCTACCACAAAAATAATAACACACAAATATATTTCTTTTGCATACATGTAGGTTGTGAATTGTGATGAAGCTACAAATCGCAAATTTAAAAACATGCAAAACAGTTCAAGATTGGCAAGGTGCGATAATGACCACTTTTACAGTGCTATTTACCACCACTCATTTTGTGACACAATATTAGGCATTTCTATTTCCTTGTACTTTACTGTTCACAGATTAGGTGATCAAATAACCTTTAAAACCTGGGTACTTAACATGTGACATTGTTTGTAGGAATTGGGACAATTAATGGAGTACATGTAGTAGTACATCCTGGTGGCCATATTTAGTTCTAAAAATTTCAGTGCCTTTATTGCTACCAATGTCAATATTTTTTAGTTTGCCTTAATGCGTTCACACCTAGACAGATTTGCCACCTTGCCACCTACATTCATGTGTACTATGCATGACTGGTGCCTTTCGATTGGTCACGTTTATGGTTTGGTTAGGGATTGGGAATTTGCACTTTTTGATAAAGGTGTTCAAATATACCCAAATATGTGGCTATCTGCTATGTTGTGTTTTTCTATGTTTACACATTTCCTATTTAATTGTTTTCATCCAAAACTAAATTCAAATTAAAGTAGCACTTCAAGTTCAACAGATTATGCAATTTGTTGATTTTTGGTAAATTGACATTATTTTTTAAATTTAGACAACTTGTTGGATGAAAAAGGGTTTTTTGCACTGTTGGCGCATTTCCCTAACCCTAGGTTAGGTTGAGAGTTTGGGTTTGGGTTCAGATTTAAGCCACAACCCTTAGCTAATCGTTCGCGCCGTACAACGCACTCACTATAATGGGGTTCAGTTGATTACGTCATCGAAAACCGTGCACACTCACGCTTGGAGATAGATAGGCTAAAGGTCCAGTCCGTTCATACCCTACGCTGGGTCCCCGCTAGATGGTTATGCCACATTATCTACCTATGAAACCACATACAACCCCCACACACAAACCAGGTTGATTTTTTATAACCATATCCCTCCTAAACCATTTACTGTGGCTACTTTATTAACCCCTACCTCTTAAACCGCATCATTAACCCGCTGTACCTCTGAAACCACATAAACCCCCTACAACCGCATGCGTATAATGTCGTGGCTGTGAGCCCTTGCGCAAACATGCACTTGACGCGTTACCATGCCCCGGTATGATTACGCGGTAGTACACGCAACATGCAATTCTAGTGGCATTTGTGAGCCAAATTCGAAAGGTTTTTTGCTGTTTTTGGAGCCAATTGTTAACCAATTTCAATGGAATGAACTTTATCACACTTCCCGTTATTTCCTCTATCTTTCATGCAAATTAGGTGCCACTTTGATCACAACTAACGGAGAAATAAGATAACAAACAGATAGACAGACAAACAAACAAACACCGTTTCCAGATTTAGAGTAAGATTGGAAAAGCACTTTCTATTTTAAAACCGGAAATGAACATTTTTGTATAATTTGCTATAAACATAGGTCAAAGGTCATCTGAGGTCAAGATGTAAAAATGGCTACAAATGTAAAATTAATTACATTTGTCCACTTCTTTTCCATACAAAGACCAATTGCAACCATTATTATGTTTTGAGGTGTCCAAGTGTAGGATATAATATTGGATCCAAAACATAATAATGATAACATTTGATGATTTACGCCCAATATGTATTAGTCTCGCTATGAGTTTTAAAATATTTTTAAAAGCTCATAGCTCGACCAATACATGGACTCAATCTATCCAATTTCATACCAAACTTGGGTCATAGATGCAACATGGAAACCTTCATATGTCAATGAGGTCAAAGGTCACATACCAAGGTCAAAGGTCTTCTGAGGTCAAGATGTTAAAGTGGCTGCCTATGTAAAATTGAATACATTTACATTTGTCCATTTCTTTTCCATGCAATGACCAATTGCAACTAAACTTGGGTCATAGATGCAACATGGAAACCTTCATAATTATGTTAATGAAGTCAAAGGTCACATACAAAGGTCATCTGAGGTCAAGATGTAAAATTGGCTGCATATGTAAAATTGGCTGCATATGTAAAATTGATTACATTTAAACAGGTGAAGTACAATTGCAACCAAACTCCAGGATGTTTATTTATTTACATTATGATGTTTACTTATTATGTCTTTAACAAGAAGGCTATACTATGTCCTCTTTCTTTCTAGTTGCCCGATGCCTGTGGTTTGAGAGCCACCATGTTTTTAATCTACCCATATAAACGGATGACCTTTTCAGACCTGCTAACTAGTACGATTTTCCCGTATTTAGTACGGAAATTGGATCAAATTACGACTGTACGATTTGTTCCCTTTTCCCATATCCCATTAAAAATAATAATAAAAAACTCTAAAATGATGCGAATGAGACTATTGAAAATAAACTCGAAAACAGCTGCGAGGTAAATGGAATGAGACTAGCAGAACATTATCCCGATCTCTTACGATAGCGTGTCCATGATTGGTTTGTGACTTGTAAACAAAAGCATTTACTACCAATTAGCACATTGCATTCAAAATTGTTTGTCATCAACGATATTTCCATGTTGTTTATTATGTAACGAAAACGGAGTGTCAAAAATTCATCAAGTCATTGCAGAGAGGTGAAAATTACGCAAGATGTGTAATTATTATGTAGTCCGGATGTTAGCATCGGCTAAGGTCATGGCATTACAAACCACATTCGGACAAGCAAAAATCAAGCAAAGTAATGCACAAACGTGGGCGCAAATCGCCGTATTTATTTTTATTTTTAAATTGTCAGTTTCGTTAGTTACAAATTTGACTTTTAGGTGTTATTTTTACAAAAATATATTTTTTATGGTAAAATACAACTTTTTAGAAGAGTTTAGAAGTGTTTAGAAGTTGGCAGGTCTGCCTATTTGGGACCGCTGTCCCTATTTTTTCTTCTTTATTTTTCCGGACACGCATCCAATCATAATCCACCCCCCCCCCCCCCCCCCCCCCCCCCCCATTCCGATATTTAAAAAAAAAAATCCAAGTAAAAAACCAGTGGGACTATACCCGGACAAGTATGGTTGCAATTTCAGTGTGACTCAGCAAAATATATATCTGCAACAATCTTTTGAGTGTATGCCATTGTCATCTAGATATGCCATGAGTCCATGACCATTATCATCAAGTGTTTTATCTACATGTATCATAGCTTGCTTTATGCTCATGCCAACAATATATGGATAGTATTTGTGTGTCCTGGATCGATAAGAATTAGGTTAAGGCAACTTAGGGGTTAGGGTTAAAATTAGGAGGTCCCTCGCTAGGTTATGAAAAGAATATCGCAGAACAATGTGATGGTTGCTAAGCATTAAAGCATTTATTATCCCGTGTATTTTCTCTTACATGGCACTGGTCATTCCATCGTGTACACGGTTCCCTCCGGGCCCGGCTGACTTCCCAGTAAGGTGCCCGGTGCTGCTAAAAAAGAAAAGAATGACAAATGGCGCCATCCATCGGCAAAATTTGCGACAAAAGAAGTAATATATATGCATATTTTGTCAGCAGTAGGCCTACATGGTCTTTATTGCTGTAGTCCTAATAATGCTCAATGGATGTATTGTATGTACCGTATTATCCCTATTAAGCGCCCAGGGCGGTTAGCAAAGTCATTTTGGGTGGGCGCTTATTAAGTTACCTATTAAGTTAACTCATTTATCGTAAACACTGTCGAATTCGGCAAGGTTGCACAAGCGGCAAACCATGTGCGGTCAAAAAGTAAACTGTTTAAAATTTGGGGGAAAAAATCAACATTGCGGCGTCGTCAATGTTCCGACAAGCTTCAAGTGCCCTTCCAAAAACTTCGTTTATTCTCTGTATTTTTGAGCAGGCGCGATGTTGTATTTAAGCCATGAATAAAAAACAAAGATGGCGGCTCGCACCAGCGTACGTAAACATTACTGTTCTGATGTCCATGCTGTAACAAATCACTGAAAATTTTGTTGATGCATACACGGTGGCTAATTGAAAAGATGGGCGCTTATAAGGGATTATTTTTAGTAGTCATTAGAAAAAATGGGGGTAGGCGCTTATAAGGGCATGGGCGCTTAATGGGGATAATACGGTAGTCCTAATGCTCAATGGATGTATTGTATTCATGGGTGGATGTCTTTATTTATTTAGATTTATTCAAAATTACATGCACCTTACAAGACAAGAATTATTGAATAAAATTATTGAAAATATGTCCAGCAGCTTTTTTGACAATTATGTATGCATTTCATAATTGTCAAAAAAGCATTTGAAATTGAATGCAAAATCACAAAAGACAAAAAATATGGCGCGACGCATGATGCGTGCAAATGCCAAAATCGCGCTCGTACGCTTGGATAAATTAAACTGATTAAACTACAGATAGGCCTGCCTATCCCTCCCAAATTGCGAAAATGTTCCTCCAAATGCCAACATTTCGCAGGATGGAGCTTCCCAGATTGCCAATTTTTCTCTCTAGATGGATACGCCTTGCCTCCACGCACCATGCCTACCTGTGTAGAAGAGGGACACGCCTTGCATGCCTCTGTGTGCAAATATTTTAACTTTGGTTTTATCTCAAAAATATTGAACAAAATACAAACATGCTGTAGTTATGTGGAGCTAACACGGACAGCCTCGCATTCTTGATTATTTAGAGTTCGATCATTTCTAATTTTGATATGTTTATATCAAAATTAGTTGAGTGAAAATGGTATGTCGTGTAAATGCCAACTGATCCATTGTTGCACATTAATCTTCATATTTTATGGCAATTGAATTTTGTAAGTCATGTGTCTTATCTATAGGAGAGACATGTATAATATATTAAAGACCTAGGTATTATGTTAAACATGCACATTGAACTAGCGTGAATCGACCATCTCTCTATAGAATATGATGATTTTAACACAGACATACGCTAATTTGCTGATCACATGGCAATCAACCAGGCCAATACGTGTGTATGACCATAATTGATATTGTCCCAATATGAAAATTGAAAATGTCATGTTAGTAATCGAATATGTGTCAAATGATATGCAGAAAAATTGTATTGTTTTATTGTATAGATAATTGCAAATCTGATATTTTTGTATCCAGAATGATAAGATAAATTTGGTTATCTGTGTATCACCTCAAATGTCCACGCTTACAGCATAAATGGCCCATTTAAAAGGTCCATGCTTTATATATTGAGATATACCGGCGAATTGCACATAATGCAGTATACATGTAGGGAGCGTATAATTTACTCTCGCTCCGCTACATGTACGGCTAGCAAATAATACCAGGGCATGATATGCATGTAGCTATTTATAGCCTCAACGGCAGCCATGCAGCAGCCGAGTATAGCTCACACTCGCTTGCTCGCTTGTACTTGCTTATAGCGAGCCTGCCATCACATGTACAGTGTGGTTGTCTGTGTGGATGGGCTTTTAATTTATTATACACAGATAATATTGCACTCTACAACCCAAGATGTTGTCCTTGTAGTATGCTGCATTTGGCAGTGCATGTAGTGACAACAGAGCAATCCCACCGCCCTGATTTGCCCTGACCCATCTTATCAACTGTAATGTGCAATGAGTTACAATAGGGATAATGATGAAGGATAGATAGATACAAGGGATGCAAGGACCATTTTGGGATGTCTTCATTTTATCATAACCTACCCTACATATTGCAGCTGTGTCTTATGCTCCACAAAATAAGGACCAAACATTCCATCTACCATAGTTATTTTATACATTTTCGCAAATGCAACAAATATCTTTTGAGGATCTTACTGAACACCATATTGAAGAATTCAATAATATTATTTCATACTGCATAATTTCTTTATGTTTATGAGACATTTTCAGTGATCCGTTAGTTCCAACACGGCTGATTTGAGTGATTTTATATACATGTAGATCACTTAAACCTTTTTGAAGTATTTAATATTGAGAAGGAAAAATAATAAATACAAAAAATGCTGCCCATTATTCCTACTTCTCTGCGGAATGGATTTGCATTGTTCACACTCTCTGTCATGTGCATTCATGCATTTGCTGTTGACATTTAAAAACCTGCCAAAGATATATAATCAATATCTAGCTAGTGTTACATCATCCAAATCAGACCCATTGTGTGAAGAAGAGAGAGAGAGAGAGAGAGAGAGAGAGAGAGAGAGAGGGGGGGGGGGGGGGGGTAGACCATATTGAATTGTATTTTAATTTATGAAGCATTAAAAACTAGTACTGTCTATGGATTGGACAAACCAGTTTTCAATATTATTCCTCATAATCCATTGTACTTCAAAAGAGTACCATGGCTATTTAAATGTTACAATGCAGTATTACAGCATTATGAGCTATACCTGACCTCAAACATGAATGAATTTGATAATAAGTAGTACGTAGTGGATATTTAAATACAATTGGAAACTGCAAAGGCACTTTGTTCAGTTTCATGTCCAGCCAAGTTTTAGTTTTTACATGGATATGTTTTGAAGGTAATTTTAGAATTCATGTGTTTACAGGTAGGCTTACTTTCTTCATATTGAATCATCAATATAAATATAATTATATGAGGGGGACAATCTTATGGCACCGCTATTAAAATTTTACTTTCATGGCTACACAAAAAGAGACTGATTATCCTTTCAAAAAGATGATGCCCAAAATACTTCTTATACTGGATTAAATTGAAGATAAAGATTAAATTCCAGTATTACCACAAATATTTATAGGCCTCAATAAATGCGTATGTGTTGTTTCAAGATAAATGAGAAAAATCAATGCACACATGCAGATGTTGGTGTGTGAATAATGGCACGATCCCGCAGGGGAGTGCTATTGTGGTGCATGCATTGAACGGAGTGCATGAGACAATTTGTCTCCACTCATTTTAGTTTCTTGCTTTCTGATTGGTTTGACACTACTAAGAATGGTATTTAATAATGTAACACAATTAAGGTCCGTTAATTCTCCTGTAATCGTTGCAAATCGCCCGATGTCAACAGATATCGAAGCACTTGTTGAAGCAATGTCAACTTTCATCTGATATGCAACAATGCAAATACGAACAGACCTTTACTGTAAATATGTTTTATTTCACATAAATGCTATGCAAGTGACAATTTTGGACCTCTTCTGGTTCTTGTGGGTGAAAGTTTTTTATTGGATTTTGAAATGCAATCCTTCAATTTTCGTATAAAGCAAGACCCTTATGGTGCTGTTGTGTCATAATGAAAAAGTGGACTGATTGAGTGTGAATTACTTTAGATGAACGGAGTATATAATACTGGATGAATGTTTCTAAAAATAGTTGGATTCTTATGTAAGGTATTCCTCATTGGTAGAAGAGGAATGTGTTTATAAATATCCCCATCATCAATCAATATCAAATCAATATGCCACTGAACTAACGTCATCAGAAATCACTGATAAATCAACTGCTTGTAAAATTGCAGGATATTTATATGGCAATGTTTAAAGGTTTGTTAAGTTATCTAAAACAAAATCCTGTAAAATATACAGATGAGATAAAAATAATAATATAATGTTTGTTGTTGCCTCACATTTCAAATTTTGGACATTTTTCTGACTATATTTGTTATTTTGGCCATGATATTTGCATTTCAAATTTGTTCTGTCAAGTTCATTTACTTCACCCCTTTCATATTTATGCATTGGCCCACTCAATTTGATTCATGTATTTACTGATCTTCAAAATGTATCCAAAAATTACATACGAAAACGGTAGAACATACATTATACTTGTCTGCTCTAACTGTATATTAAATCTAAAGGGGCACTGAGAGATTGCAGAAAAAAATGAAATTTGGAAAAAATGAATTGTTTCAATAGGTATGGTACGTAGGAACCCTGAAATGTAATAATTGATGGGGAAAGGGTTGAATGATGACGCTAGCTATCAATTTGGTTGAAGCAATTTATGTGGAGAGTGGTGCTGATAATTTCGATGTGATCTGCATCAAAATGACCAAATTATGAAGTTTTACACTATAGACGACGGCGAATTAAGATAAACAATTTCAGGTGGAAGTTAGTATGCCTAAGTATTAGGTACATGTAGGTGCAAAATAAAAGGATTTCCAGGAAAATTAAGGGCACACTCCTAGTCTCCCGTTAATATCTCAGTTCTCTTTAAAATATGAAATCTGAAAGGTACCGTCTCATCTTGCCTTCATGGCTTTACAGTCATCTACTGTAAAAGCCATATTTTCGCGTAGAGATATTGACGCGCATTTTGACATCATAGACATTTTGCGAATTGTTTTTTTCGTGGGCGACCTTCTGGATGCACTGCATGAATGGAGAAACAATATTTTTGTGCAAGATATTTTGCGCAAAAATAAAACCACTCTGCGAAAATTTCAGCTTTTACAGTATTCCTGGTTGGACGCCGCCCTTTTATAAAATCCTTTCAATGTATGAACAAATGTTTCCACACACTCAATAAAGGTTACAAGCCAATAGAAAGCAGGAAACAACAATATATAGTGTGAATCACCTGTATCTGTATTACGGTACTTTGGTTTTGCTGAAGCACTGGTTTTGGCCTGTACTGTAATATCCCTATTAAGGGCCCATGCCCTTATAACACCCCTCTTTTTCCCCGATGACTACCAAAACGTAACACCTAATAAGCGCCATCTTTTTAGCCACTGCAGCTCAAAATAAAGCATGAAAGTAGCGTTCGAAAGTCTCGGCATCAACAACATGTTGGTGATCCATTTATCAGCGGGCTGTGCACATTTTCCACCAAAAATGTGCATCAAAATTCGGAAACAATTCGACAGTTTCCACTATAAACGACTTTAAAAAAGTAACTTAATAAGCGCCCATCCTAAATGACTTTGCTTAGAGCCCTGGGCGCTTAATAGGGATAATACGGTATAAGAATCTTGTCTATCTGGTAGGTTTTTTGGGGGTTGTTTTTTTACTTAAAAAAAAGCAACAACAAAAAAGAAAAGAAAAGAAAGGTTAGCAATGGAAAACAAACACATACATGTACTTACACTTGTTGATTTTCTAGTTAAAAAAACTGCTATAGAATAAAATTATTTAGTTTTAACATGTGATGACTCATAATCGCTGATCATAATCCATTAAACAAATGGGAATTCAAAATTCACATCCATGGCAACCATGCCCAACATCATTTTTGCATATAAATAATGAATTTGATTTTAATATTATTTCATTTCTTTTGAAGCAACACATGCATTGACATCATGCATGTTGCTTTGCATTTTGCAACCAAGGCAACAGTTGCCTTGAAAATGGTAAACGATAATGTAATTGTAATTATACTAATCAACCAAATGGATCTCACTTTATTTAAAACCAGTCAGCCTTAAGGAAGTTTTACTCAGTTGTATACAGGAATATGCATCATCCAACTTGCCATTCCTCTCTCTCTTCCTGAATCCAACTAAAATAACGATTTCCCCCCAATTTTCAAATCATACACACCTAAGACAAAGGTATTTGAAGTTCAGTAACCTACAATGGAAGAAACAAATGACTCTTAATAATCATTAAAAATAAAAAATCTATTGAAATAGCCCTCATTTGTTACCACATCATCACAATTGTCTTTTGTGTAGAAAATATGGCTTGTGAACAGCTAATATTGCAATTAATTATGTGGCTAACTAGAACATCCTAGTCAGTTCCAATATGGCAAGAAATATGTGTTATATCGTCGCTGTTTTGACATAACGACACATCACAACAGAATTAAGTAAAAGTGATGTGTCGTTATGTCAGAACAGCGACTATATATATGACACCAGTCTCAACTGCATGTGGTTATCATCTGTCTGCGTGCAAAATAATACATGCGCAGGTGCGTGATTTTTGCATACGCATGTGCGTCACGCATATGATGCACTATGTGCCCTGTTGCGGCATGCAAGCTATACACTCCCCTTGATCTTCTGTGTGGATTCGCTGCTGTTAGGAGACTCACTTTGGAACCGATGGAACTGCAGTCTAACCTGAACTGTTCTGTAATGCAGTCCTTCACACCGGGCCTTCACATCTAACTATAATATTTGTTAACATATTTCTTTTTGTTTGGAGTAAAATTCAAGTAATATGTCTAAGGAATCTTATAAGGTTTTTTGATACCAAATGGTACTAATTTTGAGGCTCATGTTTATATCTGCATGCATAATGGCCAAAAGTAGCCCGACAGAATGTGCAGTATGCGTATCACATGCACATGCGGATTCCACTTGTTTGCCTATATCTATGCTTGTAAAAATATATTGCAACAATCAATTTAGGAGTGGGTTCAGAGCAAACCATATACTGCACCTGTAATAATTATTTTGCAAAAACATGATAAAGAGACTACAGTCAATTAGTGTTTGTAAGAATGGTGAATCTGAAAGCTATGACACATCCAGAACATCTCCATTATGTAGTCTTGCCCTTTATTATTATTATTAGTTATTCCAATTGAAAATCATTGCAATGCAAAGACGATATTGCATTGCCTTCAATGCTTTATGTCAAGTAGTTCAGTAGGGAGAAGTTCATCTGGTCTACGATGTTAATTTTGATTCAATTGCTTAAAGGTTGGTGTTCCGATTGCCGGCCCGATTTTCAACTTGATATTTTCTATTCTAGTGAAGGTGCATCTTTAAAATAGTTGTATTTGATGATTCTTATTTTAGAAGCGCAAGGTGGTATGAAATTTGCCCATTGAGAAGTACACAAACTAGCCGGGTGGTTAACCACCTTTGGCAGCAATTCACTATATTTTGGCCAATTACGTTTAAATGGAACAAATCTTGCGCCAAACATTTTACAGAAATTATGAGACAAATATGGGGGGGGGGGGGGGGGGGTCTTCTGATATCAAAATAATGTTGCTGGGAAAAAAAGCCAAGTGATCAGAACATCCACCTTTAATCCTGAAAATTAAAGGGGATTTGGCAAAAACCCAATTTCATGGATCAGAATAGAAAAACTGATAATGATATGAGAGGATGATATGGGCTATCATATCTCCTCAATAGCATTTTAAAAATGGTTTAGAACTCATGAAATTTGTTGATGAGGTGCACAATAGTAACTCATGGTTACTGGTTCAAGCCTGAGCCATTATTCTGTTCTGAATAATGATACTGTTGTAGGCTTTGTTATGATCAATGTGATCAGTGGTTCATAACAAAGTATTCTAACATGCAATACCTTCATAAAGCAATCACAAATTCACCTCTTTAGCAAGGATGGTGTTTTAAGGAGTCCAGGGGCCCAGTTTTGACTAGTTTGGACCCCTTGAATATCTAATTTTGTGTAGTTTTAGATACCTGGACCCAGAGTTTTCTCGATTTGGACCCCTTAAATCTGCAGGTCAGCGGTATCCCTGCTTAGGTCTCTTCTTGTTCTTTATTGCTGAATCAAGCTGATAAATCTAATGGGCATCTTTTCACCTAGGCCTATAATTCATTTCATGTTGTGTATTTGGAAGGGGGAAATTGAATGTATAAATTTGTATGATTTATTTATAAGAAGCACAAAATAGAAAAATACTGCAATGAAATGCCGTTTATAGGGGTCACATTTTATACTCTTGACTCTGGGCCATAGCTTTACATCAAAACCAGGGACAATTTAATAGCTTGTATGGGGGCGAGATGCCCTCTGACCCCATGTTTTTCATGCTCACAGTGTTGCCAAAAAAGTTACCACAAAATATTAATTTACGGGTTCAGCAACATTACTGCACGATAATGCCGAGCATTTAGACTTGACCTTGAGGTTTTGTAGCGAATACATCTATAATAGAAATGATTAGTGTAATTGGAAATTTTGTGTTGGTAACTATTGACAACAGCGCTGTTTATTGTGGATGTAAGTAACGTGGATACAATGTGTGACTCTATTAATTTACTACGTCTATTATAATGAGTTGAGTAGACTGGTTAGTATTGTTATCATACGCCCAGGAGATTGAAAATAGACAATTTTATTACACCGTATGCCGCCTGCCATGGCAAATACGCATTTTTAATAAGGCGAGAACCCTTTCAAAGAAAATATATTTTAAGGGACAAATGTTATGGTAATCGGTGTACCATAATCAATTTATCCTTCACTTTTTTAATTTTTTATAGCGCTTGAGGTGTATGAGAGAATCGTTTATTAATTTGTTACTTCAAAATAGCAGTATTGTTACCAAGAAAGATGGTTTTGTAAGTGTTCATTTCAAGTGAAAATTGGGTTGCTATTTGCCCCAAGACGGTCAAAATTAAAAGGTTGACAATTCAGATTGTGCAGAAATTGAAAGTTACATTGGTATTATTTCCTTGTTTTAAGTTTAGTAACAGATTTTTTTCTGACAACATGTTCTTTCTAGCTCTTCTCGTAGGCCACTATTTTAAACAACCCAGCCTATCCAGGGAAATATTAAGATTGAGTATAGAAATACTAAGTCGGTCATCTTATGTATTGTAGCTGCTGTGCTACAGGGCGGTTCTTGGGTTGATAGCGGTTCTCGGACTGGGAGCACTTCCTGAGTATTGGGAGTATTTCCTGGGCTCAGATAGGGTACATGTAGTCCTATGGTAGAACTACTTTCTATACAATAATTGGTCGTGTGATTTAGAGAAGACCAATCACAAATTCACTAACACACAAATCGTTGCTGTTCTGACATACCGGCACATCTCTTTACTTTTTTTCTGTTGTGATGTGCCGGTATGTCAGAACAGCGACGAAATGTATTTTGGTGATAGTGGATTAGAACCGAAATTTCTGAAGCACCAAAAATGCCACATTTACAAATATTTTACAAAAACTGTGTTTACAACATCACCTCCCCCCCCCCCCCCCAATTATTCAGAAGATGTGAAGTCCCATATATTTGATAAATAGGGCAAGATACGGTCCTATGCTTGTATGGACTGACTGATAGTAATTCTATATTATTTTTACTAGCCTTTTAACTAGGTTTCATCTCAAAAATGGTGGTGGATGAAATCTACACCATGCCTCTTTAAACAATCCTGTCAAAATAAGCCCAGGGCCAGATGGTACTTAATATCTCCTGGCTAAGTGGATGAGTCCATATCATCACTGAACATATACAAATTTTATGCCATAATTATTGCCTTTCCCTATTTTTGCTAGGCCATGGAAAATAGTAGGGTAGCCTAACATAACAGTTTTGTGAAGTAAATTCCATAATAGACAATGATACTATAAAACACTAAAATGTCATAGCATGAATATTTAGCGACATTACAAAACACCACCTTTTAGTTGCATTTTAATTTCACTAATTTGAATCATAGTGCTATTTTAACTTATTTGAAAAATCTTAATTTATAGCGGCATTGAATTAAATGAATTAAGTGAAATATTATTTAAGAGAAATTAGTGAAATTAAAATGCTAACGAAATCTGGGTGCTTGCTTGACAGTATGCTTCTATTCTAATTTGTCCAATCAATCTTGTTCCTGATTTTACGTGTCTATTGTTAGTACCTAAAAAGTACAATAACCCTCTATATAAATATCAGAGAAATATTTTTTTACACCTAAAGAGTAGTTGTATAAACCATATAAAATGTTAAAATGGCATTTAATCTGAAGGGTGGAGTGGAAATTGATTTGTTTAAAATGATCATAGGAATTATTATTTATAAGTACTTCCTCTTTCTAGTAAGCATTACTCAAATGGAAAGTTTCACAATTCATTTATTTTTGCACCAAAAATATTTGTGCAACTACATATTTTAGTTGTGTAAAAACACAGAAACAAATCAATAAATGAATGTTGCAATTACATCGTCGCTGCTCTGACATACCGGCACATCTCTTTACTTATTTCTGTTGTGATGTGCCGGTATGTCAGAACAGCGACAACATGTATCCAGTTGCCCCACTGTGAAATGAAACACATATGGTTGATGTGGGAACATTAAAAAGAGTATAAACATAATGGATTTTTATTGTATGGCTGCATATTTAAAAGTCACACCAGCTCTTCATATTGATTTCTATGTTGTCATAGAAACCACAATACATACCATGACTTATCCAAAAGTTCAACCCAGTGTTAGATTTGTTATTGTTATGGATAATGTGTTAGTTTGTGAGCAGTGGGATTTTTGCAGGAGTATGAAATATCATGCTGAAATACATGTATCCCCCTTTTCGGCATTTTTCATCCCTTTTTGAAATTTTTTAGCACTTTCAGTGTATAGAATAAAGATATTGATTAATCAATTTGTTCAAGAAAATGCAATACATGTAATTCCAACTTCCTGGACATTTTGATTGCTGTTTGGCAAATATACATTATTTAAATTTCATACTGCATGCAACGGTATGGGTTCATCACAATTTTAAATGCTTTCATTTTCAAGGGAAAACTTACAATGAAAAGAAGAAAAAATCACAAGGCATTGTTTTCTTTTTGGTCAAATTGAAAGATACACTCCATTTTGTTTTCAAAATGCTATGATAATTTTGTATCGTCCCGTTTATGCATATGTATGGATATCAGATACTGGGCAAAAAGGATTGAACTTTGGACAAAGACATGCATTATGAGTGAATCAAAATATTTGTATTGTGATAACGTATAACTGATCATGATTTATTTTTACTTTTGTCTATCTACAGGTGCAGGTGAATCAGGCAAAAGCACAATTGTCAAACAGATGAAGTAAGTAAACAATTCAATTTGAAATAATGACTTTTAGTTAACCCCAGGCCTCTATTTTGGTGTAGGGTTAAGAGTTGTCAACTCATGATTACGAATACAAGTTTACATAGAGCATTTTAGGTGTGTTTACCAGTGGGAAGGGTAGGATAGGGTAGACAAGATACATCCTCCTTTGGTAGACTAGTCATTTAAAGTGAAACATTTTGAAACACACATGACACAATTTCGACAAAAGTTGGCGCTCTAACAATCAACCCAGAGTTTGTTTGGAGAAATTCAGGAAACCTGAGTCCCGTCTGAAAAATTAAATTGATCCTGGGAGCATGATTCCCCCCCCCCCCCCACCCACGATGCCCCACTCCAAATGAAATGACAAACTCTACATTATCAAAAAGTAATCGGCTGTGCCCCCCCCCCCCCCCCCCCCCCCAATCACAGGCCTGTCTTCCATGATGCCCCAAGAATTGGATTTTAGTTATGCCGCTGGGGAAAGGGTGCTTCTGAGAGTCTTAAACCCCTTTACTTGTGTCAAAGACTTTGTCCATAATAGCAGGTCATCACTCTGCTGATGAAAATCAAAGTGGTTAAAAAAAAAGTGGTGATGCAGCATTTCAAAAGGGGGATTTTGCAGGTGAAGTCCATTTTGACCTAATATAGGCTCTCAGAGCATTTCGTAAGCTTTAAAATTAACACCAAATTGATCATAATTGATCTTTACAAGTAAAATTGGCTCCTAAATTCTATTTTTTTTTCTGTCCGTTTTCATCTATATCTTGAAAAACACAAAGCCGCAAAATCCTCCCTTTTTGTTGTTGTGCTGCATCGCATTTAAACATATTTAAAAAACAATAATTGACTCTCCGGTCCCACTAGATCAAGAAAAATTAGAAACCTCTTTTGTTTTATTATGGAAAGATTCTGAGAAATTGTATACATATTTAAAAAAAATCTTTGGTAAATTAAAATGCAATGCAAGTGATACAAATTACGAGTGATGAAGATTTGATAAAACTCAGAAATATTATTTAGATATTTTAACACAAATGCTGGTCAAAGAGCGACCAATATTCATGTGTGTTCTGCACTTTGGTTGGTTATTCAAAATGCCACAAAGTTGCCAAGTGTAAAACATTTTGCACAATATTTTACCTAAAAATGTATGACACATGACCTGAGAAAAGCCCTGACCCATGGGCCCTCAGCTATATTCTTACTGTGCATCTATAATTTTAAATGATTTTTGAAGTACTAAACACGGTTTTAGCTTAAAACCGTGTCTAATTAAACGTGTGACTAACTTAAACGTGAGTTTATCTTTTAAACAACATGTTTAACAAAACACGGTTTTAAACTCCGTGAATATTGTCCACAGAGTGGTTGTGCGTTGCTGTATACAGGTATTTATTTTTTGTTGTGGCCCTAATGAATTACAATAGATATCGACTGAGTACCTCAAAAGCATGTGTATTTTTAATACTACACAATCTGAACATCAGCTTGCAGCAGGCACGGTTGAGTGATTATTCAAGGCAAACAGTTGATGTATGAGTTTAGTTAAACACGCTTTAAAATACCCCCATACCCATGTTTAAAGTTAGATGGTTTTAAGTGAGTTAGACGCTTATTTAAGTTAGAGAATTAAGTCTAGTTAAACGATGTGTCTTATCTCAAAGTTAGACCGGTGTTTAGCTTAAAACCGTGTTTCACTACGTACTAGAATATGGGCCTAAGAGTTTTCCAAGAATTTATTTGACTTAGTAAAGTCAAATTACACACAAGTATCCTAAAATGGCCTCCTTCCTAATTGGCAGGATATATGGGGATGCAAACTGTCACAGTAATATGTCAAACAGGTTATGCAAGTATTCCTGCTGTATCTCCATACTTCCTCTATTGAGGTATCAACAAAATCTAAACGCTTCAAACATTTCCTGGCACTGTCATGGTCTTGTACTTTAGAAAAAATATGAATTACCGAGTCTCCTAACCCTTGCAGTTGGATGAACGAGTTTAGACGGTTTCATATTTTCGGAAAAAAGGAACGTGTTTTAGTTTAGTACAATATCTGATTCAATTTGAAAGTAAAACCTGCTCACTTTGGAAGTGAAACCTGCCCCTCCCAAAATCAATGGAAGGAAAAAAGGGCTATTAAATGATTGTATACAATTAACAAAATCGATTCTGATCTTCACCAACAATTTTAAATTAAGTAATGTGTTTTAATGTTTGCATACAATTTACATCATGGTGAACGAGAAAGCGAGTCAAAGCAAGCAGGCCTAGCCTATGCATTCTAACAATGTCATAGTTATTTGCTTTCTCTGAAGAGTTTTGATGTAAATTTACAGTGATTTTTACAATTATACAATTTTGTTCAATTTGCTCACTCACTTTAATCTGCATCAAGATATACAGTGTGATTGAAGATGGCTTTATACAGGGTGTCCAAAAATGCTACATTTAGGATGATTTCAAATTTATTTCCTTTTACAGGTTTCCTTGTAACTGTATACAATATAGTGCACAGTCAGTGGTAGGTTGATAGATAACATTGGCTCACGACTCAGAGTCAGACAAAGTGTTATATACGTGTAATAAAAGACATTTTGTTGGCCTCATCACTTCCGAGAAACGACTATACAATTTTGAAATGTGCATTGTGAACAAACAAGATCATGAACAAATAGAATCTTGTTTTTCAACAGTCTTATGTATTCAGTTGCATAACCCAAAAATGCATAGTAGTAGAAAGAAATCAGATAGAATGTGCATTTTGGCTTTGAATATATGCCAAATAAAAATGATTGCTGAGACTTTTGATCCCAAAAGAAGCCTTTTTGTGTGTGTTGGCTGCCTCAGACATTAAACACCCACACTTTGGATAACATGAGGAAATGGTTTATTAGTTGGATCAGACTATTCAATTTCTCTCAGCCTGTTTGACATCCATCAATGACGAGATGACACTCATATTGGCATCTCCTTGGTTAACATCGTCCTCGGTATCAGGCTACATTGACTCTATGACAATTGAGGTTTATAAATAACGCAATCATTGCCTTACACTGATTGTTTTCTCTGCTACAGTAATTGCAATGAGTCCCAAAGGCTGGCTGCATCTCAATGTACTTACAGTACACACTCAATTGTAAAAAGAAAAAATCACATATACTTAATAGTACCTAACAAAATTCAAGTAATAGTCAAATCGAACTTAGCACATGTACAGAGTGTAATTATCTGTTCTTTTACAAGCCCTACCCTACTACATGTACAATGTACACAATGTTATGCGTTGTCCAGTTTTCCCTTGTGCTTTTAAAATCCTCACTTCAATCTGACCTGAAAAGACATGTAATTGCATTAAGATTAACCTTGTCATTAAGCCACATGGACCTGTACTTGTAACCCTTCAATAAATCTATAATTTAATTCTGGGATATAGCAAGTACAGCATCATTTACATGAACTTGGCCGTTTATTCCATCTGTGTACATGCATTATGCTCTCAAAACCGCTAGTTACACTGTGCTTGCTAGTGTGCTGGGCGTATATGACTGTAAACCAGAAATGTTCGCTAGTTTAAAATTTCACGAATTAGCTATACTGGCCTAATTCATGGCAGGAAAATTTCGCGAATGTAAATTTTTGAGTACATTGTGTAACTTGCAATGCACTGCTGCTACAAGGTAGATTTGAAATATTTGTGGCAGGAAATGTTCACGAATAAGTGTTGCACACAAGCACATTTTGTTTTAAGTATGCTGCTTGAAGCGAAGCATGAACTTACACGTATGAACATTTCATGAATTTTGTGGTCAACAAAATGTTTTTGATTTTTTTATGTTCATATATTTTATTATATCTTAGAAGTGTATATTTGTCATTACAACAAAGAAAGAAAGAAAAAACACAATGTATTTTTATAACATTGGTTCTTTTTGCAAACACAGACATTTAAATGCTGTGAAGTACTGTGTTCAACATTATAAACATGCCAACCATTTTCATGGTGGCAGCAATGGGCACCCACGTGTAGTGAATGAACATAATTGCCCTAAATATCTACATATCTATATGTAGACCTAAATAATGCTTCCTAGAAATAAAATCCAAACAATGTAATGTACACTGGCTGAATGTGTATGTTTCTATAGGGTCTTCACGATATTTGGTTTTCGGTAATAATTCGAAATATATGAATATGACACTAATTTAACGTCTGCTGGATTTAAAGTTATCCTTACGGCAAGAATAAATGTGGAAATCCGGAAGCTCCTTTTAGGGAAATGTTGGTGTTTGAGGAACATTTGGGGATTTGGAAGGAAATGTTGCTTTTCCATATATTACAAAGAATTTGTCTATATTTCTGGGAAAATATTGAGATCTTCCCAGAAAATATTTTTGTTCCTGTCCTGCACATCATTGAATTTCAAACAATTACACACACAGAAGAATCGTGTCAAAATTGATTCCAAATCTGACAATTTTTACTCCATACAAAACTGACATGTTGAGTGGATAGGGAAGTAGTGTTCCTATTGTATTGCAACAAGTATTACTATAGCTAACCACGTACGTCTCCTCACTGTTGATCTACGATATTTAGTGCCCAATTCCATGCCATGCATGGGGAAACATGTATTGCATGTTGCATTGTCATACAGATGACTGGTTTGGTTTAATAGTGTATGTACGGTTTATAAATGGACACCCCTTTCGACCTGGCAGGCAATGCACACGAATACCAGCAGGCAAGCTTATGTTTGCTTGCCTGTTGTGACGTTACAGGTGACATTGTATGTTCTGTATAATGTGCAGCTACACTTGCATATTTGAAAACTACCACATTGAACACAATTAAAGGAAGGGTCCTGCAAGCACAACATTGAGCATTATTTGTTAGAAAAATAATTATCGAGCCCAATTTACGTAATTATATAGAACAAAACATACTATTACTAATCACAAAAACGAATAAAAACCGCCATCACTCAACATGCATTATTTTAAAAAATAGCGGCGATCGAAAGTACCGGTGTCGATGACGTCATGGGTATCGGTGCTCAAATTTGCGCATGTGCATTGTATAACTATGACTCAGGACTTTGGATCGCCGCAAATTTTAAAAATTGCATGTTGAGAGATGGAGGTTTTTATTTGTTTTTGTCATAAGTGTAGTGTTTTGTTCTATATAATTACAAAAGTTGGGCTTGATAGTTATTTTTCTAACATTAAATGTACAATTTTATGCTTGCGGGTAAGGCTGTGACTTATACCCGGGAACCCGGGTACCCGCCCGCTATTCCGGGTACCCGGGTACCAAATTGGGTACCCGAATACCGGAGGTACCCGAAAATAGAAACTAAAAAAAAAATTTTTTTTTTTTTTTACAATTTTTTTTTTTACAATTTTTTTTTTTACATTTTTTACAATTTTTAGTACAAATGTGTCCCCGAATGACCTCAATTGACCCCATCATGTGTCATTTTGGGGGACAAATTTGTACTTATAAAAAAAAAATTGTAAAAAAAAAAAATAATATTTTTTTTTTTAGTTTCTATTTTCGGGTACCCGGGTACGAAACTACCCGTGCATTCACAGCCTTACTTGCGGGACACTTCCTTTAAGGGCTTCTTCACATCCGACCATTTTTGTGCCCTATGGGTCATTCTTTGATGAGTACACATTAAAAACATGTGTCGGTAGGTTATAGGCCTACTATACTGAAGGATATTTAAAATAGGGAAGGGCCCAATATGATTTGATTTTTCAATGTTTTATTATGACTCAAATGTTAAGAAAAAACCCAACCCTGTTCTAAGGGCAAACACGTCTCTAGGGTTTGGTCAAGTCATCAGCCAGGCTTTTCCCCCTTAAAACTGGCACCAAAATCTGTAAAAAGAAATTGCAATTTTTTGACACACAAAAAATGTTGGGGCCGATGTATTCATTTGCACATAGACATATTTTCACCAATTTCTTAAAAGGACATCGATTTGTTCTGAAGTTGGACTGCATTTCATATTGAGTGAAAGCTTCATTAATCCAACTCTAAAACTGACTCAACACAAAGAATCTCCAGCGATACCAATGTTTGGAAGCTGATACATTGTCTTTAAAAATGTAATTAAAATTCAACGAGTCCAATTTGCTAGTAAATGAGTATTGATTAATTAGTCGTACATAAATGTAGACATTGTATATTGTCATCATCATCATTTGCAAAGCTTGTTGATTGCTGAGTGAACGCAGTGCCAATTGTAATAATGGGTTACAATCAATCAATAAATGTCTGAATAGTCAATAATGTCATGAATATTGATATTACCATACATTATGCAATCTGATCATTAGCAATCCTAATAGTAATAGGAATCTTTGTCTTTTATGGGGGTGCAGCTCATTAGGCCAAAACAAAAATTGTTGTGTTGCCAAAAATCTTGAAGTCGGTCGGTCGGTCGGTAGATTTTCCCCTTTTTTTTCTTTTCTTTTTTTTGCTGACAAAAAAATGTACTAACAGACCATGGTTCATGACAAGACAAAATAGGTAAATAATTTGACTTTGTTTCTAGTGTGATAATAGTTTAACAGCAATCCATTCAAGCAAACTTATTCATTTCAAGCAGAAAATAGTAATATTTTGACAAATAGGGTCGGTCGCTTACGGGCAACGTAACACATTTTTTGTTGCCTTTAATATGGGGGTGCAGCTCATTTATATTTGAATGAGACTCAATTCGTGGGGTTATTGTATTGGTACATCACTATAGTTACTAAGTACTTGGTATAGACGATATTCATTTATAATTCATTGTTACAATGCTTTCTGTCATGCATCGGTGAAGGCCTAAGTGAGGATTTTCTTCAACTGATTATCATTATCATTACTTTTATGCGCAAAAATTGTGCACTAGGTCATGCTGTAATTGTGATAGAATAAAAGATGACAATATTGCTTGCCATATTAGCGAACCACAATTTATAAAATACAAATAGTTTTGTTGGCAGATATACAGACTTAAGACTATGGGGAAAATGAATACAATAAAAGCTTAAATTTATACATTAATTAATCAATAAATAAAAATAACTTGAATCTATAGTTGGAAATGTTTTCAATTCATTTTCAGAAAACATTTTTTGTTGTTGCAGGAAATAAACTTCATTTATTAACAATAAAATTCATTTTATGTTCCAAGTTGAAAATCATATTGCCATTGGAAAGGGAAGATTATAAACACAATAAAAAATGGGGTTTATATAAAAGGTGGAAAGACAATAATTAAATACTGTACTTTATTATAGAGAATATTAAAACTAAATGTTCATATATATAATTGTTTCCTGTATGACAAATGCAAATTAATAGTTGGTGCGCCGGCATCAACAAAAAGAAAAAAACCCCAATAAATTAGCAAATATTTTCCCCACAAAACTTGAGATCAGCTGCTAATGATATCACCTCAATCCCGAACAACAATGATAATGTTTAAAAGTGTAGCATTTCAAGACAAGAATCTATATAAGATGTTATTATTAACCCGCACGTTTATCACATCTTTTCTTACCTATGCTATTTATACAAGCTGTAAGTATTGACGGATGTGATGATTTTATTTTAGTATGCAAGGGGCGAGGTTAATTTGAGACTCTTTCCCCGAAAGCGGGATAAAGTTGGGAGAATCATATTGGATAATATTCCCGATTTAGAATGATTTTTTTCTGCTCTGACACGATGCATCACACAAGAGTATTAGGGAAATGGTTTGTTCTATATTAAGCTATAGAAACAATTTAATTTCAAAATCTGACTTTTTGTCCGATTTTGTAATGACTGTGTCACATTTTACCATAGTTTTAAGTAGTGTGTCTTTTTGATACACATCGTACAAGGATAACAAAGTAACTTAACGGAAGGAACTTAAAGTAAAGACAAAATAATGACCAAGAAAAAGCAAATCATCATTTGTGAAGGGCTTTACCAGAACACCCCACAGAAGAGTTTATTACTACTTTACCAATTGATGCTGAAAAGGTATACAAAATCCTAGAAAAGCATTACTAACTAATCCATTAATAACATTTGTGTTTTTCTTTTCTTTTCTTGCCCCTCTCAGAATTATCCATGAAGAAGGTTACTCTGAAGATGATTGTAAGCAGTACAAACCAGTGGTGTATAGTAATACTATCCAATCTATGATAGCTATCATAAGAGCCATGGGCTCACTCAAAATAGATTTTGGTGACTCAGAAAGAGCAGTAAGTATTATACAAACTCCCATAGACCTATTTATACTCCACAAAATTTACCTCTGTGTCAGGGTCAGTAATGCGAGGAGAATCCAAGAATCCATTCTTGCAAAGATTCCTGCTGGTAAAGTTGAGTCGAGAATTTGATTTTCGTGGATAATCTATTTAAATGAGGAGAATCCTTAGATTCTCGCTAAATCCTTCGCAAGAATTGAAATGAATTCTCACACCACCCTTTGACAAACTTGTCACTCTTAATTCTATCAAACATCATTGTACAGAGATGAATAAGTAATTTTGTTGCCAAATCTGTACATATTTTATACTCTTAAAGGTAGATGTTCCGATTTTCAACTTGAAGTTTTCTATTCTACATGAAAGGTCATCCTTAACCCTAACCCAGATGGCTCCATACTAACAACACCACCATATCCAACAAAATCCAACAACAACAAAATGCCTTCCCCACCATATCCAACAGAATCCAACAGTTGGAATTTGTTGGATATAGTGGTCCACACAGTAACAATAATCAATACTCTCTATGCACAAAGCACTAAATCCAACAGAATCCAACAGAGTTATGTATTGAGTAAACCACTGTATCCAACAAAATCCAACAACTGTCTAAGATAGGTTTACCACTGAATCCAACAAAATCCAACAAAATAATAACATGATAATTGTGTATTTTAGAATAAATAGGTATGTTAATTTTGTTTTGTTTTGGGTTTCTTTTATTTGGGGAAGGGGGATTTAAAATGTTTAGCAATTTTGGGGGTCATTAGGTACCCATGCAGGAGTATTGTGATTTTTTAGAATTGTGTGTTGTTTCTTTTGCATCTTGCTACTGGGTTTATTATTGGTATTTATTGTGATTCTTGCTTTTGTTTTTGATTGCATTCGGCTCAGTTGTAATTACGAACGTCACAATAAGTCACACGTTTACATAATAAGAGTTATCTATAATAATATAGAAACCTTGTTATCATCATTGCCAATGCTCTCATGACTAGGACATATTGTCTCAGCCTGTTTTTGTTTGTTTATAATTATTATTATTATTTATTTATTTTGGTTTCTTTTTGTGTTTTTTGTGTGTATTTTTTTGTGGCTATGACATTATCCGAAGAATAAGTCTTTGCCATTTTTTATTTTTTTTGCGTGGCTTGGACAACTGAAAAAATAAATAGTCATAAAAGTGTATAAAAAATAAAAAGTGAATAAAACAGTAAAAAATGTAAAAAATGGTAGTCCTTGCCTTTTTTTTATGTGTGACTTGCCGGGTGTAGATTTGTCTCTAAAAATGACAATCTCACCGCATATATTTCATGGCTTGCCACATGCCTGAAACCTATCTCTGAAAGTCCAAGTTTCAGCCTAACACGCGCTCGTATTTAGTGTCCGCCACCATGTGCAGCCAAGAAGCACGGAGCCGGTGGTCTACATAGATTGATGCTGCAGACCTTGCAGCCATATCTGGAAGTAGGTGTGTTTCCAGCGGCGTTCTTGCGTCCGGTCTCCTTACACACCCGACATTGGCGAGCATTTCTGATAGGCATCTTTTCGCTCATGTGGCCGGTGCCAGCACCATGATGAGCCGGTAGGGGCGTATATTTAGCTTGTGGAACTTGCCGAGGTGTTGTTCCCTGGATAAGTCCCTTGGCTACTTCCATGACAAATTTTGAATGACTCAGGGCGGAACTTTGGTCGTCAAGGCGGTCGTCGTCAGTGGTGACTTTCTTGGCTGGCGCTGGATGGTGCCATTTATAGCAGATCCATGCATTGCAGATGGCGATGTCAATGATGTAGTACAGTAACTTTTTCCACCATTGTTGGGCCTTCCTGGAACAGGAGTAATAAGATCTTAGTTGATCACCCCTGTCCACGCCTCCCATGAATTTGACATAGTCAACAGCCTGTCGTGGTGCAGTGACAACTAAGGGTGTTCTGTAAGGTCGACCATCCTCCCTCACGTTTCTGGTAACGACATCCCCGTTTGAGTTGGCTGTCGGTTTGGTTCTGTAGCCTTGATGACCAGAGCTAAGCAGCTGCATGGTGGAGGAGTCTCTCCACAAAGCCGACGTAAACTGACCAAGTTGCCGAGTGAAGAAGGTCCCTCGTGGAGCCTTGGCCAGCCGTTTAAGCTTGAGGTGGTTGTGAGGGTTTCTGGTTGGGTTGGGCAGGAAATCAACCGGCAGCCCCTTCCTATTGGTCTTGATGGCCCCAGTGAGGTATGTGCGTTTGGCCAGGAGTCGCCTTGCCAGATCCATAGACGTGTATAGCCTGTCGGTGAACAGGTGATGGTATTTGCCTGTTATCCGTTTTGCCACGTCCAATGTGATGTCCACCATCTTGCTGGCCTTTCCCTGGTTAAATGGGTGCGGAATAAAGTTAACCATGTAACCTGTGATAGAATCGGCGAGGGCATACAGCTTAAAACCAGCCCGAATAGGCTTTAACGGCATGAAAAACTTCTTGACTTTTGCTTTGAAGCCAGAGTACTTCACCATTGCTTCATCAATCGATAGGCAGCGGCCGAGGTTGAAGTTAGCCTGTGATGTCTGCAGCACTTTGTCCCAGATCGGTTGTAGAGGATACAGTGGATGCTTACGCATCCACATGTACTGATGTTGTTTACTCTCATACAAGTCCGGATCCTCTTTCGGGTAACGCTCGGGGTTGGTGTCCGGATCACTGCAGGCGAGGAATTCGCTTAACTTCTCAAAGCGTGTTCTGGCCATCGTGCTGGTGATGAGTAGGTTGCGGTATCCAGGTTCAGTAGACCAGTAGTCGCCAACGTAGGGAACCCGAACTAGGCCCATCACCAGCCTAATACCAATCCATGCTTGGATCTCGGATGCGGAAGTTGATCTTTTCCCAGCCTTGGTCAACTTGCTGCTGGTCCACGCTGCCATCTGGATCATCAGCGCAACTGGGAAGAACTTCAAGAAGTAATCCACTGGTCTATCGAGTACTCCAAATGTTGGCCCAGTAGGCGTAGGCCCAGCAAAGCCCTCCACATCGACATCCTGAAGTGAGCGACTCCACCCGAACTCATCTGGAGGATACACCTTCTGGCCCCTGCTTGGTGGATCGGGGTCATTGTCTGAATCAATAACAGGCGGCCGCCGTACTCTCTTTCTGCCTCGTGGTAGTGCCCTGGCAGTGCTCGAAGATGATGGTTGTGCATCTGACTTAGAGGCTTCCGAATCATGTTGTTCCTCATCAGTGAGTTCCTCATCAGTGGGTTCCTCATCTGTGGCGAGAACATAATCATCGTCGTCATCATCATCAACATCATCATCAGTGGTCGGTTGATGGTCCGCTTGTTGATCATCAGCTGATGAAGCCGCGTCATCGGGCGCAGAAGCTGCGTCGTCCGTTGATGGTTGAGCGGTACTTTTGCCAGATGGAGGATGAGTATTTTCGTTGTCTGAGAATCCGAACATGGTGTGCGTGCGACCCTCTTTAAACGCAACATGCACGCGACCTTGTTTCTTGGACTTGGTGGAATCCCAGAGACTTTGGAAGTTGTCGTCAGATGACTTCTGGTCGTCAACCTCCTCCGCACTATCAACCCGATCCTCTAAGAATGCCTCCTCTTCAGACTCGCTGATGTTCGACTTGGCCTTGTAATTATGTGTTGACATTACAATGCCCTTATCATTGCAGCTCCGCCGGACTGCCTCCTTCACATGCCCCCTTTCCTCCGTTTCTTTACTGGCCTTGCATCTATCAGATGAATTCTTTTTCTTCTTCTTCTTCTTGTTGATAGAAGAACTTGCGCCTTCATCTGGCGATGCCGTTGCTTGTGGCTTCTTCTTCTTCTTGGCCTTCTTGGCCGTCTTTAGCTTTATTACACCAGATGAACTAGTAGATGGTTCATCCTCTTTCTTTCGCTTTTTGTTCGATCCTCGCATTTGGCTGATGAACACCTCCTGTTCGTCCTCTCGCATTCCTGTATACAACATGAGAAAAATAAATAAAAGGGTTTTGAGTTGGAGATAATATTATAACATTTTGGTCATCTTGATTCTATCAAGAAATCATGAATGATATTATAATTTGCTAGAGTTTACACAAAAATGTTACACAAGGAGCATAGTATTACATGTTTTGTTTCAATGAAAGACTCTATATTTAGAAATGGATGAATTATTTACTATTTTATGAAAACAGAATCTTGGGGTCAATGAGGTAAAGAACATGAACTTGAAAATGATTACAATAATAATAAATGTCTTGACTTTTTACTAATAAAGGAAAGGTTACATGCAAATCAAATTACTAATAATAAAGGTTGCGTAAATCAAATTTCAGAAAATCTGTTTGTATATAACATAAAATTAACTTTTATAAAAATAAGAAGAGATTGTACATACCATACTGCAAGTTCTTCACTTCTCGATTTGACATGCTGATATGAAAATGAAGAGTTCTAATCAGGAAGTATCACCGAGGTTCGATTTCTCGCAAGAGATTATTATCGTTCGCAAACGTAATAACAAACGTTTAGTTTCACCGATACGAAACCGTATTGGTAAAAGCAGGGACAGAGAAGCAATTTAACAGCCCTTTTATACTATTCTACCACCTCAAAAAATTTACATACTCTTTCACTGGTGTTATTATTTTCCCGCCGAAGTGTATTTCAATATCACATGATTCAAATCTGTATTTCTATTCGGTAACACTTTCCCGCCTATTTAGCACATGGATATTTGTAAAGAGCCAATATGAATATTACATAATTCGAATCCCATCAACCTTTCCCGCTAATTTTGCACATGACATATAGCTCATCAACTCTCCCGCCCATTTAGCACCTGATATTTTAACCCATTAACTTTCCCGCCCATTTAGTTGAGAGCAGCATTGAATAATGTGTTTTGACACCATTGATTGCAGATTCAAGAAAACGGGTGTACATAAATAGAAAAATTCGGCTATATAGTAGTGTCAGCGCAATGATGGTCGATTGTGATGCTATGTGGTTCGGTAGCATTCCTTCAACCAACCAGCCTCATCAAGGCAGCACTGGCTCTAACACTAACACTAACACTTAACACAACCGTGGGAGGAGTGGATGGAGTATTGAGTAGCTAAATATAAGTTCATGGCACTGCCTGGGGTCAGCCATGCTTCTTCCCCTGAATATGCTCGCCATCCACAACTCAATATTTTTAAATTTATGTTAAATTTGACACCATTGATTGTATATTCAAGGATTCGAGAAGTTCTCTATGGGGGTACCGGCACATTGTAGGACTTGTAATTGATTTTAATTATTTAATTCCAACATCACAAACACGATCACAATAATTGTGCATCCCCCTCCCCCTCCATATCAAAGTGTCAAAATATGTTTCTACCTGTTAAATACACTAACTACCATATCCAACAAAATCCAACAAATATTTGAATTGAACAAACCACTAAATCCAACCAAATCCAACAACCCATTAGATTACATTACATTACAAATTAATTGTACACACCACCATATCCAACAAAATCCAACAAATATTTAAATTGTACAAACCACTATATCCAACAAAATCCAACGACCCATTATATTACATTACATTACAAATTAATTGTACACACTACCATATCCAACAAAATCCAACAAACATTTAATAACGTTCCACACCATATCCAACAAAATCCAACAATGTATTACTCTACTACCCCACTGAATCCAACAAAAACCAACACAAATAGCTGAAGTGTGCAAACCACTGTATCCAACAACTTCCAACAACATTTCACCTTGTTGGATTTTGTTGGATATGGTGGGGTTAGGGTTAAAAAAGTTGTGTTCCAAAATTTGAGATGCATAGCTATAATGGTTCTTAATTTAGACGCACAAGATGCTGTGAACTGTACCCATTGAGTAGTACACAAACTATATCGGTGGTTACCACCATTTGCGGTAATTCAACGCTATTTCATCGATTTCTCCGTCATTATACCGAATTAGGCCGTCAAATTTCAGTATGATGATGAGAAAAATACGAGCTTTCATATGATATGAAAATCTCCGTATGTTTGAAATAATTCCGTGTTACGAAAATGTGATCGGGTCATCTACCTTTAAATGCTCCCTAAAATGTGATTTTCGATGCAGATGTTCACTTCTGTGTTTACCGTACCGTGTTGGCATTGTGAAACATGCATGACACAATTTCACCAAAAGATGGCGCCCCAACAATCAACACAAACTATGTTTTCAGGAATTTAGGATCACAGCATTTCGCACGGAAAATAATTTGAGTTCTCCGACTCATTAGTACCCGAAAATAACACCTAGGTAGTTAAAACATAATTGCAAAAGACGAGTAAATAAAATAAAGATTTTCACAGATTATTGCTATTGGAGGACCGTCTTTGAAGAATTGTAAAATTGATTAACTGGGCTCATATTGTATCATCTTTTGAGTGATCATTCACAACACTTGCATCTGAAATATCCAGATTTGTGTCAAAGAAAATATAAAACAAACCTTACATCACATGTAGATACAAATTGAGGCGTGGTGCTATATTGGCCATAAAACTTTGTGAGTTGTGTCAGGTTTCCTGTTTAGAACGCGCCAAACAAGGATGCACACATCTGACATTGATAATTGCAAGGGTGTTCCCATAGCAACCAGCTACGGCTACACACTTGCAACATAGAATTGAATCTTTAAAAAAAATTCTTCTCTTGATTGTTAATTGGGTGAAAAATTTGCCACATCATTTAATAATTTGTGTGAAGTAAAACAACACTGTATAGTTCATTGCTATTGTCAGCTCTATGTTCAATCAAGAGAAACAAGTTTCCTACAGGGAAGGAAAAGTTCATTTTATTATTTTTATAGTACTAAATAAATTTTACAGTTTCACAAACCATCCGTGTCTACGGTGTCTGGCTTGTTTTGACGGAAGAATCCTGTCAGTGTTTTCCTCATTCAATTCAAGTAATGCATGGTTAATATCCATATTAACGTGTGGACATCAGTCATAAGGCTAGCGTGAAAGTTCATCTGTGTTAGTAGATAATAATTTGAAAATTAAGCTTATGATCTCAACACAATGGTTTGACATACCTCGAATTTTCGACCGATCACATCGATCTTCATCTGGAGACTGGCAACCCAGAGTGTTTGATCCGATTTTGGGATCACGTGTCCGAAAGGTCACTGACCCCAAATCTGGGTTGCCAGTCTCCAGATGAAGATCGATGTGATCGGTCGAAAATTCGAGGTATGTCAAACCATTGTGTTGAGATCATAAGCTTAATTTTCAAATTAGTCATAAGGCTAGTGATCAGGAGGATTTTAACAGGAGAATCTGAAATAATCCAATCAAAAATTCTGAAATATATCATTAATATGAACATTTCTTTGCATATTTTAAAAATAATTCATTCAGTTGTATGATTGTATGAAGAGGTGATTAAATCAAAGTTGCATTGGCAGGGAATTCTATTGTCAATTTGGTCATATTACATTGAGCTATGGTATGAAAGTAAACACAATAATAGGTCATTGATAATAAGGAGATAGGGGTTAGTTGCAACCTTAAGATTTCTTACAGGCATAATGAATTTATAAACTCCTACCACCCAAGTCAGTGTACCAATTAGGTAACGACAAAAAGAAACCCAGTTGTCCAGGCAAATTGACCTCTCAGCTCAGGTCGGTCGATTCTGGCTTTTTTCCCTTTTTCTTATTTTACCTTGAAAATGTGGGGGTTGGTATTCATTTGCACATGAAAATGTTTTCCACCAAAAAAATGGGTCGGTCGGGCCCCGTACAACAGTGTTTCTTTTTTATCGTCGCCTTAGGTGCTGTCCACCAGTGATGGCTGCTGACGGATGTATGCTATGATCAACAATTATTTGTTTTGATTATAGTAGTATTTTATAAATTAATATGCCTATTTAGTATTAGAAATGTATACTAAATATATGTTTCTAGTAACCCCCACCTCCCCTATCATTTACTGCAACCTTTTTCATTTTTTCACCTCGTTAAATGATAGTAAAAAGATTTTCTTAAATTGTATATTTTCAATTTTATTATCTTTGATACACTTAAGTATAAACTTGCATAGATCTTCATCAAGAACCTTTTGGTTTCAATTGATTTCTATTTAGAGTTGGACAAGAATATTTTTAATGTGGGTGGGGCATGGTGGTGGAGTGCTTAATGCATGCAATTTCATCATACTTGACAGAAATATACACATAAATATATACATTGATTTGGGTTTAAATTTAACTGTTCTTAGAAAGTGGCAAAGATGGTCAGAATAGTTGAGAATTTCAATCTTTCCCATCTTATGAAGTAAAATTCAACTTCAAAAGCATAAACTAAATTCAGAATATGCAGCAAGTGATCATGTAGACGTATGACATGTCGAAGTATGAGATTGGTGAGAACAGAAAGTTAAAAATAAATAGCAATCCTTTAAAAGATTTGACCAGAGGGCATGAACCTGTGTGCAATATCACTTGGTCGCATAGTTTAGTAGTGTATTCCATACATTTGTTCTGAGGGAAAGTCTCTGCCAAGAGTCTTCTTGAGACACGCTGATTTTGAGTGTTTAAATCAGAAATGACGTCACCAACATGTTGCTGTGACAACATGACAATGTGACAACATGTAAAATTGTAAATGTATCAATTTTTGTATCTCTTAATGAGATGTTTACATTAATACTTTTCTTTGTGTTTTTTCAGGATGATGCACGACAGTTGTTTGCACTGGCTGGCCAGGCAGAAGAAGGAGAGCTGAGTCCAGAACTTGCAGCCGTAATGAAGCGGTTATGGGCAGATGGTGGTGTACAAGCCTGCTTTGGCAGGTCTAGAGAGTATCAACTCAATGACTCTGCACATTAGTAAGTTTGGATTAGAATGATTGGTGTTGCATGCTTCTTGTTGAGAACAGTTCTCCCCTCTGGTCCCATATCTCTAAACTTCTCGATGGACAGTGTAAACCCAGAGGGACTATTTTAACAATACCCAGAGGGACTATTTTAACAATGCTTAATGGATTTGTTCAATCTGTCATCAAACATCAAATTGTAGGCTGGGAAAAGTCATGAAGATTAAAATTAACATTGTTGCTAAGAATGGATTTGTGTGCATCAGTTCTCTTATAATTTAAAGAAATCTGTGGATAAACAGAATAACTTCTTGGAATGTTATCTCTCTGACATGAATGAAGATGCAGGGACCCTGTTCTGTGACAGTTTTTGTGTGTGGGTTTTTTGTCTGCATATAACATTTCTGAAGTTGAAAAAGGACAACATAAGAGTTTTTTAATTGCTGATATATGAATACTGCTATCAATGAATATGGACTCATTCATGAGATGTTTTACAGTTTGTCAAGTTTAAAGGCAAAAAACCATGCAATACCAACAAATAAAAGTTGTATTGTAGTCATGTTAAATGTTGCCTGTGGTCTGTCTCTCTCTCTTGTGCCCTTTTGATCACTTATTTATGTATACATGCTGTTTTCCTGTACAGTTATTTGAGTGCATTGGATCGACTGGCTGCGCCAGGTTATATCCCAACACAACAAGATGTGCTGAGGACAAGAGTGAAGACCACTGGTATTGTGGAGACTCATTTTACTTTCAAGGACCTTCATTTCAAGTAAGTAACATAGCATTCATTATAGCAAATTTTTAATTAGGTCCATGCTGTTTAAAGATCTTAATAGAAGTTTAAATAAGCATGTAAAAGAAATAGCGTAAAATGCTGACATGGTCACAAATATTTACAATTTGAGTACCTTGCGTCAAAAGGGGGCAGTTGTCGGTAAATTGCATTTTGATATATTGATGGAATTTGGCATGAAAAAACAAAGAAAATAAATACAATTTTATAGTAATTGTTCTTCATCAAGGTGTCATATCAATTTGGAAGCATTCAAAATGCTCCTTTTGTTGATATTAAGATCTCAACTTTTTCTTTGAGAGACAACTGCACCCTTTTTGCTGTGGCTGTACACATTTTTATGAAGCAAGATGGTTCACATACAGGACTTTCTATTAGAATCTCAAGTTGAGATGAGTTTTGTGGTCGGAAGAACCACATTATTGCCATCCTGGGTTCAATCTTCATGTTAACTGTCACGAAACTAGTCTACCTTAAAAACTTTATTCCGAATTATAAGCTTTATTCCATATAATTCCTCAATGAATTCTTTACCCGTGACTAACCTGGGCTCTCTTCAATGAAGGTAACACTATATCCCATTGATTGACTCGATAATAGGATTCACTCAAATTGGTGCAACATTGTAACAGCAAGGATTGATTTGGAAAATTCTTTTATAACAATAAACCTAATTGATTTGATCTTTTTACATTTTTATTAATTTTGAATATAGAATGCCCCAAAATCTTGAACAAAAAATGCCTGTCTATGACCGCATGTGTAACGCTGTTACAAAAGGGTGACTTGGTTTTGTGGACTGTAAATAAGAGCATGTGATTAGGACATTTGTTCTACATAAATATACTGTAAAACCACTTAATTTTGTGAGGGATTTAGTGAGGGATGTGGATTCGCAAAATTTAATACCCGCAAAACTGACAATTTTGCATTGAAAGTAGTTAACAGTAAATTTCCAGATTTGGGAATTTAAATGCCCCTAAAATAGCAATAATTTTAAATTCGTGAAATAAACACTATTATTTTGTGGATACTTTAACAGTATTTATGACTTTTATGAATGTGAATTGAGCTTTCTATAGAATGTGCCAAGAGATATCCCGAAATTATAAATCAGATTAAAACATAATAAGACAAATTTAAATTAGTTGTGTTTTCCACTTCCGTTTATGATTTGGCAACATTTAGGGCAATTCACAACTATCTGAGCCAATACTTAGCCATAGTGACATGTGTGTGAATGAGATAGATACTCATTAGAATAGAAACTATAAGTATAGGCCTATAACATCAGTTACCTATTCCATATGACTTTATACATGAAAATTGAAGTAGGGTACTGTATTATACTTATTAAACCCTAGGGCCCTTAGCAAAGTTATTTAATTTTAGGTGGGCCTTTGTTAAACAAGGATGTAGAATTTAACAGTGTTATTTATATGGGGTGATCTGATATTTGTGACCTATCGCATCAAAACAGACCAGTTGTCAGCGAATCTAATTTGCAGAAAAGAAGACGATAGAAAAGTCTTCAAGCTTGATGTTTAATTTCAGTGAGTAAGGTGTCATTTTAAAGATAAAGAATAAATATGAATTTTAAATCTAATTTTTCATTTTTTGGAGACAACATTTTGATGTGATGGGTCACATTTGTCAATTGGATGTTGATATTATTTTTAATTATGCTGGCTTATAATATATCTGGAATGAATACATTAATGTTATGTTCCACTAAAATTACCAACTACATGGACACACCCACTACCAGTTTATAAATACATCAACAATTGTGGCCAGTTTACCTGTGCCAAACCGGGAATTTATGGTTTCGTTTTGATTTGACACAATAAAACTATTGATGCATTACATGGATGGATGCCAAGAAAATATGTAAACGAGACAAGAAATATAGTTCCTACAATTGAAATTTCCTAGTTCACATAATAAACCAAGTAAATTCATTCATGGTGATTTAACACCACTCATCCATGTATACAGTTGCACACAGTTGCACATAGATAAAACATAACCTTACACCTATGTACTAAGTCAGATCAAGTAAATGTTATGTGTGTCAAGTAAAATGTCATTGACTTTTTAAATGTGCCCGAGGGGAAATTTCTGTCTAATTTTAGATACAAAGTAGCTTTGGCAAAGGTGTACAAAATTAGATGATGCCAACCTACCCTTTATGTAAATCAATTATTAAAGTATAGTAATAAATTGTATATCATTCCTACACACATTCTAGAAATGTATACCTACTAAGAGCATGGGTCATAATTGATCCATCAATTTTACTACAAATGTCTTTATTATTATGTAAACAAATCTTTACAAACAATAAACACCTGTGAGATCCATATTTCATATTTATCCCATTAAGGGCAGTGTCAACCCGGCATTTGTTTCAAAAATTGAATTTCATATTTCTCTATTATTTTATACTTTTATATGTATTCTATCATTACCATCACAAGTTACTAATCGGAAGCGATTATTTCGCGTTCTTTTGGGTGATTTAAAATTGTTGTTTTGATAAGTTTGAGTCAGGAAAAGGCGCATGGTTATTTGGCTGGAATTTAAGCGGAGTTCCGCGCTTTTCAAATGCTGCGTCAGCTGTTCTATCATTGCGTCGCGCGCTGAATATTCCCGTGCGTAATACTAGACGCGTCGCTTAATATCCAAAAATGTGATTTATGAGATAAAAAAAACATTTTTTTGGCACTTTTTGGTCAATATTTTCAAAACTAAAATTTGTTAAGCAAAAAAAAAAAAGTCCTTCCTAGATAATTGACTTTAGATGATTTTGGTGAAATTTTGAATTAAAAACTGATTTTGTTAGGTTGTCTGAAAAAATTTGGCGCCAAAAAAGTGATTTTTGGGCAAAAATGTAGAAATCACTATTTTTTGGGAAATTTAATACCAAAAATGGATTCTCCGACTCATTTCATTTGAAAAATTGTATACTTTTATGTACATTACATTATTAGTTTAAAAGTTACAGTGCTTGATAAATTTCTTATATTTTGGGTTGACACTTCCCTTAAGGCCAAGCAAAAAAAAATGTTTGTCTCAAAGCTTGCGAAGGCTTCAAAATCGGGCGACGCGCGCTGTTTTTTGTCTTCCATTTTTTTTTTTTTTTTTACATTTTTTTTATTTGTGTGGCAATTTTTGCTCTTACTATTTGCAACCGTTGACACTTTCTGATATTTTTTTTCTATTTGAAATGAATATTGTGATGTAGTTGTGTAAAGAACAATTGTGCAACGTTTTTTTGAAGAACTGAGTCATGTAAAAGTTTGAGAAAAGGAAAATCTGCCGAAATTTTTAATAAAACTCGAAATAAAAATTTGTAGGGAAAAAAAAAATTGATTTGACAATTTCCTGCATTTCAGACGCGGTATTTTGGCATTTCAAAACCAATGCGCGCGCAAGCTTTGAGACGAACCTATTATTTTGTTTGGCCTAAGTCTCACTCCCACATTAATTGCATGCCCTCTCAAGAAAATGCTGACACAAATGTTGTGATTCTCATTAAGAAGACATTCTTTCTAAGGATAGTTTTCCCCTGTAGCCGCCCCCTCCCCCTTTGAAAACTTGGAGACTTTATGAAAAGCAACTTGAGTGATAATGATATCCATGTTTTATTTATCCAACAGAATGTTTGATGTAGGAGGTCAGCGGTCAGAAAGAAAGAAATGGATTCATTGTTTTGAAGGCGTGACAGCAATCATATTCTGTGTGGCCCTTAGTGCATATGATTTGGTACTTGCCGAAGATGAAGAAATGGTTAGTATATCATGGAAAGCATGTAATCGGTACAGGAAATAGCCAACGCAATTGGTATCACATACGCACACAGATCATTTGATTCAAATCATGAAATTAAATGGGAATTGTCACAATATTTTGATGCATGTCATCAACCATTGTTAGTGTTGTCCATGTGCTCCCTCCGGGCCCTCCCCATTTTTCATTTTGCAAAGTGCATCGATTTCTCCTCGGTTTATATAAACTGTGGCGTGATTCAGATTCCCTGTAATATTGATATGAATGGGCATGCTTACGTACCAATCCAGACATCTTACAATGGAACATGACAAGAAATAATGCAGCAAGGGATTTGCACTCAAATTATTAACCAATGGGCCCCTCCAATACCATGAAAGACCATGTTCTTGACGGGATATCATTTAGCCCAAAACTACATGACATACATCCAATTATTGATCATGCACTGCACCCTTAGTTCCCTAATCCCATATGACCTCATTGACCAACCTACATATAGCTCAAGGGATGTTTTGAGTGCATCTAAAAATGCACAATGTGTATGCCGTTTATATTAAGGAAGATCTTATACAATAGCTACTAAAACTTGTTCTATTTGTAGCCCATGCCATAATGCAATTAGACTATGCTAGTACATTCCAATCACGTATCCTATCAAGTGGTCCAATAGCATGGTAACAGCTGTCTGTAGCTATATAAATCAGTTGGTAAATGTGCCAGTTATTCCGTCACATACAGGATAAACATCACTACCATCTATCTATATAGCGGTCAAATAGATCTGTGTGAATATAACATGTGTTAGATAAGTGTAACAATCTATAACATCCATGGAGGTTTATTTGTATGGAAATACTCAACAAAATCAGAGATGTTAGTAAGCCAGATGTTTAACTCAATTGAAACCAAATTAGAAAAATACAAACATGGTAAATTTCAAGTAGGAAATTGTAATAAGGAATGCGATTACTGCTACTAATTGACGGGCTACGTATTATACAGAATGTATACATGGATGTATGGTAAATGACAACACAGTTTTATCAGTTTAATTTTTAGTTGCAATTATTGAGTAATAAAAATACACTTGTCCTGCCATTATCTATTAGTACATAGTTGTTAAGTAATAAAGCAACGTGTTGAGTTTACAATGACTAACGAGGTTGTTTGTCAATAGGGATTGGAGTTAGCGAATATCATGCATAACAATCAGTTATTTCTATTGAAAGTCACATGGAAACAAAGTAGTATCTTGGACTATGTATATATTTAGAACATGACCCCATATGTTCCATGTTATGAGGTAATGTTTCCGTTTTACATAGAATTGATTGGGACCTTGTCTCAGTTAGCTACAGTAGTATTTGTTTTTCCTCTGTGCATTGACAATATTTGAGTTAAAGGAGCACTGAGAGATACGTATGGGAGTGCGCCCTCAATTTATCTGGAAATCAGGTTTTTTGCATCAAAGTAATACTTAGGCATACTAACTACCATCTAAAACGGTTTACCTTAATTCACTATCTTTCATGTACAATTTCACGATTATGGTAATTTCGATGGAAATCACATCAACATTATTAGCAACACTCACCACATAACTTGCTTCAACCAAATTTCAATCAAGTGCCATTATTCAACCGTTTTCCCCTTAAATCAGTACACTTCAGGGTTCCTACGTAACTTATCTATAGACGACGTTATTCGTAATTGGTGATGTCGGGCTTAAGAGGGAGACGTACTCAATGTGACGTCACTAATCATAATGAAGGCGAGGCCAATTGTAGTATATTATGTGACGTAATTATTACGTCACGTCACAAGTGATGTAATTTACTACAATTGGCCTCGCTTTCATTATGATTAGTGACGTCACATCGAGTATGTCTCCCTCTTCCTGAAATCGTCAATTACGAATAACGTCTTTTGAAATAATTTCTTTTTTCCAAATGTCATTTTTCTCGGCAATCTCTCAATGCCCCTTTAAGTCAAGCATTCATAGACTATAGTGTGTTCATTTATCTCTCTATTGATGTCAGAGTTAATGCCAGTGATGACACAGCATTTAAAGCTAAGTTGTCAAGGTTGATGAACGGAGTATAGTGCATGGTTTGATGAGGGTACAAACTTCATCCCATTATAGTAGCACATTATATTAACCCCTTGAGACCTACTTGCCGATTGGTCAGAAAGATGGATACATTAGTTGTTGCACCAATCAGAGACATTGTTACAATACTAGTATTTTAATTGGTTATTCAAATGAGTACACCTTGTAATTGACCAATCATAAACACTTATTAGTTTGGCAGGTAGGACTCAGGAAGGTAAAGCTGTGATCATTTGAATATTCATTGATTATTCACTAACCTCGCTGTAACGAGGAAGGTAAAAGGAGTAATATGTAAAGCCGATGCATGAAACAGTTTCTCCAAAGGTCATTTTTCATTTCACACTGAACTAAATATAGTCTACAATGTTTATCAAAGAGCTATGTCAATAACGTCATGTTGTAAAATACAAACGGTAATTTTGAGAAGCTATGTTCACATGCTACTACACGTGTGTTGATAGTGATGGCTTAGGCCAAGAAAAAATGTACCCCGCGTGCATAAGTATGTGGAGTCTCTTTTGCCGCATAACCCTACACGATGAGCCACATTATGGGCTTTTGTTTTAATTGTCGGAAAAGAATTGAATGCCTCCGAAATAGCAAAAAAGAAGAAAAAGTGGGCTAAAAAAAACAATAAAATAAGAATTTCCACATACAGCATAGCTACATGTATTATCCCAAATGTATGTGAGACACTGAGACAGACCTTCTTTTTTTCTTTTCTTATGAAATCCTTTTGGCCATGTAGACCTGGGTATCCTTGTGACGTATTAGAATGTTAGATTTGATTATCAAATATAAAATTAGCTGGATAAGAGATGGTCCAAAGGTCAGTGATGTCAAGTGTTTTTTATTTTGATAACATGAATAAGCCGTGAACAGAATCTGCTATTGTATTATTCAGTATAACATTTTAATAACATGAATAAGCCATGGGCAGAATTCAGTATATCATTTTAACGAATCTGTCTCACTTTGATTTTATGAGAAAAGTGTTTAAAAAACCCAGTAAATAGATTTTTTCACAAGTCATTATTTGCAAAGGTTACTAAGGATATAAATAAATGAAGTGTGGTTGAATTGCTTTATTTATATCTTTAGTTAACCACTACGGTGTGACTGAGAGTCTTTGGATTTGCAAAGGTTATTTTAAAACTAATTTTGTTATGTTTAGCCTACAGACACAGTATGGTATATGAGATGGTATAATAATAGGACTCCAAATGTTATGCTAGTTTATGAAAAATATGGCTCATGGTGGTAGCTGTATGTATAAGGCAACAAATCTAAATTGTTTACTTGTCCACCACCATTATGTCTCATTTTCTGAAACTGTAATGTATTGATCAGGGCTGGAAAAAATGCAAAGTTTCCCTGTAAGGGAAATTCAACAAAGTTGGATTTCCTGCTGCTTTAGCGGTATCTGAGGGGGGTTGCCCCCCTCAGAAGCTTATAAGCTTTTTGGAAAATTAAGGTCCAATTAATTGATGCCATGGTGCATCATTTTATGTAAACAAATCTTTAAAAAAAATCGGGGGGGGGGGGGGGGGGAGAGAAAACTTTCCGCGAGATGGCAACAATTCCAGGGAAAGAGCTTTCCGTTTTACACTCTTTTTCCCGCACTGGCATTAATTCTGTACAAAAGAATGCTATGCCACCAACAGTTGTTTCATTATGTACGCCCTGTCAAGTAGTGCAGTAATATTATTTATCTATTACTAGTCGAGATACCGTTTTCAAGGGCTCTCTTCCATGTCATTAATACACGACAAGCTGTAACTGCATTTATTTTGGTAGGACAATTGACAATCTTTCAGTGGTGTCATTGTGCAAAGCATATGACAAGAAAATCCATCAAATCGAGTGTATTTTAAGGGTCCCAAGTATGCATCAAGTATTGATTTTTTTAAATTTTTATCAAAGACTTGATTACACTATTTAAAAAGATGAAACCTGCCACCCATTTTGATATTTATTATTTGTTTTCAGTTCCATGTTTATGAATCAATTAAGCTATTCCATTTAATCTCCACCATTGTTTTATATTAATTGTTTTCAGATCTGTATGCATGAATCAATCAATAAGCCTTATCGCCAATAGGAAAAAATCCATTGATTATCCTTTTCTGATGCATTGTGGGATTCAGAACAGGGCAGATTTTGCCCTTTTGCGATCCCACAATGCAACAGAAAAGGATAATCAATGGATTTTTTCGATTCCACTAAACCTCATGAAGCAGTTTCATTAAATCGTCACTCTTTATTTGATATTATTATTTTCAGAACCGTATGCATGAATCAATGAAGCTATTTGATTCAATCTGCAACAATAAATGGTTCACAGAGACATCAATCATCCTTTTCTTGAACAAGAAGGATCTGTTTGAGGAGAAGATCACCAAATCACCACTGACCATCTGCTTCCCAGAATACACTGGTAAGTTGTAACAACGCGAACGCTTTCCCCGCGGCAGACGACAGTTCCAAAATGTTACAAATGTTTCAAAAATATCAAAAATATTGAATTTGACCATCTGCTAACCATAATACATTGGTAAGCTGTAACCACTTTCCAGGTGGCAGACGGACTACAGACGACAGTTCCAAAATGTTTCAAAAATATCAACAATATTGAATTTGACCATCTGCTTCCCAGAATACACTGGTAAGCTGTAACCACTTTCCAGACGGCAGACGACAGTTCCAAATGTTACAAATGTTTCAAAAATGTCAAAACTATTGAATTTCATTACCATATTTGGAATCACCTTGAGAAATGCATTAACATTAGTAGGCGGCAGACGGACTACAAACGACAGTTCCAAAATGTTACAAATGTTTCAAAAATATCAAAACTATTGAATTTCCAGGCAGCAGACGGACTACAGACAACAGTTCCAAAATGTTACAAATGTTTCAAAAATATCATAACTATTGAATTTCATTACCATATTTGGAATCACCTTGAGAAATGCATTAAAATGAGTACAAACATGCCTTGTATTGGTACAGTAATCCTTGAGATAGACCTTGAAAGTTGGTAAAGGTTTCTGAAAAATCTGGTAAAACCAATAGCCGTGTGGAAATTGTTAATGCAGGCATCAATTTGCATCTTGAACCTACCCTCCATAAGCCTTCATCTGTATTCACCTTCCTTAAGAAAAAATAGGTCAAGATTCTATAGTAATATATGGAATAAGTTGAAATATAGGTGAAGATTCGCCATAGATTCACCTTTTCTAAATATAAATTAGTTCAAGATTCACGACTTCAAAAATGTAACCAGGCAAAAATTAGGTGTGTCTAATCTTAGACTAACCTTGAGGAGGGTAGGTTTAAGATGCACATTGACGCCTGCATAGAAAGCTCATTTTCATTTCCTCATGGCATTGATGTCACTGCAAATTTGTCACAAGCACCGCTCAAATTGCATTTGACAATATAAACCCCATAATGTTAGTAAACAAGTAATGAATTGGTCCGTTAATGCATTTATTTCAGCATTTAGACTAGAGACGCTATTAAAGGCAGAACTTTAGAAGTGAAAGACTATCCCACATTTAGACTGGATTCAAGTGCAGGATGATTGTACATTCTTATACCATTTATTCACAACTTTGTGTATTTCTCTTTGGAAAACTGAGCGATTGATCAAATACTGCACCTTTATAAGTTATAATGAATCTTTAGCAAATGTTTTGTAACATTAGACTGACTCATACCAAGCTATAATTAGCTTTATGTAATTTTTTTTCCCGTTGTGATCACATGGCTAAACAATAGTAGTATTTTGACAGTAAATGCTTGCTATTACCATCATGTCAATTGTTATTATGCTGGTTTTTCTGATGGGAATTCAATTAAAACTTCAAAGTGCTATTTCAGCTTGCGGAAAGGATAGTTACATACAACACAATTTTGAATACCATTAACTGTTGTTACAGCATGCATTTAAATGTTACCAGTGATATACTCTCTTGACCATGTTGGTAGTTTTTTGATGAACCTGTCACAATACCCAAGGCCCTCTTGTTAAACCTTTTTATTGTGGTTAATTAATTGTTTCCTGTGTCCATGAGAGCAGGAAGAAATAAATATCATGTGTCCAAATGGGTATTTGATATAGTTACCAATAAGTCTTTTCACGCCGAAATGACTATCGATCGTTAAACGATCAATCCCTAATTGAATTCTAATGTAGCTTCTTAGCATGTGATGGATCATTTGTCATAGAATTCACCCAGAGATGTAGTCACTGTTGGTGATTGATCATCGTCTAAGCTACTCTTATTCTGTTTACCTTAACAGATCGATCATCAGGTTGATTTGAAAAGGGATAATGCTTTAATTGACTTACTATATCATGTAATCATGTTAATTATGCATATACAGCATATATAAAAATGTCTAAAGATCCTTAGCCTCAACAGAGCGATTGCACATCTTCAAATGATTAGCTGTTACCGTTACTGTTTTCTATTATTTGTGATGGAAATAGTTAGTGTAAATGTCCAATTTTGGAAGTTACCTGAAATGCTTATTTATAATATATTTAATGGGAAATTAAATACTAAATAAGACATGGGAACAAATAATTACAAATATAGAGAGAGATAGAGAACAAACGGGAGGAAGTATGTAGAGAAAAGTAAATTGTGATAGAATCATCTATTCCCGTCCTGGTATTTACTTTCAAGACAATACAGCTTATGAATAGGTTTTTAATTAAACGAATGCACAGCTCCTCCTTGACTCTGAAACAACCCAACAAAATGAAGACACTAACTCATTGATTTTATGCCCTGAAATATCCAAGATGACCGTTGAATGACTTGACTAGTTAGCTGATTTATTAACTCTACACAAGTGAAACCCCTCAATGCATCAATACAAACGAATTCTACCTTCATTAGTATGTCTCTTGTTAATTAACTGAGGATAGGCAGAACAATATTGTTTCTTTAAAAATTGTAACTAATTAATATAATTAATGTAGTAAGGTGAAACTTATCCCAACTGAAAGTGGGGGATGAAAAAGGGGGGGGGGGGAAGAATTGGAGAATATAGCAAGAAAGAAGAAAAAATATAAATGTCGGAAACATTTCATAGTATTTTATGATCTACATATTGAATGTTGTTAATAAGAATTCATGTTAAGTGGAACCTTCCAAATTGTAACTAATTAATTACATGAAAGAAAACTTGGAAAATTCATACTTATTTTATATTCTACACATTGAATATTATTTATAAAATTAAATCTTAGTTTCGGTATCATACATAGAGCTATCCACGTTTCTGAGCCACTCCCTATCATATGCAGGTTGTGGCAATTGTAAGTTGCTCAATCGACCATCAAACACAAATCATTCCCTGATACTGGAAACATTGAAGAATCAGTCGCTCATAAGTTGGATTGAAGCCAACTGCAGCGTTTCTGATAGTTCAGGGGTATGTGACCAGAAGCAACCTGCCCTGACTTTTGCAAGTCACTGCTGACTATATGATAGATACATTTGAAGGACAAATGACGTAAAACCTTGAAGGACAAATGACTTAAAACCTGTCTTTGCGAACGACCACGTTCGCTACCTGTCTTTGCGAACGAACACGTTCGCTCAGCGACTCTAGCATGTAATGCCCATTACTCCTATCAAGATTAAAGCAACCAATTTGAATTTAAATCCGAAATCAATTCCTTATCCGTCCACAGGCTCAAACACATACGAGGAAGCAGCTGCCTACATCCAGATGCAGTTTGAGGACCTGAACAAACGCAAGGATCAGAAGGAGATCTACACACATTTCACCTGTGCCACAGATACCAACAACATCCAATTTGTGTTTGATGCTGTCACTGATGTCATCATTAAGAACAACCTCAAAGATTGTGGCCTCTTCTAAATGGATTTTTTGGTAAGTGAGTTTTTATTAACGTGGCAAAAAATCCAAACCTGAATGTGTTCTTATTTCCTGAAGGCCTAGTGTTAAAACTTTGACTGTAACCCCGTATAAACCCTGTACCGCTGCATTATATGCCATCACTTTCAGCCAGGTCCTCTCATTATGCGCCATCATGGAAGGTTATAAATGGCAGCAAAAAGGTCTCGGTCAAACTAGCAAGGTGTCCAATGGATGGAGGATCATACAACATGAATATCGTTTTCAATGCATAGATATATAATTTATATTTTACCAAGACTGGTACATTACTCAAGAGGAATTTGTTGCAAAAAAGGTTGTAATTCCTATTGCCTTGTGAAATCTTTCGGGCTTTTAAGCTGTATTAGTGGCAATCTGAAAAAAAGGATATTACTATAATTAGTTTCATATGAAAGAGGAAACCCATCTCCTTATTCTGAATTAAATATATTCAAGACATTTTAAAAATTGACCTTTTTTCAATATGTCTTTGAAAACTATAAAAAAATCCTCACCAAACAGTCCTTTATGACTTCCTACCAACTCATTGGATTTGCGAGATTATATTGATATTTTAATTATTTATTTCCCAAAAGTATATTCATTCAACTAATTTCAATTTTGTTTTCTATTTTTCCTCAGGGGTTTTGGTGACCCGTCTGTTTTTGTCTATAGCTTGGACCACATCTTCTGAAGGGATTATAAGAATAATATACAGCTGTATTTTGGCTTGTGCTGACTACTGACGTACGTAAATACGGCTGTACTTTAAACTACCCAACAAAACAGCAGCACACCAAATGGTCACCACCAGTGATGGTAGCCTTTCTTTACTATTTGGTGTCAACTTTCTTCGTCTTGCATATCAAAATTAGTAGCATTTTTTCGATACTGTGCAAGAAGTGGGAAGTTATTTAAAAAAATTGAGACATGACTTACGGACGGACGGGAACATATTTTAAGTGCTCTATCTATCTACTACTACTACCGTGATGATATACTGATGAAACAAACATTCACAGATCAGGTTTTTTAGTATTATTTTGAGAAGAATATAAGCCTAAGTGCTGTTGTACATTAATTAATCTTTTTATGTTCATGTTTGGATGTAATTGAATATATTATTATAATAATGAAGAAAAGAAAATGTTAATTATTAATATGGAAAGTATGAAAAACAAAATTTGTCATTTTTTCCACTGACGGTAACGCACGCATGCAGGATGATGATGCTGATCAAACTGTCAAGGTCATATATGGCATTTATTACATTGGGTATAACTTAATAACGGCAAAGAATTCTTTTACACATAAAACGTGCGCTTCTATTACAGAAATTAGGGGACCGACGCTAGCTAATGCAAGGATACTTCTTTCCTTATAGAAGCACACACCCTATTCAATATTTGGCATACTCTGACAATCATTTGGCAAGGTTAATTTGATGATTTTGTGATTCAGTTGATCAAAGTTGCCAACTGTTATTGAAATAAAACATGTTCCAAAACAACATAACAAAATAAAAAGAACATTTTATGACATTTCAAATTGAAGCAACTGATTTACAAGCTAACATACGATTGTGTCAACTATGTACATGTTTCTGATTTTATGGAGTACAAGAAGCATTTTGAGACACTTATCGTTTACCATTGTGATCTCCAGTATGTTCAAGGTATTATTTGCCATAGTATTATCCCATGAAAAAAATGTCAGTAAATGCTAATGACTAAAAAGTTGGCATGATAATATTAAAATTGAACTATTACTGGTGACAAGCAATTAATCATTATTGCAGCGTACTTGTACTTGTCGTGTGATTGACAATTTTTGTAATTGGAACCACTATTTATAGTATGGAATGTCATGCAAGATTTGACTGATTAGTGATCGCCCGCAACTCTCAAGAAAAACAGGTATCTAGGATATTTCTGTCAATTGCTAAACATCCAATTTGATGGTTTAAAAATACTGTTTGCAATGTTGGATTATGTTGATGGCTCAGTGAATCATGTTACTAATATTCTTAATATTTTTTGAACATTCTCAAACACATGCTCACATTTTTTGCCGTGGTAAATAAGCAAGATAATTAATATTTGCAGAATTACAACTTCAATAGAAAACCCTATATTGTTAAGCTATTAATACATTTCTCTTTTCCAATTAGACATTGTAAATGTAAGTTTTGATTCATTAACTATTGAGCAATGGTTAAGATCTGCAGTTGACAAGAGTACAAATTCATTGTAGGCACTTTTTACCCACAATGCCATCTTGAATCAAATTGACATACAATGGCTGAAAGGGAAAAGGAGAAAATGTCCAGGCAAAAAAAAGAAGAAAAGGGAAAGTTTAGAAAATTCTTGGTTTTAAAGAGAACTGTATTTCATTGCTCAATGTCAAGGAAATGTTTGATTTCATCTCTTTTCCACCCAATTAATAGCAAAAAGTGCAGGGTATATGGTATATTTCTGGGGAATGTCGAGCTACACCAATATAACCTTTCTTTTGCCTCGTGGCTTGAGTATTTCTGGTTTAATGTTGTTGCTGTAATGCTGGTCATATGAACTAGCTCGCCAGTTTCATATTACTGTACTTGGCAGGTTTTAATAACTAGTGTTACGCATGCCCTAGCTTATATCGACCTAAAATGCACATGTCTAGGCCTCAAAGTAACATATGTATCTATTACCTGCCATGTGCTTATACATGGATAGAGTGTGTTATTATCATCCTCTATAATGTTAATTCAACATGATTCAGATCAGCTCATTCAGCTGATTGTATAACCTGACAATGAGCTGATATGTGACCAGTCGCGTCAAAAAGGACATGTTGTCGGCAAACACAGTTTTGAGATAGAGGGCAATATATTTGGTGAAACATAAAGACAATAATAGACAAAAATATGCTTCTTCAATTCATATCTTGTGATTACAAAGTCAGATTACATTCAACAAGGTATCATTTCAAAGCTTGAAATGTTCTCTTTCAAATAATACCAATAACTCAGAATTGACTCGGGCCTCCAACATGTCCATTTTGACGTGACGGGTCACATATGTGATATCTGCAATAATATTTCACATAGAAAGCAATGGGTGCAATTCAAAATCCTTGTTGTATCTAGAAATGAGACCCATTTGTCTTATAGGAAATATTTCCCTGGACAATTCATTGCCTAATAATAGTTAGTGGGAGTTGTTGTGGAACTGATGACATCATTTCAATTCCATTGGGAAACTGTGATGTAATTGATTTAGGACATCCCAAGGAAACAGGTGCTAATAGGAACGCAATTGTAATCGCTAATATGACCAAACACAAACTTTGACACCCAAAAGGTCACAGTTTTGACCAACAGCTCAAGGACTTAGTAAATTTTGCAGCATATGCTATCCATCAATCATAAGCAATAACATAAGAAAAATAGTTTTGAGATAGTTTTTTCTTGATTTGTTAGACTGTGAGTTTTCTTCTTTATCTGTTGGACTGTGATAAAAAAAAATCAAATTTAATCAAGGACTTATCCAGTTTGCAATTTATGACCCAAGCACAAGTAGTAACATAAAAGAATGAATTCTCCGTTGGTTTTCTTCTTTGTGTTGACACGGTGAACTGTGCCTGATTGATACGTAAACATCAGTTTCACAGAATGACTCCTTAGTAATTGGCATATAATGCCTGGGCATATAATCTCCAGGAAATGATTTCTAATAGGATAATGTTCAAGGATTGTATCCATTGTGTAGCTGCAAGACTTATAGGATAGTAGTGATTGTATTCATGTCACAACGTGAGATGAATAAGCGGGCCAAGGTACACCTTCAATCAAGAGAGTTGGATCTGTGAATGTTTGTTGAAGACCACATGTCTGTCTCTTCAATAACATTTCTACTGAATGTATATTATATCATGAGTAATGAAGTGTTTCTAGATTGAAGATGATGTCATAGCCTTAACTGTTATAGCGAAAGGATGATTGCTCCAAGTCAGCTGCGATATAGTGTTTGAAAAGATGAAGAAAAAAAATATGAAAGGTTGATAATTGTTAGCATTTTTTTATGTTGTTATCCTAACAAACAATACCAATACACCATGACTTAATGAAGCCTTTTATTAGGGAGTGTATCTTTATGAATTTGTGCAAAAATTTGTGCAAAAAAATATTTTTGCGGGTGTATTGATTTTAAAAACAGTGGTTTAAGATTTTATGAAAATTGTTGAAATATTATGTGATATTGTCATTACACATGGATAATATATACATGTACACAGATGAATTAATCAATGATGTACTACTACTACTACTACTACTACTACTTGATGCTATGTAAGGGGTGGGCAGACTGGGGGTATATAAGAAACTCCTATTTGACGGACTGTAAGGACTTTGAGGGAGGGAGAAGTGCGTGTAAGGGCGGGTGAATATATATTATTATAACTTGATTCAACATTATTATACCATGTCTATATTTTGTTTCTGTTTATGTTTTCTGATTTTGTGTAGCTCACTTGTATGTACGGTTTGTGCAAAAATGTTATATAAAATAATGGTGGATTATTTGTATTTAGCGACTTTACAAGCCAGTAATTAGCCCATCAAAAAAATCTGGTCTTTAATATGTATATCTTTATTTAGTACTGATAATTCTTGATTATATATATGGGTTGGTCCTGAGTCTGGCTGGGTGCACGGTTTTTCAAGCACAATTGTATGTTTAATATGTCTAATACACACTTGAATTCAAATAATAAAATGTAGATGCTTTTGTAGTTGAGATTGACATAGGAGTTCAATATTGCTACATCACAGATGATTGCTCATTCATTTATGACCTTTGACCGCTGATATGATCTCAGTTCAGGTGATATGACCTTAGGTTATTGATTACCACAAGGCCAGTACCTCTCCTAATCTCGATCATCATGTTGGCTCAAAATTTGGAGATGGCAAAGAGGAATTGTTGTTGAGCCTATAATTAAGGTATCTATTGCTACACGATTCATATCTTTTCTGCAGTATGTAACTGGTATCAGTCGAAAACCTTTTCTTTTTAATTTAACTCCCTGGGCACTACCGGCCTATCTTTACAGTGGTTCTGATTGGTGTATTGCAAGATATACTCATTTGAATAGCCAATTAAAATGCAGCTTGTAAGATATTTCACTCTAATCTTTATCAGGGATACAATTATTCTTACACTGTCTCTGATTGGCGCAATAAATGATGTATCTATATTTCTAACCAATCAGCCGGTAGTTCTCTGGGGGTTAAATAGGATACCTGAGAGTTCAGATTTAGACAGAAAGTCTGTCTGTCTGCAGATCAGAAAGGCCATTGATAGTGACCTTAACTGTCCATTCTTGCTAATTACTACTACTTTACTGCCCGTGCGGAATAAGCGTAAGCTTACTCCACATTGCACTGGTTTATTCCATGTGTTAATTGATGTCACAGGGTGTCGAAGTAGATAATGCCCAAAGCTGGCCAATATCTACTTTAATGCCCCGAACATACTAAGCTTAAGCTTACTTCACTGTGCACTGGTTTTAACCATGTGCAAAGTGATGTCACGGGGTGTAGAAGTAGATAATGCACCTGTCGCTGCCAAAGCTTTAAATGTTCAAATGTATGAAGAGCAATAGAACCAACATAACATGATGATAGGTCTTGTATCTAACCAAGGATTGTCATATCACTCTTGTCTTGAGATCAGATCAACAATTCAGAATTTAAATTAAGCAACAAATTTGATAAAAACTCTTGACTGAAATAAGCAATTCCCAATGTTTGATAATTGCACCGTAGGGAAATGACCTTTTGAATGGGCTTCATCTTTATGTAAGGGGGAAGTCCTATTTCTTACCATTGTATATTATATCACAAGGTTGCCATGTTGGTTTAATTAGCCCAAACTTTTAATGAACAATACCTTAATACACAAAAAGATGGCTATTTTTGGGCTTCAATTTGGCTACATAAATTTGTGGATTTGGAACACTGTCACTTTTAATTGTGGTTATCAAAATACAACGATTAGATCTCATTAGTTCTTATTAGGCCACCTATTTGAGCTAGTGTAGGGGCTTGTTGAATTCCACTTAGGCATTACTGCTGATATGTATTTAAACTTTCAGTAAGAGATAAACTGGAGGATGGGATTCATCCTTTTTAATCCGTTTAGGCTTACTATACTGCATGTCAAGCTCTAGAAATTTTGTACTGATTAAAATGTATAGATGGCAAATTGTCCAAGTGTGAACAAACAAGCCTGCTTTGTAAAACACATTTTGTTTTTACTTTTCACCACTACTAGCAGGCAGATAATGGCCCCTATAGCTAACCCAATTAGTTTTAGTCAAACAACTTAAGTAAGTGTGTAACAGTCGGCTGTAAGGAGAAACAAGTGCTGTCAATGTGATAATGTGCAAATATTAAAAACAATTGAATTCACAATTTCTTGAAAATCTTTTTTGGATACAAAAAAATAGGACAAAAATAGGACCTTGATCGTGTCCTGTAGGATCAATTGTTAAGGATTTTGCACGGATTATCTCTAATCCTTTTTATTATTATTATTATTATTATTATAAATCTAGTGAAAAGTATCATGAAATTTTGAATTTGACTCTTAAACATTTCAGTGCCTACTTGGCAATACTAAAGTAAGTTTGTTTCCTGCTGGATGCCTCAAGTCAAAAATACAAGATGCATTTTATCCCGAGTACCATCCATCAAAATATTGCTTATAATTAAGCTGATGGATGGCCAAAATAGTGGCAAAATGTGTCATTTAGTATGCTCATAATTCTGAATTTTAAATCCTTTGTGTAGAAATGTTTGTTTTTATTGTATAACTTTACTCTTCGGCATTTTTGTATGAGAACAGAAATTACCGATTTATTCTAAAATGTAAAAAAAAAAGGTGAAATGTGGTACACTTTGTTGAAAAGAAAAAAAAATGAAATAGGCAGCATAGGGAAACAAACTTGTTTTTTGTTATTGCCTTATTTCAATACAATTTATCATGTTCTCACATCACGTTATAGTTGCAATCGTTACCATTTACACTGCAAGTGTGAGTGTTGTGGAAACTGTGAATGGGAATATGTTAGTTTGTATTGCAAGGCAATGTGAAACATAATGTATAGATATATGCTGCCACTATAAGCAGTGGGCATTTTGAATTCCTGCTATTCAATATACTGTTAATAGTAGGACTGCTTTTTTTTGCCGGGCTTTTGCCCAAAATAATGGAATTCAATATGAACTCTGTATGTATGTACATGTATGTATGTAGTTAATGGCAAATTTCACAACCTTTTTGCGAGAGAGACATAGGTGAGCAAGCGTGAGGAGAACGAGAGAAAGCTGGCTTTAATAACATTTTAATGATACTGACTGTATAACAGAAAATGTAGATGTTTTAGCTCAGGGGGTTTAAACAAAACCTTCTGTATTTCACCCAAACTTTTTATGAAAAGATAAAAAAAAATATGAAAAATGTTCAAGTGGTATATGGTGTTTGTATAATGTTGATCATGTGGGTATGAATACATGGTGTTACTAGTGCTGCCCGCCCAGCTTTAATATTTGTAAAAATTAAAACAACAATTTGCAGTATATTTTGATGTTTTGAGAAAAAAATAAATGTATGCTCTTTTTTCCGACTTTAAAACATGGTGCGCTGCCATGACAACACAATGCACAGTTGTATAATTATGTAGCAACTTTTCTATGGTAACAATGGTTGCGATAACGTAACCATAGTGATATTCGTTGTCATGACATCACACTTGCAGTAGACTTGAATAAAAGGAACAAATGCCCTATTCTTGGGCCCTGCTCGGCACTGTATAATGCATAACCTATCACAGCAAGTAGACATAATAATAATATAGGCTGTTTCTGTTATCTGGGTGACTCTATACAACTCTCTCTCTCTCACACTGTGTGCATGCATACATATGTACATACAGAGTACCATTCACATATTACATGTGGTGGGTGGAGACTGGTACCGGTGTTGCCAAAGGACAATTTTGCTAAGGTTATTTGCACACAAAAACCCCAACAACATCAATTTGCTTCTGGCTTGAGTTTCACTCCTTTTTGTTTATAAAACCACCCAAATTGAGACAAGTTTGAGCAAGTGACATTTAATTTAAAAAACTTCCTTAAGTCCCCCCTTAATTTAATGTAGCGCTGGCAACACTGACCGGTACATGCATAGTACACTATAAAGAGACCAGCGTTACCAAATGCTACTGGCCCAAGTGTCCTAATTTATTTCTAACCATCAGTTTAATGGACACAATTTGTATCATGGTGATGATAGTTATAATCCAATTGGGCTATAATATGAGTGATTTGGTAACACTGGTGTCGGGAGACTGAGAGGTTGATAAAGAGTCACCGTGGATGTATCCAAGAGTTCTATTTGAAGGCGGGTGAGTAAGATAACCTGCCTTGGTTTATTGTTTAGCAAAATTTGTACACAGAAGTGGTGCTCTTGGTTGTTGTAGAAGTACTAGTTGAAAGAAAGGGGAATTACCAAAATGCAATTGGAATATATACAACATGTTCCAAAACCCTGTTGTTGCTATTGAGAATATTTTGTTACAATATCATCAACGAATTTCCCTATCCCCAGATGTGTACGCTTTTGTTTATTGTTTTAAATATTGACACACAAATTATATTATATTTGATTTAGTAAGTTTTTAAAACACAATGATTCTGTTGTAGATAAAAGCATTCACATGCTGTTTGCGGCTTGCAGACTGTATCTATGTAATAACCAACCAACCATCCAATGTCGATTTAAGAATTGTAAGTGCTATCAGCTTAGTTAAAAGATGGGCCAAATTTTGATTGAAATAAACCTTGACTGTTGATGTACAAATACATAAAAAAAATATTTAAAAAAAGCAACCTTTGTGCATGATGTAAACCAGTAGCTGTGTTAAGTTTTTAAGGTGATGCTTTGCCACGATTGAATGTGTCTGTCAGATATACAATACTGTCATTGTTAATTACTGTCAAGAGAACACTTGATCATCTTTGCGCCATCAGTTGTGCAAATGTGTATAGGATAAATGTTAAGAATATAGACGATTGCACATTTAATATCCGGCAAAAATGATTTGAATTTGGCCAAGCAGGAAATATTATTGGTGCAAAAATAATCACTTTATAGTATTTTGTGTTGGAAGGCAGTGGTTAGAAAAAAGGTTATTAGTGAAATGGATTTTTAAATCAATTCTGGAAGATATTGAATGAAGTATTGGTGCATACAATAAGCATGTTCCATTTACCTCCATTTTGTAAAATCACATGCTTGTAATATAGAAATAACATGTTGCTTTCTGTGCTTCAATGCGACAAACAACATGAATCATGAGATCAATATTTTTAAAAGACATGATTGAATCATGAATATTGTCATTTTATTTGTTTTATTTTTGTCACCATGAATTTGGTGTTACATTTAGTAAAGATTAATGGTCATTGATAGTATCACCAACTGTTCTTTTATCCCAAGAGATTATACTTTGATCACTTTGAACTGAAGGCAGCCACAGCATTACTGATGCTACAGAGCTAGTCTTATGGTGCCGGAAACAATTGCTTATTTAACTGATAGTTTGTAAGAGGATGATCCCACAATGCAATGCAAACTCACCTCACTCAAGTGTAGTCTGCCATTCAGATTAGGAAAGTATACTTGAAACAACAGAAACCTATGATGAAGCAGCAGCAAATATTGCGTTAAGGTCACATGACCTCTAGTTTTCCAATCCAAGTGCATTGTGGGATACATTGCCTGATATCTACCATTGGTCAGGCACCACATCCTGTAGAGTTCCTGTTGTCATCCATTGGAATAGTTTTGATTTCTATTAGCAGCCAACACATTTGGATGTTGTACAGCAGGCACATCGTGCAATCAATCACACCTCAGGCAGGCAGGCAAATCCTGTAAAACAAACAAGCTTACCAGCTCATTGGTCTCAAAGTACTCCACAGTTGACTGGAATTTTTGTCATGTAATGAATATTGTTGCCATTATTGTAAAATTATTGATTACTTGTATATTATTATTATTTTTTCCCATCCAAAAAAGTAAGACATTTAAGCAAGCGCTCTGGCTCTGCATCCCAACCAATCCATGTTTGTATAGACATTTTTATCATTGTATCAATTCAAAATGGTCGTCTTATGGACATCATAACCAAAATGCAATGCATTTTGGAAATTTGCCTAGTAATCAATGCATAATAGCAACCATGTTGTGTTAGAAATAGATGTTTTATATATCAGTCTCATTAAGGAGATTTTCTGAGGAAAAAAAATATTGAATATAGGAACTTTCATATAACCCCAGCAGAAATATTTGTACCATATTTCATCTTGACCTTAGGGGTTATTTTAAGATTCAAATCTGTTATTTCTTTTTAAAAAGTTGAGTTTTGGAAATTGAGAGAGGAAAACCAAACGATAAAAGCATAATAGACAAATCTCCATTGTTTAGACCATTACGTAAAGCTTTGTGCTTATCGGGCAAAATAAAAATGGTCAAAGTTGGTTCTCATCACACATTTTAGGCCTGAAAGTGATGACGACTAACTTTTGTGTGGATTTTTATTTGGCCATACATTACTGGTGAATATTAACCAGTGGGAAATTTCATATTTTTATCAGACAGAATGCAGAGCATTATGGGAAACTTGAGTCTTATCTTGGAAAAATATATTGTTGTGACTTTCAATGTTGTATTGTGCCCAGTGATGATTGTTAGAACTCTTAGTAGTTACAGAAATAAATTGTACCACACTCACAAATCTTGTGTTTATTGTGTTTGTTATTTGAATGACTTATTTAGAAAATCAGTTAATGGTGGATGTTCCGATCACTTTGTTTTTTGCCTATTAACATATTTTGATATCAGAAGAAACCCCATATTTTTCTCATTATTTGTGTAAAATGTTTGCGCAAGATACATTCCATTTAGACGTTATAGGCCAACATATAGAAGGTGGTTAACCACCCGGCCAGTTTGTGTACTACTCAACGTGCAAATGTCATGTCACCTTGTGCTCTAAAATAAGAACCATTGGAGTTATGCAACTCAAACTATAAGTATAATAGAAAACATCAAGTTGAAAATCAGGCAGCAATCGGAACACCTACCTTAAGATTTCAGCATGGTTCATAAATAAGACCTTGCTACAAAGACATATTTAAGAAAACCATGTACCATATTTATCCCTATTTAGCCAAGTCATTTTAGGTGGGTGTTTATGTTGCAATATTCAAGATGTGAGATTTGATTATAATTGGTGCTCCTTTGAAGAAGAGGGATTCACAACCACCACAGAGATCTGCGTAATTGTTGGACATTCTTTTCAATGGGAAAGAACTGTGCCGCTTGCATGGTGCTACAACGAGGTTAGCATTTATTCCGAATAGAACACTTTAAAACCGTTGCTGATTGGATCCAACAAATATGCACATCCCCGCCCTCCTACACAAAACATCACAGGTTTTTTGATGAGTGACGCGTGACGTTACTTCCTGTTTGGAGGCTAAATGCACATTTTCAGATGGTTTTAATGATAGTTCAATAGAATTTATTCTTTTGGCTAGTATTTTCAGAGGTAAAACAAAGTGATAAAAGGTTATTTTTCGCTTAATGGGATAATACGGTCGATTTCACTTCCTCAGGACAAGTGCAACAACTTTCCCAGTGCAGCACGTGTGTGTATACGCCAGCGTCTAAAGTAGGCGCTTGTGTATATTTAATGCAATCGGTGAATAACACTGTTCTGTCAATACGGAAATGAAATAAGACTATGAAACATGTAATGAATACTAACAGTCAAGAGTAAAGAAAACTATAACGAAGTAATGAGATGACGTCACTGGTCTTATAGAAATGAAATCAGACTACACCTAGCACATAAAGTCCCTGCTCAGGTGCTTTGAGGTTGACTAATTCAAAATATATAATCGGTACCAAAAATCTGAGATATACATTAAATGAGCAAATTTCTTCTCCGCAGTTTGATACCTCATTCAACAAAATCGAATGGATACTTTTAAAGTTATGTCGATTTCAATGACCGTTCATGCAACAGAAAAGTGGCACTAGGTATAGGAAATCATTGATTTGTGTGTGATTTACCATAGACGGTAAAAATCAATGTTTTACCCGTCTATGGATTTACGCACTGAAAAACTCACAGCTTATCAGCTAAGACTTGTATTCTTCACAGCCAGATACACCCTTTGTCCCACACATTGCGGTTATCACTAAAGACCCATTCATCTGTCACGTTCAGATAGCACACAGTTATCACACACAAATCAATGATTCCTATACCTAGTGCCACTTTTCTGTTGCATGAACGGTCATTGAAATCGACATAACTTTAAAAGTATCCATTCGATTTTGTTGAATGAGGTATCAAACTGCGGAGAAGAAATTTGCTCATTTAATGTATATCTCAGATTTTTGGTACCGATTATATATTTTGAATTAGTCAACCTCAAAGCACCTGAGCAGGGACTTTATGTGCTAGGTGTATATCATGTCAAGGGTTGACAACCAGAAAAACTTTTTAGTCATTTTATGATATTGGTACCAAAATATTGTTGTCGTCCAAAGATGCTAAGTTCCAAAAAGACTTACCCAATACTCAAAAATATCCCCATTTGAGTCAAAAGCACAGTTCATTTTTACGCACAACTCGATGGAATACAATTATACTCATTTTTTGAGATAAGGACTTCTGGTTGTCAACCCTATGTATTAATGAACACTAACAAAATCAAGAGTGACTACAACGATGTAGATGTAATGAAGGCATCTATGAGCCAAATTGACACTAAACCATACAGACTTCAGAGGAACTCATGAATGAACAATGAAACAATTTGTGATGGTGATGGAGTCGAAATGTGCACTAGGTAGGGGTATATGGTGCATATATCTGATCCCGTCCGCAACTGTGACCCAGGACCACAACTTAGATTTATTCCGTATTGGCGCCCTCAACGGAATAAAGCGCAATAACAAAATAGTTTAAGAATGTAGTATATCCCAAAGTGTTACATGGCAGCTACACTGTAAAACACTGTTTAAAACCTTAAAACAACGCCAGTTGTTTAAATACCCTGCTTAAACGAATGTTTAAATATGCAAAACTTATTTAAGCAGGGTACTTGAAGAATCAATGTTGTTTAAAACTGGTAAACAACATTTTTGCTATGTAGTAGAGACATGGTCTATTGACTTGAGGACAAAATAGTGATGACTTAGCATTCATATTGAGATCTTCCAATATTCCCAAGCGTGTGGCTGAGCTCTGAAACAAGTAATTGCTATGAAGTTGGTATCAGTGGAAAGATGGACACATCCGCTTTCAATTGGTATGCAACACAATATGAACATATCCCAGAGCCCAGCCACATACTTACGAATATATGGGGAGATATCAACCTGTATGTGCCAAAATCATCACTATATTGTCCTCAGAGGTCAAAAGAGCATCTGTCTACAACACAGCAAAAATGATGTTTTACAGTTTAAACAACGCAGGTTCTTCAAGTAAACAATGTTTGCATATTTAAACGTTCGTTTGAGTAGAGTACTTGAACAACAGCAGTTGTTTTAAGTTTTAAACAGCATTTTTACACTGTATGTAACACTTCATTTTGAACATATAATAGTTGTTCTTTTGGGCACGAAATAGTGGTGAATTTGGCACATTTTGAATGAGACCCTCCCACATTCACAAGCAGGTGGCGAAGCATGGACACAAGCGATTGCTACAAATGAGGTATCACTTGAAAGCGGAACACATCAGCTCTTCATTGATATGAAACTTGACTTGACTTACTTGACTTAGGGCGGATGATTTTTCCGAACCATAAAACACAATATGAAACACAATATGAATATATCACAAAATATTTGAAATATTGGCGATTGAAAACAAATTTCCGTACTTTTTTTGAGCAGTTTATATAACAAACAGCATTCAAAACAACAGTTAATGCATGTTTCCCCATGCATAGAATGGAACCGGGCACTTTCCTGTTTATCAACAAGAAGTGACATGGTCTATCTTCTTTTTAAATGTCCAACTTTGTCACCCATAGACCTTCAACCACCTATTTGGACAATTTGACACGCTACTTTTGGGCTGTCTTTCAACAAAGAGTTTTGAAGTACAATCCTTACACCCATGTGCATTTACTTGAGTGCCCAGGGTGTCATCTTAGATGTTTTTGTTGGTTTGTATCGCATACTGTTCTACTCAATAAGCATCGTAAAAACAACCATATTCAGATCTATTTGACGCACTGGTCGGATTTCACTTCCATTTTACTTATTGCTCAACCAATTTTCATAAAAAAGTTTCTATATGATGAAAGCACTTTCAAAAGATTTTTTTTATTTTGGTGAAATTTGGTGAAGTTTCAATTAACATTGATAAATATGGTTTTTTTAAATGTTATAGATCTGTATGTCCAAACATTTTTCAAAAATAAAAATGCAGTCAAATAGTGCAGTATGTGATGTGTCCGACGTTTAGAGGTCAATAAATGCGTATGTGTTGTCTCCAGAGAAATTTGACAAATCAATGCACGCGTGCTGATGTTGATGTGTGAATAATGGCATAAAACCCAAAGAGGAGTATGATTGTGAGCATATCAACATTTGCACAAGTGCATTGATTTGTCTAATTTTTCAAGAAACAAAACATACACATGTATTGACCTAATTCATACATGACACTACACACATCAAAATTCACAATTTGAGCACAATTTTGATCTATGCAAAAACGTATTAAAACATGTTAACAAGTTTGCTATCACCAGCAGTGAATATTGGCGGAATTCCTGATCAATGAATCAAAACAAAGCGTGTGGTGCGCGCATTGAATGGCGCACACGCGGAGTGCATTAGACACTTTCAATGCACTTGGCGTAGTTTCTTGCTTTCTGAATGGTTTGACACTATTAAGAGAGTATGAATTTATCGAAGCGAAGCGTTGGCTTGATGTGTTTAAAGGGAAACAACCATCCAGCCACAGCTGTCAGCCAAATCCATTTGAATGTTACTAAAACAATAAATTCACCCTGTCCTTGAGCAACAAGTTTGTGACAAGACGAAAGGATGTGTGGCATAAATAATACTGACATCAAAAAATGTAACTGACCCGGTAATAAATAAGCTTATAACTCTAAAAGAATAACTCCTACTTAAGTATATTAAATGATAAAGTTGTTTAGACATTTCTCATCTTTAATTGGAGATATTGCACGCTAAGAATGGTTGTTATTGAGGAAGTTATGGTAAAGTTAAAAGTACAATTTTCATTTTCACATTTTTCTTTTCAACATGGGGGAGAGTATGACAGGTAGCGCGTGTTTGCCGTATTAATCCATCGGAACAATGCATTGACTATCCACATCATATTCTGGACCGCTGTATTAGCACTACCAATCACAAATAATATGCCCATATAGAAAAGAAAGATGCGAACATGGAAACTATACTTTATCTTACTTTTAGTACTGTTAAAATTACAGATGAAAAATGTCTCTTTATAATTTGATTTTTTTTTTGACTCACCCTGTATGAATATACAGACAAACTAGAAACATAATCTGCTTTGAAAATCATTCTCATAATTTATTGAACAAACAAATTGCGTATGCTATGGGTATCACAATCAAGAAATGAAGTTAAGGTCAACAACAAAAAGATCTGTGTCTCTCATACATTTGGAAAAATAGCTATGCTATATGCAATTTAAAAAATATATAAAAATTAGAGAAAATACCTATGCTAAATGCGGAAATTCTTTTTCTAGTGTTTTGGCCTACTTTTCCTCCCCCTTTCAGAGCCAATTTTGACTTTCATTTTCCCCGGACCACTAAAAAAACCACACCCACAATTGGGCTCATCGCGAAGGGTTATGTGGCAAAATTAACTCCACATATGTATGTGAGACAGATTTCATTTTCTTCTTGGCCTTAGTGGTCATTTTGACTATTTGTGAGTGCTATTGCCTTATAAGAACAACATTCATTGACCCTCACTTTGATCATATTAGATTTAGGCTCTAACCAGGGATATTCAAAATGGTTCCAGCATTCTTCAAAACTGGGAAGGAAATAGAATACTGAGGTGTAGCGATATGACATAATTCTTGCAATTCACAATATGATGCACTGCCAGCGGTTGCTCTTGCTAGTTCAATTTTTGACCTCTAGGGTCGACATCACCGTTCTAACCACCATTGGAATTGTCATGCAAATGTGATAACTGTAATGTTGAACACAGCTTTACGATGGATCCCATATCAGTAATACAAAGACAACGAATCTACTCAAAAAGTCACCTCAAAACTCTGGGTAACTATATTGTTAAAAGTTATGTCGACAGTTCCAACATATCCAAAGTTTTTAAGAAGTAATCTGGTAGAGGCACTGTGATACAGACATCCTTATTCTTTCTCCAATGTGAAAGAGAGACTTGATACCAGTGTAGATGTAGAGGAATCTCTTGTATTAGACCACTACGGATAAGGAGAGCTTGCTTTAATATACTGCTGATATGCTGGAAAGAACAACAGAATATGGAGAAGGTAAGATTTTTTTCTAGAAATCGGTTTGGGCAACTTTCAGCATAGCATACAGTATTGATGCAGACATTAAATGGCTAGGGTATCATGCAAGGACATTAACATGATTAAGAGAACTACGTAATTCCATTCCATTCCATTCCATCATACAGACTGTAACAATTAAAAAATATTCAATTAAAAATTCATTTTTAACCCAATATTAAAATCATGCAATGTCACAATCTTTTACACTCTGGGATAAGTGATGTATTGACTACCAGAAGAATTTTATTTGCTCTTTTTATCTGCTTTGCTTAAAAATTATGACCAATCTGCTAAGTCATCTAGAAATCGGTTTGGGCGACTTTCAGCATAGCATACAATATTGTTTGCAGAAATTAAATGGTTAGGGTATCATGCAAGGAACATTAACATGATTAAGAGAACTACATAATTCCTTTTCAAATAGTTGTATTTCATTTGAATAAATAAATTCAGGAAATTATTTAATGAATAAATTATATCTTGATAAATTTTGAGTCCATAAATGAAATAGCTCATTATTTCTCCTAACATGGTACTCCATCCTAATACTACCATACACAAGATATGGAGCCATTCTGGTTCAACTCGGGTACCCCTGTGTTATTGATTAGATCAAGATAGCGTCAAGCATTCATGTTCCTATCTATGAAGATACGTCTAATCAAAGTCCCAGCACCAAAGATTCCTCACCAAGAAGCAGTTTCTGTCAGTATGTGTGCAGTCATAAGTGAAGTCTAGAGAAGGGTTATTCCTGTGCACATAAATAGCCGATGAGACTGGAGCTGAGTAAATTGAACTGTTGGATCTGATCCACATTTTGACTGTCAACTAGAAGAGGGGGAATGTTTGTCTAACAAGGGCCCTCTATTCCGATGTTCATGGTTCGATCCCATTCATAATGTTCATCACAGTGGTTTAGCCAAAGGGGCCCAGATGATTTCATGACTACTTCAGACAATTGATCATATCTCTGCTTCCTGACCACCGATTTTCGAGAAACAAAGCTTATAAAGAAGCTGTGAAAATATCCTTTGCATGACATGAAAAATCGAAACAGAATTAACTTTGTAATTAAATTTTTTTCAAAATTGTACAATTTTTTGTTGTTAAAGTCTGTAGAAGTTTGAAATGACTTTAATTTGAATTTCTTCATGACTATTCAATTTTCATTAAGTTATAACCTTTGCGCGTTGCGTGATGGTACCCTTAGTTTTGTTTAATAACGCGCATTTCTGTTGTGCACTTTACTGTGCTTCTCCTCATTGGTTATATAGCTCAAAACGCTGTCGCATGGCATCCCCTCCACACAGAATTTGAATGTTTGTGGGTTATTTGACAAAAATAAAACTTAAAAGTTGCAAATGTGGACAATAAAAGGTATTAATTCTATTAGTTAAAGGTGGGTGACCAAACCAGATTCACTTTTTAAAATCAAAATTGAGACTTCTGAATCAGAAGAAAGCCCATATGTTTCTCATAACCCTACATGAGGTAGGCCTGATGTTGCCTTCAGATGCTGAAAGTGAAAAGGTAATGAGTTACCTCCAAAAGTGGCTAACCACCCCACAAGTTTGTGGGGTATCAAACTAAGGAGACTAAATTTGCCTATTTAATGTATATCTCAGATTTTTGGTACCGATTATTGATTTTGGATTAGCCAACATCAAAGCGTCTGGTCAGGGACTTTTGTGTTAGGTGTATATGGAATGGTACACCCAACACATTACATATCCTACATGAGTATATGTGATCACCAAGCACGCTTACCTGTGTTGTAGGCAATGCCTGATGTGGGTTTATTTGGACCGGTACACCCAACACATTACGTATCCTACTGGAGTATATGTGATCACCAAGCACGCTTACCTGTGCTGTAGGCAATGCCTGATGTGGGTTTATTTGGACCGGTACACCCAACACATTACATATCCTACTGGAGTATATGTGATCACCAAGCACGCTTACCTGTGTTGTAGGCAATGCCTGATGTGGGCCTATATGGAATGGTACACCCAACACATTACGTATCCTACTGGAGTATATGTGATCACCAAGCACGCTTACCTGTGTTGTAGGCAATGCCTGATGTGGGTTTATTTGGACCGGTACACCCAACACATTACGTATCCTACTGGAGTATATGTGATCACCAAGCACGCTTACCTGTGTTGTAGGCAATGCCTGATGTGGGTTTATATGGACTGGTACACCCAACACATTACGTATCCTACTGGAGTATATGTGATCACCAAGCACGCTTACCTGTGTTGTAGGCAATGCCTAATGTGGGTTTATTTAAACCGGTACACCCAACACATTACGTATCCTACTGGAGTATATGTGATCACCAAGCACGCTTACCTGTGTTGTAGGCAATGCCTAATGTGGGTTTATTTAAACCGGTACACCCAACACATTACGTATCCTACTGGAGTATATGTGATCACCAAGCACGCTTACCTGTGCTGTAGGCAATGCCTGATGTGGGTTTATTTGGACTGGTACACCAACACATTACATATCCTACTGGAGTATATGTGATCACCAAGCACGCTTACCTGTGTTGTAGGCAATGCCTAATGTGGGTTTATTTAAACCGGTACACCCAACACATTACGTATCCTACTGGAGTATATGTGATCACCAAGCACGCTTACCTGTGCTGTAGGCAATGCCTGATGTGGGTCTATATGGAATGGTACACCCAACACATTACATATCCTACTGGAGTATATGTGATCACCAAGCACGCTTACCTGTGTTGTAGGCAATGCCTAATGTGGGTTTATTTGGACCGGTACACCCAACACATTACGTATCCTACTGGAGTATATGTGATCACCAAGCACGCTTACCTGTGCTGTAGGCAATGCCTGATGTGGGTTTATTTGGACCGGTACACCCAACACATTACATATCCTACTGGAGTATATGTGATCACCAAGCACGCTTACCTGTGTTGTAGGCAATGCCTGATGTGGGCCTATATGGAATGGTACACCCAACACATTACGTATCCTACTGGAGTATATGTGATCACCAAGCACGCTTACCTGTGTTGTAGGCAATGCCTGATGTGGGTTTATTTGGACTGGTACACCCAACACATTACATATCCTACTGGAGTATATGTGATCACCAAGCACGCTTACCTGTGTTGTAGGCAATGCCTGATGTGGGCCTATATGGAATGGTACACCCAACACATTACGTATCCTACTGGAGTATATGTGATCACCAAGCACGCTTACCTGTGCTGTAGGCAATGCCTGATGTGGGTCTATATGGACTGGTACACCAACACATTACGTATCCTACTGGAGTATATGTGATCACCAAGCACGCTTACCTGTGTTGTAGGCAATGCCTGATGTGGGTTTATTTGGACCGGTACACCCAACACATTACGTATCCTACTGGAGTATATGTGATCACCAAGCACAGGATGCAGTTTGTGTGTCAAGTGAACATGAAGCTGATTCTTACAATCTGCAATGAAAACAAACAAACAAATAGAGAATATATTATTTAATTCATAGAAATTTAATATATTTAATATTTATATTAATGCAATAAAACTGTGTCTAGAACATTGTTCAACCAAAGTACCCTATTGCAAATAATATTCAAAACAATTGTTCAATTGGTTTGCGCAGAAGATGTAAGGGATAGTATACCCAGATGATGCGCACAAGTAGCTTGTTGATCAGCGCACCGTGTCTTTTGTGCTGAGATTTAGGTCGGTTAAGGCAAAGTGTTTTGTTTGATATTATAAATAATAATAATAATATTGAATGTCTTATTTGCATGTGATAAATATATTGCACTTGATATACAAATATTCTGGAATCACAAAGCCATGCAGGGGGGGGGGGGGGGGGGGGGGGGGGGGCTGCCATAGAGATTACACACAAACCGATCAAAACAGTGTCTTCTTTAAAGTCTTGTATATTGAAAACTATAACTCATAGGCATCTCAAACTGCACAGGTAGTACAATCAATAACACACATATCTGATAATATATCATTTGTCACCAAAAATCTAATTAATTAATTGCTTAATTAGGTGCTATTTAGTTCAGTTTTGAAGGTGCATTTAACAGGTTTCTGTGTGTTAAAACATTTTAAAGTAATATTTCACATCGGTTATCAGAGTAAATGTTGTTTCTGAACTAACTATAATTGAATGCAACAATTATATAGTATTCTTATTAATTATCACTATTGATTAATTAATTAATTAAATCAAGACTTATTGATATATTGCAAAAGTTGCGATGGTTACCATGTAATTTTGTATACATGTATGATTAGAAACTTAATTGATCCAAGGTGCAGTTATAATTCCTGATAGTACGCATTTTGACTTTTAATTGCGTCATTGTATTGGTATCAACAGAATTTTGTTTTTCAAAATGTGTGTAAATAAAAAAATAGAAAATGATCATAAATCATACAATTGGCCATTTAGTTATATTTTTATTGACACCCTGAATAATATGCTTGATGTTTTGATCTGAAATGTATATAGATCTGAAATAGTCTACTCCAGCACAGCAATCATGCGATTATCAACTCCAAAATTATTTATAGACTTTAGAGGTTTCTTCTCTTGGAATTGTCCCACTCTATATTTCGATCACTCTGTATATTAAATTGTAGTCAACTAAATTCTGCTATAATTGATGTCTTTCTTCATCTAGGTATCTAGCCCATAGTTCAAACATAATTACTGCCGCAAAACTCTAAATAGAATTTATTTTGTCTCTATAAAGCATTTTTCATTATTTTATATACATGATTTTGGCCACCCTGTATATTTTAACGGAGGACGATTGGTCGATTTACTATTTTTTTACTGAAAGCCTTTTTACTACTATATTTGTTTTTAATGTAATACTTTAGCAAAAAAAATAACCTGGGTATATCAAAACTAGTAAAAAAATGTGTTTTTCTTATGTTTTTTTGTTGTTGTTTTTTTGTGTATATAAAGAGCAAATGTGAACAATAGCCCAACAGACATTAACAACGTTAATGAACTGAGTGATTACAAATCAAACGGGTAACTCTCAACAGAGAGCTCTGATGGGCCAATCAATTGGTTCACTGCAACTCAGAAAATAATCAAAATACAAGTAAACACAATTGGGCTAGTAAAAAAGCCAATGAAAGTGGCGTGGGACAGGAATAGGACAAACACCCAAACAGAGAATAACATCAACAACAAAAAATAAGATGAAAATAATATCTGGAGGTCATTGATACATCGAGAGAGCTTAGCCAACATACTCTGAAGAGTTGGAGAGAAAGTGTCTGTTTAACACGACATTTAAAAGATTGTAGTCCTTCCTCTTGGATGTTGCCAACAACATTGACTGGAAGACTGTTCCACAGTGGAACAGCTGTATGGATGAAGCTTCTGTCAAAGCAGCAAGTTCTGGCAGGCGGCAGTGAAAGGGCATGAACTGGCATTGCAACACTTGAACGCGTAGCACGACGATGAACATATGGTGTGGGGAGCAGTGCTGCTAAGTCTTGTGGGCAGTGGTTGGTATGCATTTTGTACAAGACCGTGGCTGCTGCTACCTGTCGCCGGTGAAGTAGGCTTGTGATGCTGAGATGCGATAGACCAGTAGCGTCATGAGCTCCAATGATCTTGAGTGCCTTCCTTTGGATGTTGTCAAGCTGGCTTAAGATAGTAGGTGAAGCGCTAGACCAGCCTAGTGAAGCATACTCCATTACACTACGGACTTGTGATTTGTACACAGTAGATCTGCTCAATGCCGTCAATTTATTTGCAACCTTGCGAAGAGCGCCGAGCTTCTGGCCAGCCCTGGTTGAGACAGCCGAGATGTGTTTGGACCAAGTCAGCTTGCTATCAATGGTAACACCCAGGATTTCCAGTTTGTCTGCAGATGGTAGCTTGCATTCACCAAAGTAGAGTTCAAGTTGGGATGGGGTTCTCTTCCTAGAGATTACCATGGTCTTGCACTTGGTAGGCTCAAAGGTCACTTTCCATTTATCAGCCCACGCTTTCATTGCTTAGATCACTGTTAAGGCTAGCAGCTACTGCATTGCAGCTGGTTGAAGACTTAATGGGTGCGAAAAGTGTTGAATCGTCAGCGTACAGGTAGAGCTCGTTGTCACAGACATCCACAAGGTCATCAATGAAGACAGAAAACAGTAGTGGACCAAGGATAGATCCTTGTGGAACAGAAGCATTTATGGGTGCAGTGTTGGATGCTTGTCCCGACATGACGACATTGATAGATCTATCGGATAAGTAGTTGTGTATCCATGAAAGCAGTCTTCCGGTAACACCCTTCGACATCAGTTTTGAGCAGAGTCCATTGTGCCATACTTTGTCGAAAGCTCCTTTTATGTCAAGGGCAATGACTCAAACCTCGTCACTTTGGTCTAGGGAGTTGTTCCATTTCTGTGACAAAATGTTGAGGAGATCAGCTGTACTGCGGCCTTCTCTAAATCCAAACTGTGTGCTGGAAATCAGATCATTGCTGAGAAGAAAGCGTTGAAGTTGTTTCTGCACGACAGCTTCCATGATCTTGCTGATATTGCTTAGTAGTGAGATAGGACGGTACTTTGTTGGGTCAGCCTTGGAACCTCTCTTGTGGATTGGAGTGACAGATGCTGTTTTCCATTGGTTAGGAAACACACCATGAGTGAAGCAGAGATCAAACAGCCTGCAGAGTGGACTGGCAAGTTCAGCACAGCATTCTTTGAGTACCTTGGTTGGAATCAGGTCTGGTCCAGTAGCTTTATCTGGATTGAGATGTTGTAATAGTTTTCGAACATCCTTGGGCTTAAAAACTATTTTGTCAAAGGATTTGGTTGTTGAAGGATGGACATTTGGGGCCTGGTCTTCAGCACCTTGGAGTCTACATTTGTCTGCAAATGTCTGACAAAAAGCTTCTGCCTTGTCCCTTGCTGTAATATGGGTGACATTTTGATGTTCAATCACTGGGATCTCGGAACGAGCTGTTCTTCCGGACAGGGTGTTGATGATTCTCCACCATTTCTTGCTGCTCAGCGATTTATCTGCTAGGTCTTGTCTCAGTTTAGTATTGTAGCTTCTCCTGGCTTGCTTCTCCGCTTGGTTGTAGGAATGTCTAGCTTCAGCGAACTTTGCCTTGCTGGCTTCAGTTTGGTCTTTTTTGGCTTTCTTAAAGAGGCGACGCTTCTTCCTAGATTCTCTACGGCATTTGTCGTTGAACCAAACCTTGTCTCCAGTCCTCTTGGTAACTGTTTTACTAGGTATAAACAAGTCCATAGCATCGCAGATGATATCAGTGACGTTAGAGCAGCAGTTTCAGGATCTTTCTTCTGGAATACACTTGACCAGTTTGTGGAAGCAAGGTGACCTCTCATTCCCCAGTAATCAGCCTTGTCATATCTCCAGACTTTCCTCCTGTGTGGTTTGTCCCTGTATACTGGCACATCTAAGAACACTAACACAGGGTTGTGGTCTGAAGTACCTAGTCTAGCAGAAGTGGTTGAAGTTGCTGCCAGGTCAGTCATGACAAGGTCCAAGATTTGATCCAATCGAGTGGGTTCTTTAACGATCTGTTGTAATCCCATAGAGTTGGCAAATTGTAGTGTGCGGCGTCCAGCTGTGTCAGTAGTACGACTTCCTAGCCAGTCTGTATGATGAACGTTGAAGTCACCGACAAGCATGACTGAATTAGCTCCAAGTGTGCTCATTTTTTGAAGAGTGTTGAGGTCCAGGTAGTCGATGACATCACTGTTATCACTAGGAGATCTATAGACAGCAGCAATCAGTAACTTTTGAGATTTAAGAGCTACTGTGAACCAGATGAGTTCATGGTCTTTTGGATCTTGCCCTGGGTCGTGATGTATGGCAATCCCTTCTAAACAGTAGACAGCAATACCGCCGCCAGTGGTTGCCTCTCTATCCCTGCGACAGCATATGGAGTGTCCAGGAATAGCAATGCACTCAGCACCGTCAGGCACAGTATCATCAAGGAAGGTCTCAACAACAATGACAATGGATGGCTTTTTTATCGAGCAAAGATTAACAATCTCTCCGATGTTTGACCGAAGTCCCCGTATGTTGACCTCCAATATTCGCAATTCCGTTTCTCGTAGTCGTTGGGCATGCTTCTGTCGTTTCCGTTTTGATCCGTCCGTTTTCTTTCGAGGCTTGGCAATACGATTTCTAGCAATAAGAGTATAGATGCAGGGGTTGCTAGCCCCTACACCCAGTGCGCATCTGAGTAAGTGCGGTAAGGGTTACGTGCTAAACATGGCCTAAACTGAAAACATCAAAAATTGACTTATAACAGTTTGTGCTCAGGATGAAAAATGAGCAGCTCAACCACGGGCGGGGTGACCAGCACATAGATGTAACACAATACTACCCCAATATACCCTGTATAATTAATGCACACCCTGTATAATATCACTTGGTATTTACATATCTGGTATCCTTGTAGTAATAGGTTTCTAAATATCTTTACTCCGTGTAATTCGGATGTATAAAATAACATTTATGTGAATTTGAATCAAAATTTGTGAATTTTCTCTCAATTTACAGAGTGTAACTTTTTTTACACCAACTTTTGACATGACCATATACCTTCCCAACTGACACTTACGTGTATGGAGTTTAAGTTCCACAAAAGCACAGTTGAGGCGTTCATTTCTGGATCTGACACTAAAGTGAGTTTCAGCTTTCTTGTTGGCATGTTTTGATTTGGTTGATCTAAATTTGTGACTGTCCTTACGCCTAAAACTGGTCTTACTGGCATCGTGTTTAATGACACCCTGAAATGAAGAAAAAAAGGAAACATATTTTATTACGCTGGCAAACAACGTGAAATCGATATATAATGGTTTTAGTTCCGTTTTTACAACAAAATCAAATCTGTAATCTTACAAAAAATCTTAACTGTCCCTGATTCAGGTATCATCATAGTTTTATACTAAAAGTTTCATCACAAAATGTATTTATATCATTTTTGCTTTGCTAATTTGACTACATGTTAACATTTGTTTAAAGTAGTGAAAGAAAATATAAGAGCTAATGTTTAAATTAACACTTTTACAGAGGGCTCATAAAAAAATCAGCATTACACAAAAACAAAAACAAAAACAATCTATTTTTGGCTATATTTGATTTGAAACCTTTCAAATTTGTGTTGGCACCTTATAAAAACACTTATCATGGTAGTGCACAACTTTCTTTCTGTGCATGACTGGTGTGCCAAAAGCACTCGGCTAATCGGAAAGCATCAGAACCGATCAAATATTTTCCGATTTGAAATAGTCTGACATATCTGACATATATACAACATGTACTACCAGATAATGAGGGCATGGTTCAAGAATGACAGATAGCCTCTCTTACTAGCTTGCTCTGCAGCAAAGGATTACTATATGATCATTATGATGATATTACATCATGATAGTAGCATTTATGAATCACTCAATGCAATTTATAGCAGGATTATTTGTCTATACATACCAGTGATTGACCTCCAATTTGCTCATATCCAATTGAGTCATTAATAATCCCTGTAAAATACAAAAACAACATTTGTATAAATGACAAATAAATCACAAAATCTCTACCTATCCTCTGTGAAACATTTGGGAGGTGATGGCAGTGTGTAGTATTGCTATAGGCGCAGCCTTTCTATGCCAGGTGGCGACGGAAGCCAAAAATAAAAATAGGAGGGGGGTTTGAGCTCAAATTTGGTTTGATAATGTTAAATCATTGCAAAGCATGCAAATAATTTCAGTTTTTGAACTAAAACGGTATAGAAAAATGTTCTTGAAGCCATTTTGTGAGACAAATTAAACTTATTCATTGATGAAATATTGAAGTAATTCACGCGAAGCGTACAAACATTGACAATTTTAACACTACATATTGTCCAGATGACGTTAAAAATATGTAACCTGTAACGCCTGGGATTCAGAAATGATATCATTCAATGGGAATATACTTAAATTATGATCATCCTCATTTAATGGGATCTTAATTTAAAATTGAGAACATTTTCAATCAATTTAATTTTAATTTAATTTTAATTTAAATTTTAATTAAATTTTGGGAAATATCCTCAAATGTTCTTAAAAGAACATTTGAGGATATTTCCCAAAATACTCATGAGGTTGAAGTTCATAATGCCACTGTTCTGTCAAAACCTTGTATCTCCATTTGGCCCTTCAGCATGCATAACGTAATACTTCCTACGTGTATAACCTTTGATAAGTCTGCACTAAACATATGTTCAAGGGGCCAAAAACACATCTATCAAAAACCTTGCAATACTTCCTATGCTTAACCGTTGGGCAGTTTTACTTCTACATGCAGTCAATAGTTAGGTCACACAAGCCCTATATGAAAGCTATGAAGATTGTTAAACGGGGTCAGTCATCACAAACATGCACAAAAAACACAATAGCCAAACGACCTTGCTTTTGTCAACACTCCCTACACAGAGGACTGCGGTGCAAATCTCTACGATTTTCGCTATGTAATCTCTATGGCGGATTTCATTCCGTTGTATGAAGCTATGAAGTTTGCCTGGTCTTCGCTATCTCCAAGCAGATAGAGCAATACGTACATAGACTTTTTTGTAGACGAGGGTTCATTTCATGATTTGGTGAGGTTTAGAATGAGTTAGGATTCCTGTAATTTCGAAGACCACATATTTTCAAAACGTGAATTTTGCAACATTTAACGACATAAATTTGGTCACAAAACGTGTTTAGAACTATACCTTTTACCGTTCTGCAGATGCTAATGACCCTCCTCTAAAATTCTACATAATCTTTAACACGTTTCTCAATTTTTGAGATTCCCAAATAGACCATTTTCCGAAGCTATTTCTAGCAAATATTGCAGTCACTGAGACTCTATTGTTTTCTTGCATATAACAAAATCTGACATGCAGCGTGACCTCCCTGCTGGCTGCATGCTGAAGGGCCTGAAAAACCTACAAGGTTTTGACAGAACAGCAATGATAAGTACAATATCAGCTGCTATCCGTTGATATAGATATCATTAAATTCATTTCTTATTTTGCAGATACCGTAAATATGAGGATTGTTACTCTGACCATCACAAATCATTTACAGTAAAAGTGATAATTTTCTTGCTTCACTGATTTGAAACTGTTTTGCATAATTTGTGATTTGTAACTTCATCACATAGACCTATACCTGAGACCATAATAACTAGTAATAATAGTTGCTGATATCGTAAACACGGAAGTAGATAAATGACTCGGTAGGCCTGAATCGATCGATAAGCAGTATTAGCATTACAATGCCATAGCGGGCTGACTTGGTGAAAAGTCGATAATTGGCCTTTGCTTCCGATCCCTTTAGTTATTTATTTATTTATAACAATAGGCTGAAGAGCCAGGACAAACCCAATAGTGACAAGCACTAAATTAAAGGGATGCCCGAACATCAAAAAGAAATAAAAAGGGACAGACAAAAAATCCCAAAAGGGGAACAAGACAAATGAAAGGGAAAAACAAAAAGGGACCAGACGGATGAAACAAATGGAACTGGCTACAGGAGATGGTGGCAAACAGCAGTCTTGAAGGATGCTAAGGTAGTACTCTTGACAACAACATCAGGGAGATAGTTCCACAAAGTGGGAGCAAAAGGATAGAAAGACATTTTGGAGAGAGAAAGTCTGCAGAAAGGGGGATAAAGGGCACAGCTGTTGAGGTTGCGAAGATTGGGTCTGGGATGGGGCTTGTACGGATTAGGAGACGAACAAAGGTGGTTGAAGATCTTGAAAAGATGGCAAAGAACAGCAGTATCACGACGCCTTGACAGGGGAGGGAGTTTAGAGTCCAGAAGGAGATCTTTGTGGGAAAGATTCCAGGATTGGAGGATAACTCTAGAAGCAAACCGCTGCGTTGACTCAAGCCTGTTGGTCAAGGTAATGTTCAAAGGATGCCAAGTGATGCTGCCGTACTCAAGAATTGGACGAACCAAGGCCAAGTAAAGAATCCAGCGGGTAGTAGGAGAAGAACTGTTGAAAGCCCTATGGATGTAGCCAATGGTTTTCCTCACTTTCTTGCAGATGTAGTCAACATGCACATTCCAGGATAGATTGCTGGAAATATGAATGCCAAGAAATTTGACAGAGGACACCCTCTCAATCGCCTGATTATTGATGTTTAGTTGCAGGTTGGGAAAGGGATCCTTTTTGGTAGAAACCACCATCAACTTCGTCTTGCTGGCATTGGCGGTGAGGTGGTTGCTGGTGAACCATTGATGGATGGTGTCAATGTCAGATTGAAAGCTATCAATGTCGATGTCATGGGTGAGAGGTTTGTAGAGAGTGGTGTCATCTGCGAAGAGAACCAAGGAACTGTCGGGGGAGAACTTAGAAAGGCAAAGGTCATTAATATAGATAAGAAAGAGAAGAGGCCCAAGGACAGAACCCTGAGGAACACCAGAAAGAACAGGAACCGGATCCGAGGAGACACCATGGACGGACACTGACTGGGTTCTGTCAGATAGGTAGGACCTAAACCAACTGAGAAGAGGACCAGTGATGCCAGCAGAGTGGATTTTAAGCAAAAGAGGACTGTGGGGGACTTTGTCGAAAGCCTTACTAAGATCGAATAAAGCAACAGCCACACTTTTACGTTTCTCAAGATGACCATACCAGTCATGCAGAGCGGTGAGGAGAGCATCAGATGTGGAAGACTTAGGAAGAAATCCAAATTGTTGCTTAGTCAGAACATTGTTGAGATTTAGGTGGGCAAGGGTGTGTTTGTGAATAATCCTTTCCAGAAACTTGCAGACAATAGGTTGCAGAGATATGGGACGGTAATTGGAGACAGAGTGTCGATCACCGGACTTGTAAATTGGAATTTCACGAGAAAGTTTCCATGCTTTGGGTATAGCACCTGTGGTAATAGAGAGATTAAATATCCTGCACAAAATAGGTGAAACAGAAACAGTTATTATGGTCTCAGCCTATACGCAAAAGAAAACAGTCGCGTGTTATTATTTTTGCAGTAGCTGATTTGATCATGAAAAGCTCGGAAATATTATGTAACACACTTTTCCACTTTTACAGTACTTTGAAAGCAGTAAAACAATTAGATATCAATCTTACAGAGAGTATTATCCACAGATTTATAAACTAGATCCGATGCACAGGCCGCGTCACTCTTTCCACAGATTTCAAACCTGCCAACGCAGAGAGAGACACAGCTCAGTACGCGAATGCGGCTGCCTTTGATCTTTTTTGTGTAGTTCCAAAAAATACCGACATACCTCCAAATCCCCCTCCCCCATGATGAAAATTCAAAATGGGTTCGGTTACACATAAACAGACAGGGCAATACATTTGGTACAGGATCTAGTTTTAAAATCTATGGTATTATCCTACCTTGTGATTCTGATGGTATGCCAACTGTCACCGCCCTATGAAAGCACAAACACAATTGAATAGTGTGTTACAAGTTATGGGTACAAATGAGTTGTGTAACTTAGTGTCTAGCTTCACTTTGTGGGTGGTAGAGTGTAAAAGAGGTACAAGCATGTGATCAGAGAGCATAACGGACTAAGTTTGGTTATATGCATAAATGCGCGTCCATACTCCCGTTGTTGTGCATCGGCCGACGTCAGCGGATAAATGTTGACATTGCTTCAACTCACACATCGTTATCTGCCGGTGAGTATGAACGCGCCTTGAGTTGTTTCGTGGAGGTTAAATCTTCTGGTAGGGAGAAGCCCCCTGCCTTCCTTGATTTCACCCCTGCCTGCAAGTCTAGCGAATCACATCATCGTAAGTTTTATCCCAGGTTTAAATTCCAGTTGATTAATATGATTCCAGTTGAAAAGCTGACCATTTTCCTGGTATTAACTGGTTTAAACCGTGTTTAACTGGATTATCAACTGGTTTACAGTTGAACTCAGTTTAAACCATTAAGATTAAGATGTCTTCTGATTAAAACAATCACTTTGTGGGGGTTGACCCCCCCCCCCCCCCCTGCAACGGGCCAATGACATTTAGCTTAGGTATGACAGACAAGCTCTCTAGATTCTAAGATAAGAGATTTGAGTTCTTAATCGGTCGTACAGTGAAATCATGTAAATTTGGGCCTAATATGGATGAAACAACCTACAAATGCCAAATTATTAAACACTTTGTAACATTTACAGCACCTTTTACCTTTTTTTAAGACGTCAAATTAGACTTAACGAGGGTCTATCCCAATTAAAAACATCACACATATCGCCAATACCCAAGTATTATTTAAAGGTCCCAGGCATGCATCAATCACACAGAAGAATAAAGTGCCAATTAAAGGCATATTATGTGATCTTTTCCAGGGGCGCCCTCTATTCATGATTTATTTTAGAAAGTAGATTTTCTTGCAGATTTACATTTCTGATCATAAATCATAAATATATTCTGAGTTACAGAGCGATACGATTCCTAATTACTTCAAAATGATGGTTTAAAGAGTGAAAATAAACTGTCAGGTCTGCGCGACAACTTATTTTTCACTCTAAATTCACTCTAAAACCACATTCTAATGTGCAATTAGGACTAAATGAAATGGTAGCACAACAATTTCTCACCTATATGTCCTGAATAACTTCTTGGCATTTTTCTCTTTAGTGAATGCTTGTGATAGTTCATCTGCAACAGTTTTGTTGCTTCCAAGTAGTAGAAGACCAGATGTTTCCCTAAAGAAAAAAGCAAACCAAAAACAATTAAAGCCGTAGTTTGCTTGGTCACTTGTCAAAACATTGTCATCCAATTTATGGTTTTGAGGTTTAAAGGTATATTATGGGATCTTTTCCAGGAGACGCCCCCAATCCTCAATAAAAATTGGAAGCTGATTTTATTGCAGATTTACATTTCTGATCATAAATCATGAATATATTCCAAGTTACAGAGCGATATGATTCCTAATTACCTCATGGTTTTAGAGTGAATTTAGAGTAAAATTTGAAAAAATTGATTGTCCCGGTACATGGGACAATCTATTTTTCAACCTCTTAAAACCTTGATTTTGAAGTAATTAGGGATCGTATCGATCTGTAACTTAGAAGATCTTTATGATTTATGATCATAAATGTAAATCTGCAAGAAAATCTGCTTTCGTAGTAAAAATCAATGATAGAGGGCACTACTTGGAAAAGATCACATAATATGCCTTTAAGCAATGGAAGCCTAGCTGTACCTACATTTCAATCCCACAATGCAAAGAGAATGCATTACAATGGTTACAGGTCAAAGGTTAATTGATCCGCTTTGTTGTATGCTACGCTCATTGCATCGTGGGGCTGACATTTTGGTACAACTTGGCTTCTGGTGTAGAATCCCAGAAACTGCATATGTGATTAGAGGGACTTTGCGGCTGTGTGTTTGCCAAGATATAGATGAAAACAGATAGAAAAAAATTAAGAAATTAATAAGAGTTTAGGGGTCATTTTCACTCATAAAATCTGAATGCCTTGATCAATTTTGAAACATTTTGTATCATTTTAAAGCTTACATAATAAACTCAAAATTGACTTCACCTCCAAAGTTCCCATTTGGATGTGCTTCATCACATTGTGTATTCTCTATCATGTATTGACTGGTGTATTATTCAGGCACATCCAAATTGGACGTTTCATCAAAAGTCCAAACTAGCACAATGTTTTGGATCACTTAGCAAAAATTGACCATAAGGCGACGAAACCCCACTCCCGTGTTTTACGGATGGACAGAACTGTTAAGTAGGGTCGGTCGGTCAAGTTTTTTTTAAAGGTTTTTTTTAATTCTTTATTTTTTTTCTATTTTACCTAAAATGTCACAAAAATCTGAAAAAATCTGGAATTTTTTTGAAAAATATGTGAAACAAATTTTTCAACAGATTTTTGGCCAAAAAAACGACTGATTTTACATGATTTGAGAAAAAATTGTAAAAAGAAATTTTTGAAAACCCCAAAAAGTGGGTCGATCTGGCCCGTAAAACAGGGTGTTTTTTCCTCGCCTAACATCAGGTATGCATATCATAAGCTACAATATTTATAGACGAGTACTTCTTACTATTCAAAACTAGGTTCAGTTGAATATTCATATATCGTCGTGCGAGTGCAACAATAACATATCTGCATGTTGCTGTATTTGCAGGAGAAGCATTTTTATTTATTTTATACTTATTGTGTTTTTGAGTAAAAATATAATGTTATGGAAGTATAAAGATTGTTTTCTTTGATATTATAAATTGAACATCGTGTCATAAACATAAGTATTTGAAAAGATATTGACATTTTTAGATAACGTATCTGCACTAACAAATCTAGTGATTGCAACAACAACGTATGTGGCAGATACGTTATTATTGCACTGAGAAAACTTGAGAAAATATGAGAAATCAGAGTACAACAATAACGTATGTGGCAGATACGTTATTATTGCACTGAGAAAACTTGAGAAAATACGAGAAATCAGAGTACAACAATAACGTATGTGGCAGATACGTTATTATTGCACTGAGAAAACTTGAGAAAATATGAGAAATCAGAGTACAACAATAACGTATGTGGCAGATACGTTATTATTGCACTGAGAAAACTTGAGAAAATACGAGAAATCAGAGTACAACAATAACGTATGTGGCAGATACGTTATTATTGCACTGAGAAAACTTGAGAAAATACGAGAAATCAGAGTGCAACAACAACGTATGTGGCAGATAGGTTATTATTGCACTAAGAAAACTTGAAAATAGACAGGAAACAGAGTGCAAGAACATCGTAAGTGGTAAATACGATGAAATTGCATACTATGAAAGCAGAGTGCAATTCTAACGTAAGTGGCAGATACGTTGTTGTTGCACTCAGATTAATATAAAATAAAATTGAAGTGCACTTACAACATTTTTTATTTATTAATTAAAACATAATTAATTTGTTTTAGAACTTACAAGTTAGCTTAAAATGAGCGCAATTTACCTACTCTTTCAAAATGTATAAAAAAGTAAATTTCGCCAAATGTCACTTACAACATTGTTGCAAGTGAATACTTACAACTATAGTTTAATAAATATTAGCCTCACAATTTTCGCCAATTTGGAACTGATTAAACTATAGAAGGCATATATGAATAATGCAGGATCTTTGTTTCAACATTAACACAAATCTAAACAAAAACAGAAAAATATTATGTGGGATAACACCAGAGTTTGGAACATAGTCGTAATAATTTTGAAATGGTAAACATAGGATATTGATTTATTGACCTATTTGTGAGTAGAGGCATGGTACATTGGAACAATTGTCCTGGCGCAATACTCTAAGACCCTACACACTACACTAGCATAAATCCCTTGGTTAGATGGAGTGCTAATGAAGATTAACTAATGAGGGTGCATAGTGTGTACGCTCAACCCTTCATTGAATGAAGATTAAATCAGCTTCATTCGATGAACCTCTGGAGGTTCATTCGACGAAGATAAATGTTAATTCGATGAAGCAAATGTGTAATGTATACGCTCGCTTCATCCAACAAAGGGAGTCATGCGGAACGACTAACATACAAGGAGTAAATTTCCAGAATCGCGTGGCAAACTCTAATTCGATCTTCGTTAATATTTACCAATGTGTACGTATCTCAATCTTCATTAGTTCATGGTTAGCTGTAATGTGTACGCTCTCTTAATTAACTAATGAAGATCAACTATCTACATTGAATGAAGTGATTTTGTAGTGTGTACAGGGTCTACAAATGATGATAGACCGTGCAATGCACCTGGTTCCGCATGTGTAATTGAGTACAGTCATAAAAAAAAAGTAACTATACAGGTAATAAATGGACTTTTAACTCTAAAAATATATATCCTACCTAAAAATATTAACACATAAAGCAATTGAGAAATTTATCTTCTTTAATATGAGATATTGCACGCTAGGATCGGTTGCATATTGATGAAGTGACAATCCAAAATGTAAGGTAAAGTCACGATTCATTTTCACATTTTACATTTCAACATGGAGGAGAGTATGACAGGTAGCGTTTGTGTGGCGTATTGATCCATCGGAACAATACGGCCGACTGTCCAACCTGCACATGCATACCCCAATTGCACTACCGGTATTCGATTAGGTACCAGTAGATAGGTCCGTGTGCAGAAAATAAAAATGTGATAATGAAAATCGGACTTTACCTTACATTTTGGAGTGTCACTTCCTCAATAATCACCTGATCCTAGCGTGCAATATCTCATATTAAAGAAGATGAATTTCTCAACCACTTTATACTTTAATATTTTTATGTAGGATATATATTTTTAAAGTAAGAAACCCATTTATTACCTGTATAGTTACCTTTTTTGATGACTGTACACTCCTATATCTTAGATAGAAACACAACAGCATTACACAACATGTAAAACAGTGACTTAGCAGTTCCAAGTCAGATAGAAAATATCAAAAGTATATTTCTGATTGTTGCTTGACACTTACCTTTCTGGTCCTTTAGCAAACTCTGCTGATGGATAGCCTATTGCATCTGCCACCTCTGGTAACAAGTCTAAGAAACTTAGCTCTGTGGATTTAGGATCTCCTGATACTGGTAAACCTGATGGCTTGTTAAGTGCAATTATGTCATCTGCAAACAGACACACACAATCAATTAAAGAAGGTGTCTGGCAAGCACAATATTGTGCACTATATGTTGGAAAAATAATGATTGAGCCTAAATCACATAGTTATATAGAAGAAGAAAAACATTAGTAAAAACGAATTAAGAACTGCAATCTCTCAAAATATTTGTGTTTACCTACTGTTTTTACAATTAAAACAGGCACTCCTTTTTTTCAATATGTCAGTTACGATATCTTACCCTCAAGTGACAACATTTGTTACCATACAAGATTAAATACTTTGATTAGTTTTCATAAAAATCATGGACATCATTGAATTCGGTGCAGCAATACATATACCACTGTCTTGCTCTGGCCTGTAACCAGGATTGTTTTGAGAGGGGGGGGGGGGGGGTTGTCAAAATGGACCCTTTTCAAAAGTGAAGACTTTTTTAACATGGGGGGGGGGGGGAGAAAATGTCAACTTTCTTTTAAAAAAAAGCGAAAACAAACTGCATTTTTCACTCCCTACACACACAAACAGCAATATTTTTGGGGGATTTTAGATTTCCCCTCCTGGTTATGAGCCTGACCCTGCTTGTAACCATACCTTGAACAATTGCAGATTTCGCGAGATATTTGACCAACTCCTCTCGTTGCATTGTCAGGGGTACTAGAACACCTGGATCGGTCAAAATACTTCCAACACCTTTCAGCCTTCGTCTCTTCTTACTTCCTTTATGGGACTTATTATTGGTAACATCAGATAAACTTGAGTCTTGGTTTGAATGTCTTGACAATGAGCTGCATGACATGGCGATAGTTTTGGGCACAGATTGAAATTTGATATTCAAAATATGTTTGGGTACATTTGCACAGAAGTGATTAGTTCTGATTCGGTGTGCCAGAGATGCACACATCTGAGCTGAGATGTTTAGTTTTGGTATCATCGCCATATTGTTATAGCTCCTTTGCTTAAAGTTATAAGCCTTATGTCAGCTGTGGCGACAGGTCCAATCTGGGGAAATGGATGATAAATCAAAAGATATGAATTAAATTTAGATCATACTGGTGTTTCAAAGATGCAAGCAGGTTACTGTAATTATCAGAGGGTGGGGGTTGAAGTTGCATCCCCAATATTCGAGTTGTGTCAAAAGGTGAGATATAGGGATGACATTGACACCAGTGTTTGAAACCATCTCATCACAGATCCTCCTGACACCCCATCCTGCTGAGGCCAGTCAACCATTACACTGTAGTAAGCATGCAGCATACCCCATCCTGCTGAGGCCAGTCAACTGTAGTAAGATGCATGCATGATCAGAGAAGCGTATAATAAGTGAAACAACAACACTTTACTGTACAGGCCTAACAATTTTCACATGCAAATGAATACCGAACAAAAAAAGTGTTTGCTTGTCAAAAAAACAGCAATACATAAAAAGGGTTTTATATTTTCGTCACCTAAGGTTTTTCTTCTTTCTAGATAGGGTGCATTATGCGTGTTACACGTTAAGGGGTCTGTTATCAACCATTTCAAGAAAAGGAGTGCTTTTTTCAAAATACTGTCATTAATTTATTTGTTTTAGGGGTCAATTGGGGAGAAAAAATAGCACATAACTCATTTTATGGTGAATTTTGGCTTCAGAGGAAGTTCGTGTTTAGGGGTTGTCTGGAAAATATTTGATCACGCATGATAATATTACAGCATGATAATGGTCTCCCCCTGGGCACCATACCATCCCTTGATGTGCTATATGGGGCACATTGTGCCGAGGTCAAGTATCAATATTGTTATCCTCGCGTCACTTAACATATAAATTTACATTTATACTGTACTGACTAGTGACCGCGTCTACTACTTAATCCGCACTCTCACACACATGCACTGCGTTTCATTTTCCACTATAATTAAAACAAATAATTGTCTATCCGAGCGTCACAATTCAAGCGCTCGAGTTCATCCAAAGGTTGAACGCAGTCTTGCAATTCACTGCATTCCAAAACTTTAGGCCCATAACGCTGTCACGGTCACACAGAAGACGCACAGTACGCAAGGAAATGGTTTGAAATGATCGACAATTATTGTTTTGATTTGAGTTATAACCATGACCTTACCAGAGGCCACAGCAAAGCTGCTGTACCACATGGTTCTATTTCAAGGCACGATCCGGTGAGCTGTAAAATGACCTCGAAAAAGTTAACTTTTTTGAGTTTCCCGTTAGCACAATCAGTTGGTCGAATGCCTGCCACGCCTACAAACCCCCAGTCCTTGTTGTTTATGATGACCAATTGTATTTGACACTGTCAATTTGGGACTACTATACAGTTAGTGGCACATCAGTTGATGATGCCTGGGATGATTTAGGAAATCAATTTTAAACCATAGTCGTTCAGTGTGGGATGTACTGAAGAACTGGGGAGGTAAAAGGGAGGACAACAAATTGGTCTGCGGCTCCCAGGGACTGAAGTCAACCACACACCAATAGCGTTGGGCTAACCAAGCTAAATGTTTGGTGACTATCTATACCCGGGGGGGGGGGGGGGGGGGGGGGGGAAGGCTGGTGACCAACATTGCGTATGTACACAGGTGCTGCTCTGGCCGGGGGCTGCTGGTCATATGAATCAGCATGACATAGTGGGGATAGGTTTATTACATAGTTTAGATAAACCACCGATGTTATACACTAACACACTGAAACATTATTAAAGTTAATAAAACAATCTAGAAAATCTTTAATACATAATGTCTTATCCAAACTACAGTGATATCACCAAGACGGACCGGACAAACGGAGGACTGTTAATTGCTTTATACTGATAAGATATAAAAGAAAGCAAGAATGAAATAGCACTGAGCTGGAATGACCTATGGCCATTTACCTTCCATATACATTATACACTACTTTAGTTCGTTATAATGTTCACTTAACTACTGTTGCCCTCAACATTATTGGCCAGATGGCGAATGCTCATTGTATGTACACTGCCGCCCAAAAGTACTTCTACCCCTGGAAGCTTGTAAGTTATCACTGTGTTGTCGACAAAGTATTAAACCATCAGACCCAATTACCATTTCATTTTGTTCATTGTACATTTTATACCAATGAATTCATGTTTCCTATTCAGATTCATCATTCAAAAGCATTGCAATTCATGATTTTATTGGGCAAGTCAAAATTCCAATGTAAAATCGCCGTAGTAAATCACCTCATGCATATCAATTAGCTCATTATCGGCAGTGTAACGCTATGGGAATTTTCAACTGAGATCAACTGGTGATGGAAAACTCCATGTGCAGACAGTAAATTTAATTAATGTTTGTGATGCATGATGTGGCTCAATGCCTGCACGTTGACACAAGTGATTTTGTGCAGTACCAGACAAGACAAGTCTATTTCAATGTTTATAGCCTATAGAGCCTATATTTTATTTTTAATTATATATGAAATAATCAGTAGCTTGATATGGTACAGAGACGGGCAGCTCATAGTGTAACTAAAATGCTGCAAGATCTCCATTCGCAGACACTGTCCGAAAGATGAGCGCACAGCAATGTCATCATGCTGTTCCGGATCACCCATGGACTAGTGGCAAAACCATGAATTGTCATGTGACGGCTGATAACAATGGGGAAACCGCGATATTTTGACAAACTGGTATAGTCGACTTCACTGCATATTTTGTGAAATAAGGTAAGTAATTGCTACCTGTGATATGTTGTACTACTATGAAACATTTGCAAACACATAGCTGTTCACTGTGTAAAGTTTTTTCTTGTGCAAACAAATAGCTTCTTACAAGCGGTAAGATAAAGCGCAGGACAGAACTTAGTCTCATAGATTTAAAGTACAGTCAAGTAATGGACTAGTAACCACAATCTGGGCCCTGGCATCCATGATGCCTCTCGTTTGTGTTCTCTTTATAATTTTAAGTCTGCCTTCACACCATAGATTTGTTACATTTCCCACACTTTGAACTGTCCTTAGCCCTTGGTGATGTCTTTTTCTTCTTCATCTTCTTCTTCTTGTCTTTCCGCCCTGGCAGGTCGACCACGGTAGGGGTGGTTCTACTGCCTTGGTTGTGTCTACTACTGGTACTGGGTTGGTTGGGTAGTGAAGGCTTATGTGAATGGTGTGGTGTTGACGGTATGCTTGCTGTGTTGTTGGATGTTGTACTGCATGGTCTTATGAAGCTTGGGCCATACTGTATTTTCACATGACGGGTTTGTGCTGTACCATGGGAACTATAATGGTACGAATTCCCTGTGTCGGCTTGTAATTGAATTTTCACACTCGCCCCACACATAACTTTCATTTGCTCAGCCTGTGTAATGAAATAAAATGAAATAGGAATTTCATTTACAGCTTGTATAATGCAAAAATAAATGAAATAGGAATTACATTTCTAAATGGTTTCATAAATGCGCACCAAATAACTTTGGCACAAACATAATTACATATAAAACAATACAAATCTATTATGCTTTTTATGTGTACATTTTGTCTTTACTTATATATACACTACAGATAAGAAAATCAACAATGGCAGATGCTGGTATGACATCCGTCGACAACTCTTTATTGGGCGAGCAAGAAAGAGTTGTGAACTCTTATTGGGCGAGCAAGAAAGAGTTGAGAGGAAGAGTTGGCTAATCCAAAATCAATAATCGATACGAAAAATCTGAGATATACATTTCATGAGCAAATTTCTTCTCTGTAGTTTGATACCTCATTCATAAAAATCGAGTGGATATTGTTGATGTTATGATTGTTTAATCGACCACAACTACCAAAACACTTCTTGCACTAAAAGTGGGTTTCAATGGGATATATATCCTTGCTTTAGTGTGTGATTATATACGCACTGAAAATGTTTGTGTACCGACTCCCTGTTTCTCGTTGAATTTTATCATAGAGTTGTCAAAGAGAATGCAGACGTTTTACCTTCAACTTCGGAAACAGAATCCACTGATGATGACGGAGAAGATGAAGGAAACTAATTATTTTACAAATTAATAATATGAACTTACGATCTTCATCATTCTCTTTTTCTTCTCGTGGAATATCTTTTGTCGTGTCACCCTGTTCATTTTGTATTCCATTTCTCTAGCCTGCCACTTCTTGTCCCTTCCTTGTGCTTCACCTCTATCATCTATGGAGAAAGGTAATAAATATATGTTTGTACTGAAATAGATCATGTTGTTTTTTGAACCAATGAAAAGAAATACAGTAAGATTTTTAAAAGACACCACAATGCATTGTGTTTTTGCAAAATGCCCCAATTCTGGTCTACAATTTGTTTCTGTTCCCATAGACATATGCACACAATCATGACTTCATAGCGTGTTAATCGTTGGAGCTCTTAGGTTCTAGTTTATTATCAGTGTTCCTTTTTCTTATTTCTAAAACTTTACTTTATCTTAAATATTTATCATAAAGTATCATATTTTATATATTTATTTCTTCCTTTGATGTATGTCTACATGAAATCATTTTACCTCCAATTTCTAATTCTTCAACTTCGATGCATGAACCATCCATCATATTTTGGTCTGCGGCATCTTCAACTTCAACCTCCAGCTCACTCTTCATTGTGTCGTCTTCAATGTCCGCCTCCGTCGATTATACTTCTCCTTCCTGCGTTCTAATCAATTGACGTTAGCCTCCGCTGGGGGCGCACTACCAGAGTTAAAGGTGTAAATACTAGGAATAATCCTCACTACCCATCATGCAATATTCCTATTTAGTTTTCTGCGTACAGGGTGCCTACCGGAAAAAAGTTAAGAGTGAAAAAAGGTAAAGGTAAAACAGGTATAACCGTAGTTTTAAGCTTTATTTTTCAGAGCAGCCCTAGACTAAATATAAACATGTCAAACATAGGAATGTGGTAAGTCGTAATAGTCCTTGTCAACATAAAGTTTTTCTCCCAGCATGGACCAAGCTAACCTCCGATCCATGGATCCTTCAAAACGTAACTGGTGTATCGGATCGAATTTCGAAGGAAGGCCTAGTATAATTTAAGATTATATGCAAATGTATTTACCTGCAGTACAATCTGGATTATAATAGCCTTCCTAAGGGAGAATCAATTTCCCACCAAGGCATTCATTCCTGGTAGGCCTATCATTACATATACCCTTGATTTTCCCTACTAAAATGGGGGTCATTAAAGGCCCATCTATCTATCTATAACAATTCTTGGCCCTACTATTATGGTGGGACTACAAGTATAATGTTACAATTCATAGCTGTGTTCACAGGTTAGTAGATTTTACAAGACACACACAACTTTGCTTTCAATTTATTGTTGTTGTTTTTTCTTTGTTGGTTATTTTTTTATTACCCACCCTATAGGCTTAATTACTATAAGACCCTACTCTAATTAGAAGAAGTAAATTGCATGATGGGTAAATTGCATGATGAGTATTCCTAGTATTTACACTTATAACTCTGGTAGTGCACCCCCAGTGAAGACTAACGCCAATTGATTCTCCCTACGGCAGGTCCCGGGCACTGTATTCCGATCTGGTTTTATTGCGATGCAACGTGCAAACCCTCATTAAAACATTTTACATTAGATGGAAAACCACAAAAATTAATGGACAGCTCGGAGAAATGGCCAATGAAAAATAACATCTTAATTAAGGTCATCGTATACCCTATGCTTCTCCCGAACAAAATCTGAACGTCGCACACTTGTTGGTTTTTCCGGTTAAGGTTGGAACTTTGGTTTGTCCGACCGAAATACGGACAATCCAACTGTGGCTACAGGACTTTGGGAAAGTTTCATCTGGGTTAGCCTTTGAACAAGCTCTTGCATTGTAGTTTTCAATTTGTAAACTAACGCGTGCAACGATATCTATCATCTCTGGTGTGTCCATAGCTATGCAGTAGCTCCAACAAAATATTCATTGTACAAGAAAATTCAATAAAAACCACAGAACTTTACACTAATAAAATACATAAATACACATTTCAATTTTTCGCACAATCCTGTCCCTGTTATTACCATAATATAGCGTAACTAAAGACTTGGATACGACAGCGCTAAATCTAAAGGTTTTAAAGGTTGTACCTGCAGTTTTGTACTTCAATTCAAGGCCAACGTACTCAAGGGAGACCAAGGTTGACATACCCCACACTGCTTAGTAAAGATGCTGGCATCAACCAGCAAGAGCTACGCAATCTAATGCAGGACAGAGTGAACTGGCGAAAATTCATCATGGCTTCCGACTGAGGTCGACGAAAGTAAGTAAGCATGGTAAGTAAGTACCTGCAGTTTCCAAATTGCTGCGAGACACCAGGATTAGGCCAACTTGCCCTTTCCGACCGACCCGAATGTTAGGAAATCTAGGGTCGCTATTTTTTTTTTTTTCAAAAAAAAAATTGGAAAAAATTGGAAAAAAATTGGGAAAAAAAAAAAATTGAAAGAAGCACATAACAATAAAGAAAGATGAAAACGTGTTTTTGAGTAGTATCTGCTTGTTTAAAAATCAAAATCAAAAAAAAAAAAAAACCTCTTTAAAACGTGTTTTTGTGCAGTAAATTGTCAAAAATTGTCAACAAAAAAAAAAAAAAATCCGACCGTCCGACCCTGACTTTGATCCTGAAAGGCCAAGTCAATTTTTTTTTTGCCTTACAGTAATTATAACACAGATGCAAAAATTGATGTGGAGCATTTAATATTTGTCGTAAATATGCCAAACCTCACTCCTGTCAAGGAGTTGATAGAATGCACATTTTATTTTAAAATGTATTTCATGACATTTGTATGATTACAAAACAACAGGACCTTGAAAGGTCACATATTCAAATGTGTCTATGAATTTTAAAGTTCGTAATGACACATATTAGCACATTTTAAATGTACTTCAATTGTTGTCCGCAGATAACAATTGTAAAACTCATTGATTGACATCAAAATTGGCCGATTAATTTTTAACCAGGAGGACAGATGACAAACCTAAAACCTAATACCTGATGAGGTATCAATCCGATCGACAACATTTTTCATACCCCAATCAGGGGTAGAATTTCGGCGCGAATCCGTGAATCGATTCGCGTAAAATCACTACCGCGTGAATCCAGGTGGATTCGAGCAACAACAAAAAATATAAGTCCAAAACAGGACCTTAATAGATGACTGGTATTTGACCCTTAGTCACAAACATGCCGAATTTGGAAGTTGTGCAAGCTTATAGCCTTATTCTTGATATTATTTTCATTAATTTCGCAATAATCCATGGATTCTCAAAATTGGCGAGAATCCACGAGGCATACATTGTTTATTAACAAAGCCGGGACGGCGGGACACGATACCCAACCCCTCTCCATGGAATTAGTGGAAGAGGTTGTTAATAAATTTTGTCAAATGTATTGTTCTCTGAAAAGTAAATAAGAAATGAACAAAAAGACTGATGATGTGACTCTGGTGATCAAAAGGTGTGTAATACTGTTGGGTAGGCAGTATTACACATCATCAGCCTGCTTCGATAATTGCCTAACTCATTTTTTCCAGTTTTTAGAAAACAACAAAAATATGAAAAGTGAGTTAAGGCAATGAATAGTGCAGATGAATTCCAACAGGAGCAGTAACTGTTGTATATAATTAGGTTGGGGATATACCTTTAAGTGAAATGTGGCTTGTTACAGGCCTAACACGAGTCAATATGACCCATTTTAAACATGTTTACATCATTATTACAATCTGCCTAACTCACAATGCTGACTTAGGCAGAATTGAAATTATGCATTTATCAACACTTTAATTGGTCAATGACTTAGGTATTATTACAGCATGTGCATAATGTAATGAAGTCATGATTTATGCAAAAAGCTCAATTAAGCTGAAAAGTGAGTTAGGCAATTATCGAAGCAAGCTGACGACATACTGCCTAACCGACAGGCATTGTATTATAACACACAGAGTAACCAAGGGACCGCACTCAGCCATCTGAAAAACTATGAAAAAACGCGCTGGCAACCCTGTTGCACAAGCAACTCAGAATTGGGTAAACAAGCAAAATAATTCTCTTATTAACCCTGACCCTAGAACGTGGCAGTGGGGATGTAACGAAGAACAGGGGGAGGGGGTTAAATAAAAAATGGGGAAAATTATGTCCGCCGGCCCCAGGAATTGAACCCGGGTCGGCCGCGTGACAGGCGAGATATACTACCACTCAGCCACGGGGGGAGGGCTTCACAGGCTAAAAAATCGGAGACCATATATACCCGTAGTTTAGTGCTACAGGAGAGATAGAACTTGTGCGCGTGCAAGCCAAGTGGTGCTGGCTGTGAGGTGACTGTGAGACGTAGTAGCGTTAGGGTTAAGGAAAAACACCTGGTTGCCCAGCGGACAACCTAGCAGGAAATTTTGGTTTCCGCCAGAATTTCTGGGTGTCCGTATTCTATGTGTGTTTTTTTGTTTAAGATATTGTCAAGAATGACCATTATTGCCAAAACGACACAGTTCCGTATCGGATCTAAATATAAATTATTATGACCTGTTGATACATACAACGCGGGTGTGACTGTGAGGTTGACAAATGAGAAACATGTTGATGTCTCGTATTATGAATATTAATAAGATATCAAGAAAAAAGAACTTTTGGTTGTGGAACAAATATTTTGATTCATCGTTTAATTAGTAGCTTGAGAGCTTAAATAGCCAATCACACGTAACGAAAGAGAGATGATATATAGATAAACATTTATGCAATTTACTACATGTACATTGTATTACTGCTGATACAGAGTTTGGCTACCATGCAAACAGTATAAATAGGATACATGTACAAATAAAGGACCAAATGAGATATTGGAAGTACGATGAATGTCGATGATTAGATGGATAGTTTCCGTATGAAACTTGAATTATTATTATTGACAACAATTTCTGGTTAGACTAGACATTTGAATAGAGTGCTCAAACCGTAAACGGTAGAGCTTATAAAAATTCATAGGTATAGACCTTCCAGAATATTATCGCTACTCTGAGTTTCATGGACAATCCCATACGGTCATTTAGTCCAGTCTTTAGGCGAATAGAAACTTGAATTATATTCGTATTTAGGGGGCTGTTATTTTCTTCGGAAGTCACAAATATGGTGGGGTCCTAATTTTGTGACACTAAAATAGGGGGGGGGGGGGGGGTCATAAAATTATAAAACCTAAAATAGGGTCCTAATTTTGTTAAGCAATTCAGATTCCAAAGTTTTAAAATTGCAAAGTGTTTGTGCGCTTCGCGCACATTCATCCAAACATATCGTCAGCCTGCTTCGATAATTGCCTAACTCATTTTTTCTAGTTCTTAGAAAACAACAAAAGTTTGAAACCTGTTACCTGTGTACCTGTTACTCATTTTGCATTATTGATGGATGGATATTCATTATGTGGAATGAGGCTTGTATTGTTGATGCCTCAATTGGCGTGCATGGATGCACTAATCCAAGTCATATAGAAACAGATGAACACAGCCATGGTCACAAGTCACTAATAGGTATATCAAACAAGGTGGGATCGTTTCAAAAAATCCTTAAAATCGTGATACGTGTCTCTATTTTAAATAGAAGTTGTCAAAAAAACCATAACATTTTTGGTATCATATTAAAGACAATTTATCCAGCTACCGAATAAAAAAAGAATTAAAGCCACATGTTTAGCAACAGTGAAGTTATCAATCTAAACGTCGAGTGAGTCAAGGGTGGGAGCGGTGGATGAGGAGGCGGTGGATGAGGCGCCCATAGGTTTGTACACAAAATAGCGGAAAACTAGAACTTTTGAAATTGATGCCATTTTAAAAGTATACATAGGAAAGTTTTCAAACTTCTCATATGTGTTAATAACATGTGCCTGCTACTATGAATACTAATATTGAATTGTTATCTAGACATTCTCTACTAGAATATGATGTTCAATTCAGGGAGTGTTTTAATGTAAAAAATACACAGTTTTATTCATTTTATTGATTAAACAATGGCCAAATCGCAGTCTCTCTATTTCATTTGTGTGACTCTTCAGTCCTTTTCTACCCTGGGTAGTAAAACATTTAACTAAAAAAGCCAGAAGTGTTTCTTCACAGAATTGTTCATAGATTCATGAAAAATTTGCTATTTAGACCTATTTTGGACCACCCTGTATTCAAAATAAAAGGAACTTTAACGATATCCATGTAGTTCATTTTGATAACCATTTTCTTTTAAATTAAATGGTCCATGCTAACTAAATTTCATAGAATATTATATACAAACATTTATTTTATGCATTATTTCATCATAATTTTAGACACCCTGTACTTTTCCTGTGTACATTTTGGGCAAATGATTCTTAGCAAATTTGGTAGCACCTTCTGCGGTTGTTCTGATTTTGGTGACTATTTTCAGCTAAACCCTAATTGTACAAACTATCAAACTATTTTGTGAGGAGCAAAAACGATAAAAAAAATTATGTTCCACCCTGTAAAAATTGTACACACCCTGTATAATTTGATTCTTTTTGGCAAAAATAAAAAACCTTGAATCTTAAGCTTTCCAACAATATATAGTTTGTGGGTCATTAAGTATGTAAAACTTAAGTTTTGTCCCGTTTAATCAGAATTGGTGCATTTCTCAACATTATTAGAAGTGAAACTTTTTTTGGGACCAGTTTGTGACTTCTGACCCCATACAATAATTTGATTAATTCCATGGATTTGTCAATGCAAATTCAATAATGCAAAATGAGTAACATGTTGGAGTGGTCTGGTGGCCCTTTTGCAACAAAGCTCTTCATTTATCAACACTTTTGATTGGTCAATGACTTAGGTATTATAACAGCATGTGGATAATGTAATGAAGTAATGATTTATTCAAAAAACTCAATTTTGCTGAAAAGTGAGTTAGGCAATACGCGGATTTAGGGTTTCCCTAGTGTTGGGCGGTATCGCGCTGATGTTGGTACGCCCTACTTCTGGTTTTACGCTAACGTGTGGGATTTCATTGAAATACGCTGATAACCAGCTAATAACGCTGATGAAAACAAACAAAACTACGCCGTATTCGATAGTTTTAACGAAAAAGAATAATTGTTTTACATTAATTAACAGTTTACCTCCATATTTTAGGACTTCAAACTCTCCAATAGGCTTGCACCTTGCCAGAAAAAGACCGACATTTTGCCGTGCCCAATAGCTCTAAATGTGCGTATTAGGCCATACTAGTCTGGCGTAGTTTGCAACCAAGAGTTATTATAGTATTAACTCCTTTGTTTGACCGTGTTTGCGATAACTTTGTTTAGGCCTAGGAAAGGCTAGAGAGCCAATCAAATCTGCTTATTTGATTTAAAAGGCCGAAATTCGGAGGAAAAGACAGTTTGAAAAATGGGGTTTGGGTGTTTTAGCCCCGGTTTTAGCATGCAAATTACTCTGCAAATTTATAATATAAGCCTATTGTGTGGCTGAGACAAATATACAGGTATATTCGTCTCAGTATTGTGGTACAATAATTGTGTATGTATAAACTATAAAAAACAACAACTATGTAATTATGTACAGTGGCGTGCTCAGGATGGGAGGAGGGCACCTGACCACAAATGAAATTACTCAGAGCTTCTTCTCAATTCCCCCGACGAGTATACCAAACAAAAAATAGTAAAAGGTAGACCCATTGGGTCACACCACCCCACACACACACCCAGGCGCGGATCCAGAAAAGTTTAGGGGCCGGGGGGGGGGGGGGGGGCGGCCAATAAATGAAATTGATAATGTACCATCCAAGCGGTGCTGCCTCGAACCATGCTCGGACAGGGGGGGGGGGGTGTCTTAGGGGGGATGTGCCCCCCCCCCGCCCCCCCCCCCCCCCCTCAATTTTTGAACTCATTTGGTGCGATCTGGTGTATACTTTTGACCAATATTTTATCGAAAAGCCACCTCTTCATTTCCGATAAATATTTTGTTTTTTTATCAATGCACCAATGCACGAAAGAAGTTGAGCATAAATTATACTGATAGATTCTTGATTTAAGTAATAGATCATATGGATCTTAGGTGTTCACCTAAGCAGCCCATACTGACCACCAAACCACAAGCGCATTTGTACTGTGCTTTTTTTGGTATATGCCGATTACGCCCAAATTCGCTTAAAAAATCATATCTCAAGTTCTACCCAACTTCTTAAAAATGTAGAAACTGATTGATAACGCTGACATATTTCTTTCAAACAACATATACATATTACATTTTTAAAAAAATATTCTGGGCCGTTCTACAATTTATTTATATCCTAGTTTGGCATGTTTTTATGTCATTTTATGCTGCTATATTTAAGAAATTTGCGTTTTTTCTTGATGGTTGTATTAATTTGGGCGCCATTTCAAAACCGAATATGATAATCAAAATGTAGAAACGGAATCACCTAAAGGAAGTGTTCTGTGAAGTTATCTCTTAAAATCAATCCGATTGGATAATATTTGGCACCGTACCCTTTAAGGTCCAATCAGCGACTGCGAAAAGTAAATTTTCAGTGGTGCATTGCTGTTCACGGTGGTCTGTGTGAGCAGTATGGGCAACAAAAGAACCAGTGTTTACCTTCTATTGTGCAACTCTCAATTGGCTATAGATTGGTCAACATAGCATAGATACAGCAATGTACATGTGTATTACTGCTTATGTTAGGTGAACAAAATAACAGTACTAAGATTCATATGGGTTAAAAGTTCGAACAAGGGGGAGTCTGGGGGATGTTCCCCCTCAGAATTGGATTTTTTTTCAATTTTCGAACTCATTTGGTGCGATCTGGTGTATACTTTTGACCAACATTTTATCGAAAAGCCACCTCTTCATTTCCAATCAATATTTTGTTTTTATCCCAATGCAAGAAAGAAGTTGAGGATATTTTCCTGATATAGTATAGATTGTTTAAAAGCTCGAAAAGGGGGTGTCTGAGGTGTGATGTGCCCCCCATTTAGAATTGGATTTTTTTTCAATTTTCAAACCCATTTGGTGTGTACTTTTGACTAATATTTTATTGAAAAGCAATCACTTTATTTCCGATCAATATTGGCTTTTTATATAGGCCTATGCCAGAAAGAAGTTAGAGTTACTTCCAAAATATCAGAGGTCTCGTCAACGTACGTACGCACGGTATATCCCGACCGACGTCCAATAAACTCCAAACGTTCTTATGTCCCTCGCATGCCTTCCCGCCTGCCTTTTTGTACTGCCCCTACCCTTTTCTTTTTCGTTTGTCCCCTCTTCTTCCTCCCTCCGTAAGTTCTTCCCCCCCCCCCCTTAGACCTTAGTTTTTCCTTCCTTCCCCCTCCCCTTTTTTGTTGGTGGTCGGGGGGGGGGGGGGGGGGGGGGGGGGGCGTCGAGCCCCTCCCCCCCCCCCCCCCCACCCCTGTATCCGCGCCTGGCCTGCACACACCCTCTAGCGACGGCCCTGCACCCGACTGGCAGTTGTTTCCCCCGACTGGCAGTAATTTCCCCCGAATCCCCCCGTCCCACTAAAGATATAAAGAAATAAAAAATAAAGAAATAATAAGCCCCCGATATTTCACACAAAATTAATTATGTTCAGTCCCTTAAATAAATAATTAGACACAAAAAACAACGTAAATAAACCTAAAATACGTCATTTTAGGACTCTAATGAGCTTTTACATTGCCTCTAGATTTAGTCTGTTATATCCAGTCCCCACTGGCATGACTGGCTCGGTAAATTACATGACGCCTAGACTGCCGAATTTGGCAACTTTTCGGCATTTTATGCGGAACTTTCAATGGATATTTCAACTTAATGTGCACTTTTTAATTCTGCCGAACCCCAGGATAGTTTAGGTATACTATCTTTATTTTTAATTGTGAAAGACTTCTGTACTTTTGAGGGGTGCGTCGACCATGAAATCTTCTGAGTTTATTTTGACCGTTCGTCCCATTTCAATGCATTTTCCTATAGTAGCGTAAAACCAGAAGTCGGGCGTACCAACATCAGCGCGATACCGCCCAACACTAGGGAAACCCTAAATCCGCGTATTATCGAAGCAGGCTGACGATATTCCTTGTAGATGGACTGGGTCAGAAGGGTTATTTTCAAAACAAACAAAAAAATACACATTTTCTTCTAAAATAACCCACCACATTTTATTTCTTCAATTTTTATATTTGATCTGTTTATAAATGTACACGATACAATACCCTTTATACAACACATATGGACAATCAGTATCTTTTTATTTTAATATCAAATATTATACCAATAATGAATGTTTATGAGTGCAATGGTACGACTATTTTCATTCGGTGAAAGATGCAATGTTCCATTCAACGAGGCGGAGCCGAGTTGAATGGAACATTGCATCTATCACCGAATGAAAATATTTGTTCCATTGCTCGAATGAAAACATTAATTATTTGTTTTTTAATTTGTTCATTGTTATTTGTAACAAATTATAGCTCTAGATTTATATATGAAATATAGGGCCGAGCGGCTTACTGTGCAATGTATCGTAGGGGTCGATGCACGGCAAATTGTGCAATGGAGCGGATATTTAATCACACATGACCTATAATCCTCCAATGAAATAACAACATTGATTTTCTTAGGTGTTGTATAAAGACAGTTGGTTTATACGAGCGTACATGTAGCAATGAATGTTTCAATGTTTTATGTTATTAAAGCAGGTCTTTATATAAAATGGTTATTTTTATCTTTTACATGCAAGGTCCAAAATTGACCTAACTTGGTACAAATATACAACATGAGGTCAAAGGACACACATTTAGGTCAAAGGTCATTTGATGTCAAATTAGCGGAAGACATCAGAAAATGCCGATTTCTTTTTAATATCAAAACGATATGTTTTGAGGTGTCCAAGTGTGGTATAATATTGGATCCCAAACATAATGTACGTCTCGCCCAATATTTGTAAAAACTCATAGCTTGACCAATACATATGGGCTCAATCTATCCAATTTTATACCAAACTTGGATCATACATGCAACATGGATACCTCAATACATTATTTACGATGTTCAATTTTCCTGTCTATTTCAATTATTTTGTATTTTCAATGTGTAGAATAAAATAACATGGAATGGGAAGGGGGGGGGGTGGTTGGGTCATAACAAAATCTAACTTCCGATTAGGGGGGAGGGCATAAAATAATGTTGTTTTCAGATGGGGGGGGGGGGGGTTAACAAAAGTAGCAATGGCCATTGACATATTTGTGACCCCCCCCCCCTTCCACAGAAAATGGAAAATGACAGCCCCTGTAGCTGTTGTTTTATTCCCCCTCCCCACCCCATGCATCCATGCCAACATTCCCCCTTCCCCACCACAAACCCTCTCCCCAGAGCCATCCAATCCCCATTCGCCACCACAAACCCCTGCCCTCCACCACAACCCCCCTCCCCAACCACAAACACCCTCTAGTTTTTAGTCTAGTTTTAGTCTAGTGGATCCACCCAGATATAGTGCTGGGAGATATCAAGCCTCTCAGTCTCAAACCCAAAATCACAAAATGTTCTTCATCTCTTCAACAATAATAATATAATAATAATAATAATAATAATGGTAATTTGTATAGCGCCGGTATCCGTCAGAAATGATGCTCATGGCGCTTTTGTAAACATGTAATATAAGTAATTAATACAGCACAAAAATGATAAATAGCATGGGTATTATACATATACTGTTTTGTACGCTTCATTGAATAAATGAGTCTTTAAAGTTTTCTTAAAACTATGAATAGAATCTGTACATTTAGCATCGCGTGGTAGACTGTTCCAAATTCTTGCAACAGCAACGAGAAATGAACGTTCTCCCCATTGATTTCTTACTGGGTACTCGGTAAGAAGCAATTGTTTTGATGAGCGGAGTCCACTGTGTCCAGGTATATAGGGTTGCACAAGCTCAGTGAGATATTGTGGCGCCTTGTGTTGTAAAATTTTGAATGCGAGTAAAGCGAGTTTATATCTGATTCTATGCTCAACAGGTAGCCAATGCAAGTCCATAAGCACAGGGGTTTGTGATCAGATATTTTGGTGAAAGTTATAATTCTAGCAGCGATATTTTGAATACGTTGAAGACGCTGAAGTTGAGAAGCTGTAACCCCATACAACAATGAATTTCCCATGTCAAGTCTTGAGGTAATAAATGCATGGGTGATCAATTCAGCAGTTTCTCTATTGAGGTGGTGTCTGATCCGTCCGATGTTTCGAATGGACATGTATGCAGCTTTGGAGATATGATTGATATGATTCTCCATTGTCATCGATTGGTCAAACATGACACCAAGATTGCGAACATTTTGTGAGGATGACAAGCATGACAAGTATGACAAGTATGACAAGCATGACAAGTATCATAATTTGCTTAATTCAAACACTAAACAGGAAATCAAACATAAACCTTACCCCAACAGATTTGTACTCCATTGGAACAATTATTTTGGGTTTCAAACATGAAAAATAGCGAATTTATTACGCATTTTGTTATTTGGTGGCCATATTTGGCCAATCAATCGGTGGGACAATTTGACCACCTGATACGACTGTTATTTTATTATATTATGATTAGGCCCATCATCATATTAACATTTATTACCATATTATGCACTAAAATACCTTACAAAATATTTCAATTTACGTACAGAGTTTCAACAGTTAGAAGAGGAAACAGCTTTTTAAGACATCCACAGTCTATACATACTATAGAGTGTGATTTTGGATTTAGCGAAACCTTCCGAATTCGGACCTTGGATTTAAAACCACGAGCTGTGAATAGTTGTTTTAGTCGCTTACACAAGCTGCATATGCTCGCTATAGATATACTGGTAACTGCAAAACTACGACGATTGCATTGATTGTAAAAGAGATTAGAACCAATTTAACACGTTTTCGGTCCCGTTTTCGCTGTGTTGTGAAATAATTTTCAGCGTTCTCTTTAATTAGACAGAATTATCGGCTGCTCTTATCTTTCAGTAGAAACAAACGGTAAAAGGTAATGCTTAAATTGACTAGATATGTTTTGTACGTTATTATTTGAGTTGATGAAAACACGGGTTTCGTGAAAACATTGTCATGATTGTCAAATTCGGAAGTGTTGCATGCCAAAATAAGCATAGACATATTATAGCTATGTGACAACTGAAAGTTACACTGAAAAGAATGACGCAAATTGGGCCAATGTTCGGACTTACAAGCTCTTATAAAACAAATAGGAATACAATGTGGAGTTGTGACCGAAGATTCCCCTATACATGCTATAGGAAAAATAAATTTGTGTAGTCTACTAGACAGGGGTACCAGAATTAACCATTTCATTTAAAAATAGTATCAAAATCACAAATTTTGAAGTGAAGATCCCTCAGAATTACAAACTGGTCTGAAGGTGCGATTGTCAACTCTTGGAAATCCAAGATGGCCGCCAAAATCCAAGATGGCCGCCAAATACAAAATGGCTGCCCACCTGTAAATCATTCTTGATTAGAATTTGGTGCGCCCAAAATTGATGCTTGAAAAACCATCAATTTTGTTCAAATTCAACAGGAAGATTACTGAGTAACTAAAGAAACTGATCATAAGAATTTGAAAAAGGATTTTACATACCTTGTGCAAAAATAACTATGATTTATGTGTGCAGTAAATAAAAACAAATTTGGCGGCCATTTTTGTAGCCTTTTGAAAGCTGGTTCCAGATTTTTTTACATCGATGACAATGGAAAATATGTGTACTATGTCATCAAAACATGTTCAAGTTTAAAGTGAACAAAATAATGGCAATAAAAGCCTAACTTTGAAGTGGGGTTTTCTGCACAGACTTGGCATTTCAGTGAAAATGAAAACGAGGCTGATGCCCATTCATGACCATTTTGTGAATAGTTAGATTGGGAGATACACACATACCTACATATTAACGTCGTATTGAATGAATGAATGAAAACGTGATTTATTAAGCGCATTTCCAAAAACACGATCAATGCGCTGTACAGGAATTATATAATGTAAAAGATAACCATAATAAAAAATACCAATCAAAAGTACAAAGTACATTAAAGATAGGTTAAAAGATAATTAAATATACATTACATGTACAATTGTAAATAAGGCCATGGTTAGGGATGTTCATATCATTGACTACAGAGGGCGACATTTTTTTGAAAATTTGTCGCCAAAATATGTAGAAAACTCCATGTTTGCCTCTTTTAAATCCAGCGAAAAAGGGAGACACATCACAAGGTGGGATGTATTCACTGATGTCTTACTACGCCAACAAAGGGGTATAGATCGCAAAAAGGGTACCTGGCTGCTGAAAATTAGTAACTCCCATAATACAGCGCGGTCGATATCTCAAAAATATAAATAGATATGACACCTTGGAAATCATATTTATATATAATGGTATGCCAAAACACTCAGGGGGTTAGTGGTCGGGGAGGTAAAAACAGGGTAAAAACAAGGATGGCACAAGCTAAAACTATAAATTGGATATCCTACAATCTTAAACTAGTAGTTAATGCGATTTATTCCGTTGAGCGCCCTCAAACGGAATAAATCGCAATAACTACTAGTTTAAGATTGTAGGATATCCAATTTAGGATGCGTGTTTTTTTTTCCAGCAAGCTAGATGGTTCGCCGCCAAAAATATGCGATTTCTACCACCATCGCCTTACTAACGCGATAGTGGTAGAGATCGCATATTTTTGGCGGCGAACCATCTAGCTTGCTGAAAAAAACACGCATCCTAGGTACAACAGCGCCCTCTACGATAGGGGTAGAGTTCGCGCAAAATAGGGGTTGAGTTCGCAAATTCTACACGGGTCGGTTGGTAGACCGTATCGCGCCTGCGGCGGGCTCATCTAAATTGGACCTAACTTAAATCGGTTCGTAACAAGCCGGGTTTAGTCGCCTCGGCCGCAGGCGGCCTGCGGCTCCTTTTCTTACTAGCGCCTAGCGGCGGGCTATCCGCGTACGGTGCCTTCGGCCCCGCTTGACACTGTGAGCACGGAACAGAATCAAGTGAAGATTTATTTACAAATAATATTTTTCGTATAGTGTATATGGTACTTGTTGTTGTAGTGTATTTTTGAGGTATCGACCGTGCTGTATTGTGGGAGTTACTAATTTTCAGCAGCCAGGTACCCTTTTTCAGATCGCTCGCGATCTAAACCCTTTTGGCCTTACTAACCACACACAAGCAACTGGACATCATGATTTTAAAGCCCTAACAAGCTAAAATAGTTTAAAATTTGCATGACTTGACCAGTTTTAGCAATATAAGACAAACTACTTTTGGTTATAACTTTGTTATTATTCAGCCTGCTGACATGGTTGAACCATCAGTTTTTATTGTAAAGTACTTTGTTTCCATGTATTCCATTTTCAAAGAGATAATTTTATTTTCAAAATTTTATGAACATGCCTACCATTGTAATCATGTAATGAAAGTCTTAGATTTGTGTCCGGGCATTTTTCAAATCACATGCGGCCGTTTTTCATTACTCATTATTCATTATCCTATCCAAGCACGATTTTCCGGATTTCCCGCAGGGAAGGGCGCCATCTATTGATGGGCATGGCTCAAATCCAAGATGGCGGCTTGATCGCGATCGCCAGCGTTGAACGAAGTGACTGAAAACATCGTTCTTTCGCTGACTGACGACTCGCAAACAAAGCAGGAAACGTTGGGATTTTTGTGTTTTTACGCGAATAATGAAAATTTTCTTAAATAATGAGTTTTTCATGCGGGAGGTTTTGGACCATGCGGGCGGTGGACGCAAATCTAAGACTTTCATTACCATGGCCTAATATACATACATGTACAATTTAAGCATTAAAAGGCATGGATTAAAAACACCAACATTTTTTTATTTATAAAAGGGTGCATTTGCAACCGAAATTCGTTTCAAATCAACAAAATATATTTACTGGTAGTTAAATGTAAGCTAAGTTACCCTTAATACTTATAGAACTATACTGGCAATATCGTGTTCGTTTTGCCCATACATGCGCAGTGGATACAGAAACATGTATACGGAATAAGGCTATCATGGCTATAGCCTTGCCCTTTTAGTAAATAGGGATAGGCTTATATTAATAACATAAGCAGTGTTGTGAAATAAAAATATTGTGTTCATTCCGGTATGATGATTCCGTGCTGGGCAAAGAACATGACATTGCCATTATTATACTTACAGATTATTTTGGTACCATATCGATTGTTATTCTTTGCTCATCCTCATGAATTCCTGAGATTTTAAAGGTTTTTAACAACCCTCACGGTGAGTCAGGGTCACCCTAAAAAAGTTTTGGCTAAATCCTAAAATAATGACCTAAACTTAAAAGTGTCTAATTTGCTGGTGAAATGCATCTCATGATGACCTTTCTTCGTCAATGCCCGGGTCGATTATGCTCGTTCCCTGCCACACATCTTGTAATCGCGAATGGCGTACATGCCTCGCCTCATCTCATTCATTCATGGAGTCCAGATCAACAAATGTCTGATTGATGTATCTACAGGGTTGTAGCTACGCCAGGCGGCGCCGGCGGGCCCGCCTGGCACTGGGCTAGGCTGCCTGGCACCCGCCTGGCACTCTAAAAAAAAAAAAATACATTTTTTAATTTTTTTTTATTACTATTTGTGGATAAAATCATTAAACTGCCTCGTAAAACAAGAAATGATGTGGCAGGAACCCTCAAAGTGCATTAAAAAAGCCTAAAAACATCCCGGCCCCTGAGCCGCGAGAGTTATATAACCAAATAGCAAAATATTGAGCCCGTCCGGTCGCTTCGCTCCCTCCGTTCGCCATTTTGCCACCTGGCACAAAAGTTGGCCTAGCTACAACCCTGTGTATCTACATCTCATGATCTATGCATGTACTCGTTAACACCTTTCAGCAGTTCAGCAACTACATATTAAAGCCTAGTGTTAAGGAGTCCGACAAAACGGCGATTTTCGATTTCCTATCTGTTTGAAGTTTGTGTGTGAAATGTAGCTCAAAGTAACTAATTATTTCTCACCTTTCCAACCACCAAATCCTTTTTTTTTTTTTAATATGTGTACAATTTCAAGGAACGATCTTTCTAGAAATATACAATTTAGTTCGTAAAAAAATGCTTTCTATCATGTTTAAAATTGGCTTGAATTCAGTGTACATTGGGAGAAATACGGGCCGTGTGCGTTTATGTTCGTAGCGATCTTGAAAAAATGGTTCGGATGCGCAATGTATTTTGGGTCATAAACAATTAACTTCTGACCCAATATATTATATAAGTGATGATGTCATTATCTTGTAGGGGAAAAAACATTCTTTCCAACCATACCAAACATGGGTGTACATGTGCCATTACTTCAGTGAGTTGAAATTGAAATTTGTGAGATCATCAAAATCAGCGTTTTTTTAGATCATTTTTTTCTTGTAAAAAAGGTAAAAAATGTTGTAAAAAAGGTAAAAAATGTCACATAAGGCTCGCCATTATACATACTACACATACTAGATGATTAAATGGACTTTTTTACATCTTCTTGCGAAGTTTGAGTGCCATTTGAGATTGCGAATAAATGCGCTACAAGATTTAGTGAACGATGGTGCAGAGCAAACCATTGTCATTGCTGCATAATTCAGCATACCAGCCGTGGCGCCAGTGTAAATTCGGCACATATTATCAATCATGTTTCAGTGTCATTATCATTCGGGAAATGAAATAAGAAGCAACTTATGGGCTCATTTGAAACTTTAGCAGAAGACGATTCGCAAGTGCTCTTGCCTCTTGGGAGTTACATACAGGATATTGTTAAAAAGATGGCTGCAGCTACGCTAGACAGTATTTCAGTTTTTTAGCTACATGTAGCCCCATTCAACAATGAGAGTTAGCGTTTGTTATTAAGAAAGTACTTTAAATTATTTTTTGAAACTCACAATATTTTCGTCAAACACATGATTTTACATTGAAACTAATAGACAGCGGGCCATAGGGTAAATATCCCTCTAGTTTTTGAGTTTGATGACCACCATCTGGGGTTGAAGTGAAAAGTTGATCAAATGGGGCCCAATACCTTCCTAAACAACATTTTTTTTTTCACAGTCGCAAATGTTGCACATTAGCGTGAACGAGGGCTCTGAAGTTTCCGCTTACATCAAGTGCACGTTAAAACTTGAAATTGCTTTGAGACTGTTATCAATAACAGAAACTTTAAAAATGCAGTTGGAACTTACTACTGATAACAATGTTTATTGATTTTGATTTAAAAAATCCACAAAAACAAAGAAATAAAGAAGAATACAAAATAACGTGCTGTTGATGCATTTATCAATTTTTAATTGGTTTCGTACTCTAAAATGGATGTTACTTGATCAAAACTGTATACAAATGATTAATACAACATTTTTTCTAAAAACATAAATATTATTTACATAAAATATAGTGCAGTTAGTGCACTATTTGAATTAAAACAACATGCTGTTGATGCTATTTTGCTTGATCACTGTGTTTAGGCCTTAACTAATAGTGAATATTAATATTATGCCACAATTTCACCTATCATTGCTGCAATGGTAAATGTATTGTTTTTACCTTCCCATACCTGAAGTATGAATGTGATATCAGTGGGCATGCATGCCTGTGATAGATGCATCAATTGTGTGTCAATACCAGTGTTCGTCTTTGATCACACAGGCAATGATAAGCTGCGCTCAGTAGAATAAACTTTGACATTGTGTTCATACTTCAGGTGGGATAAATTATAAATAATAAATATACAATTACAGAAAAAGAAATGTGTGGACATGATTTTGTTTTAAATTAAACCTTGGAATTCTTGATGGTACATGTGAATATTTGCATTTAGTATTTAAAATAGCATGATTACTATAGTGTTATAATCAAATTAAATCTGATATAGTATACTTATTCCAAAAAGGCGTCAATTAAAAAAAGTATATATTTTTGATTTCCTTTTTAATTTTAATTTTTAATGCAGCATGTCAAAAAACCACTTTAACATGTGGGTATCTTCCCATTGAAATGGTCTGTTGTCTCTTTAACTGAGTATGCATATTCTTATATTGAATATTTTTCAGGAATACAACATGAAATATCTCCCTAAAATGTATGCCTACTATTTTCTGAGGCCAAAGCCCAGAAGAAATAGTGCAAATACTATCTCTATTATAATTAGGAGAAGCAACAAGACCTGAATGAAAAGAAATTAAATATTTCATTTGACAATGCATGCCACAATTAATGAGATTCAGTGATGAAAGTAGTAGGATTAAAATCCATAAATCACATTAGGGAAATTCCAGAGCCCTATTGCATTAAACTTAAGATTCATCTCATTTTTAAATACTCTTCTTAGCCAGGCTTTTAACCCTTCTTAAGTTCACTTAATATTAATCTTATCTTTTATGCAATAGGGCCCAGAACATCCATTATTTGTTTCATACTTATTATAATGTAAATGTATAGATTATGTGAAATATATACAAAATGTTATAATATTATGATGAAATAAAAGCAGAGGCTAAAAAAAGTCAATATTGTTATGAGGTATTTTTTGATGCAATGTGTTGGTATCCAAAATTGCAACATATTTATGGTATTATCCTCTTCTGCAACCTGCAACGCCAAACCTACAACGCCAGTATTATAGAACAGTTGTGCGATGAACTGAAGCTCATTCTGTTATGGGCATTAAAATAGATATTACCTATAAACAGGCATGTGCAACCTTTAGTTAAATTACAGCCACATTTTTATCTGAAAACTGCTCACAGAAGGCATATTTATCTAAGAATTAAGCGTAGCTTTGTACATGTGGACTTCATGAAATAGGGTTAGTGGACTGAAGGTTGCACACCTCTGATAGTAGAGAAATCATTAAAGATGAAAAATAAAGTATGGTACAGAACAGTACATATGTGCAGGGAAAAAGCTCGCATAACACAACATGGCACGCTGTGAATTGTATGCTTGATGAATCCATGTTCCAAAATAGCGTGCACACGCTTGAATTACTTTTGCTCAAAGAGAAATAAAAACAGGAGATTTCTTACCAATTTAGAACTGATTAAACTATCGACATTTTAAACGCAGGAATCAAAGCAAGGGTCAACTACAATGCCTCGTACACTGCAAGATAAAATGATAGTGTTCAAGATAAACCCATAAGCTATAGCTTAATAGCTACATGTATACATATTGAAGCATGGCCTTTAAAGACTGCATTCTAAATCCATTCTGTGCAATCTAGTGCTACTTTAGTTTCCCATCAAATCAAGAGCTGTGCGCAACACTGTCTCATCTCTATGTTGGTAATAATAAGAAAATGTCATGTAATTTAGTGACAATTAAAGATATTTTCACTGGTATGTGGCTTTGTTGAGGTTGGAAATGGAAATAGGCTTTGTTATAACTTAAAAACAATAGTATCCAAGTCTCACTTTAACCCAAAATACAGATGAGGCGGTGTTGCGCTCAGCCCTCAAAATATTTAAGCATCGTAAGTGTCAGTAACTGCCCTCTTATTCTTCAGGATCAGACATCTCCTCCTCCTCCACCTCCTCTTCCTCATCATCATCAAGATGACCATGTCCAGTCAAATGTTTACAGTTGTCTCGTGCACATTTACAGAGTTCTGTGCATGGCAGATTATTCTGCAGGCAAGTACAATACATTACTGTTGCTGCATTTGTCCTTCTTGCACGTCCCAGAGCAGTGTGCTAACTCCATCACTGTTTCTGGTGCTGGTGGGAGGGTCATCCAGTTGATAATGAGATCTCCATTCTCCATTTTCCAGCCATGTTGAGATGGTTCAGGAATATAGTTGGACTTGGTTGTAAATAGGCTTTTCTCTTGTATATACCTGCAAATTTGAAACAAGTAAACCATAATTAGTAAAGGATGATATGGAATGAACTCTTTGTATTCAACCTGTAAACAGATTTGATTTGATTTGATATAATTTGAGTCCTACGACCCTGGATAACCCAATAAGCTTATTAGCTTATTTCCATTGGGGTCCGTTAGATGTGTGAACAGATACAGACAGGGATGATCCCCTACTCTTTACGAAAGAGTCTGTAACCTTTTAACGTGCTCGGGTATTGCTCTTCCAATGCACGGGACCACCATTTATACGTGACTTCTGAACCACTGTTTTTTGCTGCCATTAGAAAATCGTCAGAATCATTTCGCTTCATTTACCAGGCTACCGACGGCGCACACAGTATCAGCACTTAGATTGTAATATTCCCTAACAGCTCCCCAATGTCGCTTGGGTCGACGAAGCAATTGAGACTAAGTACCTTGCCCAAGGATACAAACAAGTTGGCTGTAGCGGGGCTCGAACTCACAATCTTTGCATCGTGAGACCGGCATGCTATCCACTACACCACACATGCTCTCATGCAGATTATGTGTAGGATAAAATGGATGAAATTTAATGGAGCACACACTGGTCAATGACGATACAAGAACACAACTGGTCATTTCCTGTTGCCTGCAATTTGCATTTGACATGAAAACTGCCCTTTTAAACACAATTTGATTAGAGTTTAACATTTGAGTCTATTGGCTTTGTATCATTGACGTACTAGTGGAAAAGAAAGTTATTCAGAAACCGTAACAATGTTTTTGCCTTTAGCAATATCAATTCTTATCAGTTATGGGTTATCTGTAAACACAAAATTGACAATTCCAGTATGGTTTGTTATGCAATATTAAAATTATCATAACAAAGGTTCATGGTCAGTAGCAACCATCACTATATAGCCTAATAGGTTTATATGGAAGCCTTTTTGACCAACATAAAGATTGTGTGGATACCTTAAAATAACTGCAAAATGCCAACAGAAATCATTTAGCTCTGATCTAGTTTTCACTTTCAACTGCATACTGGACCGCAGAGCACACCTCTTCTTGACTGTTCGACCGTCCTGCTTGCCAATGTTGTCTTCTTCATTATCAGCTGAAGCTGTAAATAGACAAAGAAAGAAATTAATTTAATATGAATTTGAAATCATTCGAATCGGCAAATATTAACCTGTAATTTAAGGCCTAGGCCTACATGTAAATTTGTATTTTCATGTATAATACCATTTTCAACCACAAGACCTACATGCATAGCGCTATAGTATTTTTTCGATTTTATTTACAATTATCATGAATATAAATATTTGTATTTGTGTTGTGAAATAAGTGGGTCACAAGACCTCGTTAAATCTTTCGATTAACGCGAGCACTCCGATCATGATGCCATGATCGACAATTATTTGTTTTAATTAAAAGTGTAGTTTTTAATGGAATGCAGTGCGTCGTAAGACCGTGTTCAACCTTTGGAGTACTCAAATTGTAACGCACGGATCAACAAAATTATTGTTTTGATTTAGCAAGACATTGCCAGTATTTCATACTGACTACAACAAAAATATGACAATGCTTTTTACATGATTGAGATTATGTGATGATATTACAAAATTGGGAGACCTATTGAGAAACAAAACGCCAAAATAGGTTGACCTGCGTGGTAAAAAAAAATACGCTCACTGCACTTAACTATTTTATAATCAAAACAAATAATTGTTGATCACTTCAAATCATTCCCTTGGGTGTGCGTGCGCCATATGCGTAACCACGACAGCGTTGCGCGCCTGTTATTTTTGGAATGCAGTGCATCCCCAGACTGCGTTAAACCTTTGAATGAACGTGAGCGCTAGGATCACGATGCTCTCTGATCGACAATCGTTTGTTTTGAATATAGGACGGCGCGGACATACGGGCACTTTGAGTTATTTTTAGCAAATTTGCTTGGCAACCAGTCTTTCAAAAGCAAAACATTCCATACACGCATTCAACGCTGAGCGTTACGCACTTGATTCGCAGTAGGCGCAATGTGCGGTTGCCTTAATTGATTGATCTGCACAAGTTGTTTTCGTCTTTGAACACCGGCATTTGATTGTTTTCACCGGCATGACGTAGCTGATACTAGCTCCGACAGATCGCTCTAAAAAAAGTTAGTATGAAATGAACCCCTTCAGCAGTGGAAGTCAGATATTTTCATCTATGATTTCAATTATTGAAATAAAGAACTGTATTATTATACACTAGCATGACTAGTCTTGACTTATTTAGAAATAATTTAGAAATAGGAGAAGAAAGCTTATTTCAAAAATAAAAAAGAAAACAACAAAATAATTATAATAGACCTACCTGTAGGACTAGCGAAGCTAGTTTCAAGCATTTCTCTGTTCTTAGCCATACGTTTTTCTACTCATGAAACATGTTGTTTGTCGGTAAATCGCGAATAGCACAATTGGTGGAATCCAGCGTCACTTGGAATGGGAATCTTACACACATAATTAGATCCACTGACTGTCGAATTCGGCAGCATGTGATGTGCACGGACGAATTCTTTGGCGATTTCTGCCTGATCGCCTTCTAATTGATGCCATTGAAGAACATATTCCAAGAAGCAAGACCATATTTTATTGTTGCATTTTACTGTAGTTTTTTTTTTTGGTGGGGAAATGCACATAATAATAATGTTTCTGATCCAAATCTCTGTCACTTGATAATTTCATCTGAAGATGATAAATCTGCCATATTGGATTTTCCAAGGAGTGCTATTAGAGCGCTCCTGATTGGTCAATATGGAATATTGGGGTTTATATTAAATTTACGAATTTTCTGATTGGTCAGCTATGAATAAGTATTTTAATAAATGAGTGGTAATTTTTAAAAAATATATTAATGAAATTGAAATAGTTTTTTCAATATTATTTAAATAATGTGCACAAATCTAGCTTGTGAAAAGTTACAGAAATTAAGTTATATTTTTATCTATATTATCATTGTGGTTTGACCTCCACCCCTTTTCTGGGCAATCAAACAACATGATATTTGGGCAGGGCCCATCTACTATAAACTATTTGGTTACATAATGACATAAGGTCATAAATTGACCTTATTTTAAGAGTTATAAGAACCCGATTTCAGAAGAGAAAGTGTAAATAAACTGTTGATTTGCGCGAATGATAGATTATAGAAACATCACGAAGAAGACGTCGCAGACTCGCCGTAACTATTTTGACCTATAATACGCGACTGTTTAGATGGACTTGGGAACCTTTTTGATAGCAATTACTAGTACGACAGATACAATGACAAAAAAGGAAATAGATGACATCCTGAAACAATAGCTTTTGATGGTAGAAGATCAAGATGGGATTTTATTGCGAAAAAAGTATGAAGCAGTTTCACAGGCATCGATATGGGAATTCGACAGCTCTGCATGTATAGGCTAACATGTGTTCTTGCCTGAAATAATGTCCAAGTCCGTGTGTAATTTTACAATAATACCGATTAATATGGCTTGGTTATTAATTCATGTTGATCAAGCACTTACATCAAGTGAAGAATCAGGTCTCAATTTCATCATTTCATAGAATCATAATCCCGATCATTCAAGTAAGAAAATTGTATTTCATGATTTTAATTGCTAGCATACTATATGTCACAAATTTTATAGAAAATCCCTCTTCTACAATGGAGCACCAACTGAAGATAAGTTGAACTGCTCCGAGTTTTATTTTTTTTATTTTTAATATGACGCTTCAAAAAACATAAAACTACTTCAGAAAATTTTATTTATGTATTAAATAACTAATTAAGAGCAACTTTTCCCACCTTGAGTAATGTCCTTTAACATTCATGTAAATAATTAATGTCTAAATTCGGTTTTTACGGACATAACAGACAGGGTTAACTTAAAAATTTAGTGTTCACCTGGTTTTTGACCAATACGCATCTATTATTTGGATGAAATTCAATCCAGTAGCCTTACACAGAAAAACAATTTTACCAAATTGACCATGTGTGTTGTTGTTTTGTTCAAGATGGCCGACAAAAGGTGATTTTTGTTTTAGCCCTGTTTTACTTGCTAGTCCTATATAAACAATTCCAATGCGACTTTCGGAACACTTTTGCTAGCTCTTACTTTCATATCAATGCCATGAATAAATAGTGAACATTCAAGGACAACTTTGAGTGTCCAAAAAGGTGATAGGGACATAAGGATTTTCAGGTGACTAAAATTTCGTCTGAAATGGTTCCCTTCAACATTATGCCTTCAGCCGATACCCAAATCATAGATTTGGTATCTATTGAGACTAATCTTGATCTTGATGTCACTAGTTAGGGGCCGTTTTCCATAACACTTTAGCAGCCTCTCTTCAGCTATTGAGATCATATCAGTCAGTAAAAGCTCAGTTCTATCTCCTGTTTTTTGTATAGGCCTATATTAGCCCTACACTTAACATCAAGAATATTAACCTTTCACTGTGATTATGTTTGTTTCATTCTGTGTAGTTTTAGAACAATATGGCTAAGGGTATCAGAAGCAAGTGGAAGCGTAAGATGAGAAGAATCAAGAGGGAAAGAAATGCTCCCAAAGAACTGAAGAGACTCAAGATCATTCTGGGACTACAGGAAGATGATAACCCACGCAATAAACGATACAAATGTAAGTTTATAAGGCAAACAAAATATATATAGTTGTGTTGCCCTCATCCGGCCGGGTCAAAATTCTGAGAATGTGGGCCGGGTATTTTTTTTACGATTTTTCTTTTTTTCAAGATTTTTTTTTAAGATTTTTTTCTCTCAAGATCTTCCAATCTCATGATCTGTGAAAAGAGTTGGGCAAGAAACCAAGACATTCACCATTGGGTTGAAAATACATCCAGTAAGCGTTTTCTTTAGTATCTTCACACATGTTGACTGAAATAATAGATAAAATCGTTGATTTGGTAAAATTAAAAATTAAAATTAAAAAATGTTGAGGGCAACACAATTTATTTTTTTTGGCCTAATATGGATCAATTAATTGTGCAAGGCAACTAATCATGTTACACTAAATAAAGATTAGGGGCTTTTATAGATAATAGATTAGAGATCAATATAACAAGGCCTAAAAAAAAAGGTTTGATTGGCCTAACCCGACCGTGCGACCGACCCTAAATACATCGCTGAACCTGAATAATTTTTATTATTTTGAGGAAGGAAAAAAAAAAAAATTATATATACAATATGGCTAAGGGTATCAGAAGCAAGTGGAAGCGTGTAAAAATTGAACAAAGTATTAAAGTGTCTGACTGTTTGCTTTCATTTTCGGCTATTTTAAGTCCCAAAAGCAGGTGATTTAAAAAATCAAAAAAAATCCTGACCAACCTACCTATTTCTTTTTGTCATGTTAGGCCAATCAAACATTTTTTTAGGCCTAAGAGTAAAATGGGTATGGTTTTAATGTGAAAATAGGTAGCGGGTGATTATAATTGCAGTTCCCAATCAATTCACCATTCAATTCAAGGGTGCAGAATTCTGCACATTTTTACAGCCATCTTTGTTGAGCAATATTTCAAAGTCCATTCAAGTAATAGATCTACTATGTAGTAGTATTGTGGAGATTCCGCCTCCTGGCCGTGTTATTGCCATGTGGTGTAGTAGGGTTAGGGTTACCAGATCCTCCTGGTCGTAGTTAAACATACACACGAGTGAGGTTGCCCTCGCATTCATTATGCGAGGGGCACCCATTGTAGAAAATGATTACACTATGACTAAAAACAGTTTTTAGTCATAGGTTTCATAAGTTTTTAATCCCCCTGTTTCTACTCCCGAAAAGTTAACGCTAAGTTTATCAATCCTAGTCGATGGGCATTTGACCTTTTGTTATACCAAACAATGCTGCCCCACAATGTGTATAATCCAAGGTGACACGGGTCACAGAACATAACGGTAAGATCAATCGGCTGGCTGTTTCTACTGGGAAACTTACCTTTAATTACCGGTCCCAAACCTGTTTTTTTGCTGTTTCAAAACTTACCAATTCTTAACGTTATCTGGCTGTTTCTACTGGGCAATCTTACCGGTAATTAATGGTTAGTTCCCCAGGAGAAACACGCTCAATGACTAAAAACAGTTTTTTCAATCCATCAGAAGGTCAGATGCGTTTTCGAAGGGCACTTCTATTTCGTTGTGTAAATTGGGATTGATTGTTGCTTTTTCTGTTACTACAACAAATGATGACATCAGAGAACTGATCACCAAACCAACAAGATATTTTAGTTTAGGAATATCTTAAAATAATTTAAACATGTTTCCCCAATTTTGATTAATTTGCCTCTAAAAAGTGTAACTCTTTTTTTGGAGCACTCTGTATGACTAAAATCCTTTTTTTTTCTCAATCCATCTGAAGGTCAGATGCACTTGAGGTCAGTTTCGAAGGGCACTACCATTTCATTTGTATGATTGACTGTTGCTTTTTCTTTTACTACAACAGTTGATGACATCAGAGAACTGATCACCAAACCAACAAGATATTTTAGTTTAGGAATATCTTAAAATAATTTAAACATGTTTCCCCAATTTTGATTAATTTGCCTCTAAAAAGTGTAAATCTTTTTTTGGAGCACTCTGTATGACTAAAATCCTTTTTTTTTCTCAATCCATCTGAAGGTCAGATGCACTTGAGGTCAGTTTCGAAGGGCACTACCATTTCATTTGTATGATTGATTGTTGCTTTTTCTTTTACTACAACAGTTGATGACATCAGAGAACTGATCACCAAACCAGGTGTGAACCAAGCTACAGGTACCACATTTGATCTCAGATTTGTCCCGAGTAAAGATGTAGCTGCTATGGAAGAAACCAAACAGATCAAAATTGAAGAACACAAAAAGGCTGCAGCTGCTGCTGCTGCTGCTAAAAAGGAAAGAGAAGATGCTAGGGCACTTGAAGAGGGTATCGTGATTAGAGGAAGAAAAGGAAGAAAGTTAAGACCAAGAAGAAATCAGCTGGAAGAGGTGGAAATGGAAGAAGGAGATCTAGATTTAGAATATAATCAGACTATTTGTCGCAATCCAGGTAAACATAAACCCCTCCCTCAATGGAGTTCAGATGGGCTTTTCAATTGCTTATATATCGTATATTTGATGATATGTATTGCATATCAATGGAAATTGATGTGTTCGTCTTTCCAATGATACCAAATTTGTAGCGCTCATTCCGAATGTGCTAATGTCACCTCAATTGTGTGCTCACAAGTCAATAGAGCATCTCTTTATACTGTTGTCATTGCAACATTTCATTGAACAAACAGCAGAGTTGTTCTTTTGAGCGCAAAATAGTGGCGATTTTAGCACATTAAGATCGGAGCCTCCCCGCATTCTCAAGCAAGTGGCTGAATACTGAAACAATTGATTGCTATAAATGTGGTATCATTTGAAAGATGAACACATAAGCTTTCCTATGATATATAACACAGTATGAACATATCACAAAATATTCAAGATATATGGTTTAAAAAAAATCTGAACTTTGTTGAGAAGTTTATATTTTCAGTAATATAAATCTAACAATTGAATTTAGACCTTTAGCAACGGTAGTAGCTACTCTACGTTTCACACTTTTGCGATCATCAGACAACTCTTGTCATGAAGAAAATTATTGTATAAACACCAATGATAACCAAAGAAGATTTCTTGGGCAACACCAACAATCTGTTGTCTGATGATCGGATTGATCGCACAAGCGGTATCAAGTTGAAACTCAAGTTGCAAGTTCTACCGTTCCAAAAGGTGTCACTTCTATATTTCGCTCTCCATGGTATTGAGCACTCTGATATCTCAGAAGATTGCTTCCTTATCCAGTAAAGCTAACAATCAATAATTCACCATTCAAGTGCTTTTAAAACTCATCCAAACTTGCAAATCAAGCTTATGTCTCAAATTAAAGCCTAAATTACGGTATGTTTCAAAATGCCCCATTTCGTAGGTAAAAAAGGGATTCGTAAACTAACTTCTTCATAAATAAATTTCATATCTTCAACCCTAAATCACATTTGAAAGGTTTGGAGGAATGAAGAGGTGGGTACAATGTGGTGTGGCTCCAGTCGACTAATTATGTGATTTAAACAAATTGTTATCCTACAGAACAATCAGAACAATCATGCTATTTTGGGGTGAGGGGCATTTTTATCAGAACATGAGTAGCTGGAGGGCTGTTTAATGTTAGAAATGGGTTACATAAGTTACTCAATAAATTCCACTTTTCGCTTTTCTATGGGTATCATTGCTTTCTATGGGGTATCATTGCTTAGTGTGCGGTATCAATGTGTATGTAATGAATCACTTCAAATCAATCAGCCATGCCCGACTGCTTCCGATTTGTACCATACAAATCAATGATATCCCATAGAAAAATTGTTTGCTACAATTTCTTTTCTGTTGTATCCACTCGATGTTTACAAATGAGGTGTCAAATTAAAGGGAAGGTACTGATTATTAATTTTGAATTATGTAACGTATATATATAAGTACCTGGTCAGGAACTGTTTGTGTTAGGTGTAGATTTGTGATACTTTTATTTCATTTCTTCTCCACATAGATGCTGATTCAGACGACGATGAAGATGTGCAAGAGAAACTTGACAAGAGACGTAAATCACTCGTCAATGAGCATGGGCAGTATCCAATATGGATGTCAACAAGAAAGGTCAAGAAACTACAAGGATCAAGCAAACGCAAGAAAACAGCGCAAAAAATTAAGCAAGGCAAAATAACAAAGAAAAGGAAATGATCAAGTCACAACCAGGTTTTTGTTTCTTTATTATTTTTTTCTTCAACTTTCCAGATTTTATTTCAAAACAATCATATCAAGGGTTGAGCGCCAGAAGGCCTTAACTCAAAAAGGCTATTTTGAGATAATTAACTTTTAATATTTGCTGTAGCATCTAACTCATACCTCTAATTATAGTCAAAAATTTAGAGTGTTTATGAGTTAAGTCTTTATGGTTCTTAAAATCTGTGGGTTATATGGATTATTTTTGTACCAAAATCTCATTTTGCCCAAAAGTTGAGTTACGGCCTTCTGGCACTCAACCCTTGATATATGATGATATGAATTTACATTAAAGGGGCACTGAGAGATACATATTAGAGTGCGCCCTCACTTTTCTGGAAATCAGGTTTTTTGCAACTACGTAATACTTATGCATATACTAAATACCATCTGAAACTGTTTACCTTAATTGGCCGTCTATCGTGTACAGTTCCACATTTTGGTCATTTCGGCACCGCTCGACACGTAAAATGCTTCAACCAAATTTCTATATAGTGCCATCATTCAACCCTTTCCCCATAATGATTTCACTTCATACATCTATTGACACAATTCATGTTTCCAAACTTTTCTCAGCAATCTCTCAATGCCCCTTTAAACAGCAACAATGTACAATTGTTATTTTGATCAACATTTTGCTTGAGTCTGGTCCCATCAGAACCCAAGCGTGTGTTCACCCGGACCTACCAAGTAAACAAATAAATACAATGTCTCCTTACTATTCCGTCAGTAAAGAACTGATATTACAACATCAATATAATATGCTATTATGTTAGATGGGGAGGGTGACCAGGAGTATATTCGTACTGTACAATGACCCATATTTTGTGCACATTTCAGAATAGTATGTACAGACAGATCAGAGAAATCAAGTCATGTCAATATTACTATTGGTCAAGGCATCTGTCATCAAATATAAAATAATAACTCTTAATGAATTTGATTGACAATTGCTAAATGGAAGGGCGTGTTGGCGCAGCAGTTCTTCCCTCGCCTTGCACCAATGTGCATTTAGTTTATCACGATCCATGCACGCTCTCGCAGGTTTTCTCCGGGTTCCCCGGTTTCCTCCTGTTTTCAAAATCGGTGTTCAGTTGTTTCTGTTATCAAAAACTTCCTTGACCCAAAGATATTTGGGGAGCTGCATTATTAAAAAATGGTGATGTTACAATCTAAGTGCGGATAGGGTTGCGCGGGAAGTTCGCAGCACCTTAGTCGATTCGACTGATTCACCAGCAGCAAAATACAGCGGTTTGATCTTCTGCTAAGGCGCTATATAAATGCTGATTATCATTATTATTATTATTATTAAATTTGAATGGCTTTGCAAAATAGAGTGGGTCCATCATTTACTAGTATTTTAATAATTGATTTCACATTTACTTCTGCTGGCCCGAGTGCAGACATCACTATTTTCTAATAGATATGTTCATGCAAGTTATTTCAAAATTATGTTTATTAAATTGAAACAATTTTGGGTATCATTGTTCAATTATATCTGTCAAAATCAAGTAATTGATTCAAATTGCTAGTAAAAGGTCCTCTTTATTTACAGTCCAACCTCTGTTATCTGACCCGACTGAATGATCTCAAAAGAAAATATGTTTTTTAACAGCCCATGCACCTTATTTTCACACTCTGAAGCATTAGAAGACAGAAGACCGTTTTTTGATGTTGGTAGTGCTGTTTAGTGCTTCAATAATACATTGTCACTGTAATTACCCCTCATTCAGTACCCTTCTATTGCCCCAACTTAAGCACTTCAGGACACATATAATTAGCTTATCCAGATTTATCACTTATCCGGCCATTGCTTGGTCCCATCATGTCTTCATAACTAAGGTTGGACTGTATATACATCAATAAGTAAATGAAATTCACTTGACCATTTACTTAATACATGATTGCTTTTGCATTTACTTATAGCAATTGATCGATTTTATAAAGATAACAAACAGAAAAAGGCTAGTAAAAGCAATTACTAATACTAGTTGTTATTTATTCAGCTCATTGTCTTAATCATTGTACATGGTTGTTTTTGGAGGCCAATTTTAATAAAACAGTCCATACACAAAATATATTAATGTATGTTAATGAATTCTTTATGATACATTTTACTTCAGGTATGATACAAACACAGCAGTTGTATCTGCTCCATTCATGGTCTCTGTTGACAGCAAAAAATATATTTAAATATCACGAATTAATGTTCTTTTTTGACGTGTTGGTAGTAGACATAAAGAAGAAAAAATATTTTAAAACAGGTCTTCAACACTCACATTTTTATCTGTAAGATTAACGAAGCCGTCTTCATAAAACAAGAAACAAGCCCCACTCTTAATAGGGACATGAGCTGAGAAATTTCTAGTATTTATGAATCCCTGCAAAAAAATAAATACATGCCCTGCTCAACAAACATCGCCACAAGAGGAAAAGACCTAACCAGTCGCAAATCAGCTTCCACTCGCTGAAGACGGAACGGACTATATTGTTAGATATAAATAACAAATAAAATGCGAGTGTTGAAGACATGTTTGAAATTATCTTTTATTTAAATTAAAATATGTTTGTTTAGCACTGGAATGTCCTAATATCACTGCACAAAAGATGGCAAATGAATTATGAAATAAAGCTGCATGTCTCAAATATGTCCATACATGGAAATTATCACACAATCTATTTTAAGTTATAATATTCATGTATGGAGTTAATGTGACAACAGCTAAAATTGATAAATTAACAGTAATCTGGTTCTCTGTTACATCCAAGATCCTTTGCTAAGTTAATCAACCTATTTCAATGACATAAATAGTATAATGGTTCACTGATATTAATTATTGAATAAATATACGCCTACACTAACATACAAAGCTGAAAACTACCTGGTGATCTACATCAGTGCTCCACCCCTGGCACAAGAATTGCAAAGGTATGAGTGACTACCTGGTGATCTACATCAGTGCTCCACCCCTGGCACAAGAATTGCAAAGGTATGAGCACAGGCTGAAAAAGTAGGCAATACGGAAAGCTCCTTGCCGGGAAATTTGAGCATTTGGAGGGAACTTTTGGCATTTGGAGGGAAATGTTACTCTTTCATTAAGAAATGCATTCCATTTTACAGGGAAATTTGGAATCGCTTGCCGGGAAAAAAACATTTTTTCAGGCCATGGGTATGAGTGACTACCTGGTGATCTACATCAGTGCTCCACCCCTGGCACAAGAATTGCAAAGGTATGAGTGACTACCTGGTGATCTACATCAGTGCTCCACCCCTGGCACAAGAATTGCAAAGGTATGAGTGATTTTACTGATCAAGTGCTTTATGCAGCATACTCTGTATGAATTGCTACGATGCATGTATACATCAGTGTTGCGTGCATCTTTGTTTATTCCCATTTAATCTAATATAGCAGGAACCAAAATACCATTTACAATATCATAGTATGACGATCTTGGATTTGTTTGTTTTTTCAAACTATTTTAATCACAAATTTCAAATGATTTACAACATAAACTTATCTCGAGGGTTTACAACCAGAAAGATGTAACTCTCTGTTTGGTCATTATGCGATATTGCTACTCAAAATATCAAAAAGACAACCAATATTATAAAATCGCCCCATTTGAGTTTAAAGCACATTTCATTTTCACACAACTCAATTTGATATATAAAAATTTAAAACTCAAGTTCTCAGAATTTCCTTTTTTGAGTTAAGACTTTCTGGTTGCCAACCCTTGATATGCTCATTTATGTTCATTATTTTCTTGATATCATGAGCAATACATTTCCCTTACAAGCACTAGGCCGTGTTTCATAAAGGTCAACTTAAGATTAATCTTAATTTTGTAAGTTAAGAAGAGTTCCTATTAGATTCTTTGTAGGTTAAGAATACAAACTCTTCTTAGGATAAGAAGAATAATACCTATAGAACTTAAACAAGAATTCCTTATTTAGTAACGATAAGATAGCCTAAGAAGCATATTCTTCAATCGTTTTATGAAATATAAGATAAGAATGAAAAGTTCAGGATTTAAGAAGAATTTTCATGATTTTAAAGAAGAATTAAGTCCTCGTAAAATATCCAACTTAAGGGACTTAAGGAAGTCACTTTATGAATGTTGTGAGTGCTGTAATTATTGAATCATGACTCAAATATAAAAGTATACATTTTTGGAATCGAAATAGATCAGAGAATCCAAATTTGGCATCATTTTTTTTGAACAAAGCTAGCAAAAATAATATGAGTAAAAAATGCCCAAATCGCTTGATGATGATGATGTAAATACACTAACTTAGGGACTCATTTCTCATTTTTTAACCTTATCTAATATTTTTTGAAATTTTGACTCATAAGTGCTAAACAAAAACAGTTTCCATTTTTTCTAACTTTTGGGTCAAAATAGTGAATCATGTAATTTTCTCAAAAAATAACATTTTTAGTCAAAATTGATGCCACATTTGGATTCTCTGATCCATTTCCTTTCCAAAAATGTATACTTTTACACAAGCAACCAAAAGTATTAGGACACCTTGCAAGCTGCAAATGAGAGAAAACACTGGGAATCTATTGAACTACTGTATTAGCTTTTTGGTATTACGGTTATAAAATTAATGGAAAGTTCTTAACAGTTTGTTACAGTAAATTTGGGATGATAGTCCTACTACTAAAGGGAAAACATTTACAATATATCAGTGATTAAGGTTTTTAGCTTTGATACATGTGTACAGGGTGTCCCAAAAAAATATTAACACTCCAGGCACATAAGATATCTTAAAAAGGACAGGAACGCACGGGTCTAATCTTGATGTATTATGAAAGCGGAGTAAATAAGCTTTCATTTGCATTTCATTGTGTTCCAATTGGTTATTTAGAACCGGAGATATGCTTCAGCAAACCTGAAGCAAAATCGACTTGGTCCAATCCTCTCAGTATGAAAGTAAAGCTTTTAAAATGCACGAAGCAAGAAGCAACATGATTAAGTCACACACACACACATCAGTTAATCTCTTTGTTCTTTTCAACGCATTCTTTCGATTCTTTTCAAGCTTAAAAGACATAAATAAATATATTCCACTCTTTTTCCATGTGCAATGGGTAGCTGTCAGTAAAGCAGTCTTTAAAATTGAAATTGAAACATTTCATGTTCTTTGTTGAAATGGTCCATCCAGTTACATAAATTAACTAATATTGCACTGAAATAAAACTAGTATTGCACTGAAATTAACCATAAATCAAAATACCTATATAATTTATGTGGAATATATTTAGTTAAAGGTAGATGACCCGATCACATTTTCGTAACACAGAATTATTTCAAACATACGGAGATTTTCATATCATATGAAAGCTTGTATGAAAGCTCGTATTTTTCTCATCATCATACTGAAATTTGACGGCCTAAATCGGTATAATTACGGAGAAATCGATGAAATAACGTCGTATTACCGCGAATGGTGGTAACCACCGATATAGTTTGTGTACTACTCAATGGGTACAGTTCACAGCATCTTGTGCGTCTAAAATAAAAACCATTAGAGCTATGCAACTCAAACTTTGGAACACAACTTTTTTAAGGATGACCTTTCATGTAGAATAGAAAACTTCAAGTTGAAAATCGGAACATCTACCTTTAATTTGAGTCAAATAGCTTGACAAAAATCCTTAAGTCATGATGAAATGATAGCACTGTATCGTGTGCCCAGTCATGTGGGTGCTATTAGAAAGTACAGAGAATTTGGTTGGTTTTCATTTAAAATATGAAAGTAAAGGTGTCAAAATTAAATTAAATTTCCCTCCCAAATATCTTATTTTGAACATGAATGAAGAGATCAGGTGTCAATATATGTCCGAGATTAAAGACTAGTGACAATATTAGGATTAGTTTTACTTGAGTGAATCCATTGACAAACAATAGAGAAGGGTTTTTTTTAAAGGAAGTCAAAATTGTCAGACTACCCACCATAGGATTACATTGGCTATAATAAGATTGATGAATTGATCATGAGCTATTTCCAATGGGAAATTTGTATGGGGATTTCAAGAAGGTGCGCATGTTTTCTTCAATTCCATGGAATTGAATTAGCAGATGTTGTGAACATGAACATAACCAACACAAGCCTTAGAGCAGGGACATTATCAAGAGCGCCATCGCTTGATGGCTAGTTTATCTAGTCTCAATTTATTTTTGATTGACAGGTAACATCTTTTGTTCCTCTCAAGTGATTGTCCTAGACAAAAGTCACACGAGTCGATGTACGTACCCGAGTCATCAGGTACCCATCGTTTAAACCCCCATGATGCAACGATAGACTGTGGCTGTTAATCGACACATTGAAGTGTGTATGAACGAAATAGATGTCCTTAATTGTTAAGTGTCGTTTAAATCAAAATTAGATTCTTTAAGTGCAACAGCTTTTTAACTGCTTTTAGGCGAAAACTCTGTGTTAGAAACGCTTAAAATAGGAAATATAAAGCATTTTAAGCTTATGTTGAACTGTATAATGTTTTTTTCTTACTTAATTTACATCGAATAGATTTAGCTCAGCGGTAAGGTGTCGGATTTGAAATCAGCGGGTTACGGGTTCGAATCCTATCACAGCATGTAGTTTTGTCAATGTTATTTTATTTCGTATTTATCGAGATTTTTTATCCTGAGACAAGTATACCTAAAGGGATAAGCGCCCATTCATACCATTCATGCGCAGTGATCCAGGTCTGATACTGCATAATTGCTTTTCACTATCGAAGTGATTATGTAACTCCCTGGTAAATGGGTCACGCACCTTTATTAATGCTAGCACATCCCATTGGTTTTATGTAGCGATCTTTTCAATCAGTGTTCAGGACTTGAAAGCGTGATCCAATTGATATGGTAATAATTGGTTTACATTACACGTAACACTTCAATAGTAAATAGTGGATGGCCAATCGATTATCATCATTCAATTTAATTTGTAGTACGACCTCGTTATTAGCGTCAGCGCGATATATTAATCCAGTCATTCAGTTTAGCGTCAGCGATATTGTAATCCAATGTCATTTCAAATAACCTGAACACGCTTTTAGTATGGGCTGGTTACGACAGATTTTGAAATTATAATTAAAACAATGTATTATAAAATTGAAGTTAATAGTTTGTGTTTGCTTTAATACGAATTGAAACACCATGTGATCTTTTTATTTATGAAAAGATAAGTTTATGAGCTCGACCACATCGAAATATGTATTAATAATTAATTAATTAATTAATTAATGGGTAAATAAATAGATAAATAAATGAATATATTAATTCATTAATTAGGTAAGTTATTAAATCCTTAGACAAACAAATGAATAAATAAATATAATGTATAACATTAATGTTCAATTAATTGAAAATCAAATGAACACATAATTAATAAATAAACCAATCAAGATAGAAGAAAGTTTAAAAAAGAAGAAAATCAATATGAATAAATGTCAATTTAAAATTAAAATAAATGTAAATAGATAATAATATTAAATAAATAAATAAATAAATAACGTAAAATAATATAAATAAATAACATTAAGAACTTCAATCAAGATTCGAACCTACGGCTTGTTGATTGAGAGTCTAAAGCTCTACCGACTGAGCTATTTCGAACCTCGTGATATCAATGTATTTTTACAATTTAATGTTTCGAATAACACATTACATCAATTTATAGAAATTGCGTGTGGTACAAATTATGTATGCAGCTTCAATTTTCTTCAGTGGGCATTCTGTTAAGAAAACAAACTCCCTTGTAGTAGAAAATAAGTTGAAAATGGATGCCCCTCCCCGAGAACCAACATGCAAAATTAACATATTTAGATAATATTTGTGTACATATTTTATCAAAGTCACATCATAGTTTATGTACCAAACTTTTTTTTAGACAGTAGATTTCATGCCGAATTACATTTCTGATAATAAATCATGAATATTTTCTGAGTTACAGGGCGATACGATTCATAATTACTTCAAAATCATAAGTAAAATAAAGACAAAAAAGGTGACTCCAGTGAGATTCGAACTCACGCGCAAAAGTTTCCATTAGACCACCGCCTTAGACCACTCGGCCACAGTGACAGTTCCTGATTACAGTGGCAGAGAGAATTAACAAATACCAAATACTTATTTGAATGTCGTTATTTCCCAATGACCATAAAATCTGTCCGAGCCGGGGATAGAATATTTTGAAACAACGTGTTATTGCACAAAGGCAACTGATTTTTCTTAATCCTTACAGTTGTAAGTTTGGGCTGATTTCCATTAAAATCCATCAAGGTCCCTTCCCGGTCAATCAATTGCATGAGAACATTATTATATATTATCCCAAAGCTCGCGGTAAACCAGACATTATGCAATTCAAATGTTAATCAGTAATCAAACAGAAAAGTTAATGTCTACTTCACGGAATTATAATCCCTAAATCGATAGCACTGTCAGACATCAATGACTTATCTCAATACTACATGCAGTATTCGTAACATTATCTCAATCAATAACATTGAATAGAGACTGGCCTTGCGTTACATTGCATCACGGTGTATTTTGATGAGCACCGACGACTCGGGTAGAAAGTGAATCAAAAGTCATTCATCGATATTACAGACCATTCAGTTTATTCTTGGGATTGACGCGGGATATTTGAAAGGAGAGTAAACTCGCATGATTATGAAATGGGCTTTTTACTTCTGGTAGTTTTGGTGAACAAAGTTTAGTAATTCTAATATCACTACATTAGACGTTGTATTACCTGGATTGTTTTCAAATGAGAATAAAATATAACTTGAGTATATAAGGAAGTACGGAATTCTAAAAATAAATATGATATGAACGTAATTCATTGAGAAAATAAGCTTTGAATCTTACCCGTACTTATTTCATAGACTTTAAAACATCTTACCATCATGGAATAATAATTCCGTAATTGCTATTCCAATATTTTATCTAACACTGCTATAGATAGTGATATCTGATGGGCTATTGCTCTAATATTTCAACATTTTGGAACATAATGATCATTTAAATATAGCGACGATAGACTACATCCCCTGTTATTATACTTAAATATTAAAATGAAGCAGACGAAGCAACGCCCTATAGCGTCACTAGGCGGCGTTGATATTGCAGTTTATATCCAGGAGGCGTGACCACAGTACCTTTCCGGTTCATGATTATTCACAAACACACAGTCTGAACGTCGAAGAGGGCGCTCGTAATAATGTCCAATTTGTACCTTGTGTAAGGCTTGTGCCAAGTGTCCTAATATGCATTTGATTAATAGTTCAATAATAACAGCACTCACAAAATTCACAAAATCAAATCAAAAACTTCCTCGAGTTATGAATTAGTGCCCTGATACTCGTTCACAATAGCATTGGCAAGGGGATCTTGATGAGTGTCTCTCAAAGCCTGTACAAATGATGCAGGCCAATCCTCTTCTTCTCTCTGCAGTAGGAATTGTAGAAGGCGTTCTGCATTCAGCACTCGTTGCTCAATAGTGTTTGTATCTTGGATAATGATGCATAGATCAGGAGGAATGAAATCCAGCTGTGAGACAACCGTGCTGGGATCCAGGTCAGTTTTGATTGGTTGTCGCCATAAACGTTTTAGAACCAATCGCCATCTTGCGAGGTTCTCAGAAATGCCTAGAACAATCAATGAAAGTGTTTTAGTGGTAACAATTTGGATGTGTTGATCAGGGTTGGTACTTGGTCTTTTAGCACAGCCCATTATACTTCATATTTGTTCTCAAATCTTCAGAATTATGTGGTCAAGTTGAACATGTTCTGGTTCTAAACTGCAAAATCCTACCAAGCACTAAACCTGTATTGACTTTTCTTTGTATGATCTACTTAAAATTATTTGACACAATCATTAATTTCATCATCACATTAGTAACAGTTTGAAGGACATTTAAATGAACATTGTCTGCTTACCCAATTCAAAGGCCACATCATCATCGTCATGGGAAACCTGTATCAAAATAGAAGTTAAGATAATTATGTTGTAAGTGAATATGATTGCTTGCTACAATATTTTAAAAAGTCATTTCATATAGATGCATACTGTTTTGTATAAAAAAACTCCTGGAACCAAGCAAATCTTCAAGCCCCCTCCCTTTCACGGAGTACACAAAGACCACTTGGCATATTTTATTATTTCAGAGGGTTTGGAACATATAACATCAGTGTAAAACCTATAGTTTGTAGGACATCCTGTCACTGAGCTGATAGTTATATTCCCAAAACATGCCTTGAGGGCTAGTAATTTAAAATTCTACAGTATAATATTTAAATGTTGCTCATTGAATGAGGCACTCTACAGCATAAGTCAATCTTTAATTCAGAATTTCTGTTTTAAAGGCATTTTCTGAGCTTTAAAATGACACCTCGATGATAAAATTTTTCATCTCATTCAGATCTTATAACCAGAAAAGGGTCCGAAAGGGAGTGTTCAGGCCGTATGAAGCACTTGATGCAAAGTGCCCCATTTCAACATGCTGCAACATTACAATACTGGAGTTGTGAATATATGTAGTTGCTCCAATATGGAAATATCTCCTGTTTGGCAAGTACTATCAAATTAACCAACAAATAGTACCTCTTTGGCAAATACCTACCCTGTTATATTTGCCAATAACTTGGTCGACAGCTTCCAATGCATCTACCTGATCAACAAGACTCAATCTGGTTAGAAGCTTTCTCAACATTCCAATGCTCATCGGTCTATGTTCTCTTTGACACCATGCCTTGATGATATTCACAGTCAATGATTCGTGATATCTTGCTGCATCGTCTGCTATTTGTTTGATCTCATACGTTGGAATCCTCAGAGCCTCCCCCACTGATCGGTAATCCTCTCTCCATTCATGCGCCATATCAAGTCTTTTGAAACATCTTGCTGTGACTGAGTGTGGAAGCCATTCATATCGACATCTAATCCCATTTTCTTGCAAGAAAATGGTGTCATACCCAGGAAAAAGAACCTCGGATATGTTCTCAGGGTTACCCTGATGGAGAAGAAAGCCTTTGGTATTTTCAGCTTTTCGAAGATGCTCTGAAGTATAGCGCCATACTTGATCTAGATCGTTGTGTGCCCGAAGGGATTTTGGACTGAGATAACCTAACCTAGTCTCTGTACCAGGTGATTTCTGATGGAGCTCAATCTGGACTAAGCTTGTGGTATCTTGAAGGATATCATAGCATTCTTGAATGGAGTCTCCATGATTGCAAAGAACAGCGACATTGATGGCTCTCTTGTCTTCCGTGATTTGCACCATCAGCTCAACTGATCCAACAACACACTTGACGGCAGATCGTGAAAGCATACTGCTGCCAAGATTCATGTCTAAAAGTTTCTTTTGAATACATGGGAATACCGTTGGATTGATGATATCAATCTTGCTAACACATTCAATGCTCCTGCCTTTGACTATGATGGCTTTTGATGGGCTCCAGTACACATCTGGCATAGTCGTTGGCAGTTTGCCAGGAAGAAGATATTGTCTGTCCCTGGTGACGTGCAACAGATCCATGTGTTCAAGTAAGGCAAGCAATCTTGTTGGGTCCATCTTGCTGCTGAAGAATTGGGAAAGCTCCTCCAAAGTGTAGAATGGTTGGTTGGGTAGTAGGGTTTTGTATCGTGACAGAAATTCTTCTCCTGCGAAGGCTGATCCAATAATCTCAGAGGTGAACCAATGAATGTTGAGAATTACTTGATGTTCTCTATCAGGAAATTCTGCTAGATAGAGCTGAATGACAATAAAATCAGTAAAAGTGTAAGTCAGTAAAATTATTTGCAATCCATCATTTAATCATGGACAAAAATTTAGAATATTAAAAAGAAAGTTCTGACAGTAAGAGATATACCATTTCTTATTTGTACCACACTGGTTAAATGTGTGTTGGCGGAGCTTAAGGCAGACCTCCAAGTTGGATGTAGATCATGCAGTAAATGGTAAAGCTAGTGTTATATTGTTAAACGAACGGTTGGGTTTTAATTTAACGTACATGTGAATCTAATGTGCTGGTGTATGTAATCAGGTGATCTTAGATAAACCCCAGCATCTATGAGGAAGTTATATCTGCCGCGGCTGTGGTAGAATTCACCAATATTTCATTTCACCCTACTGAACAAATCCTATTACTAACCCCAACTCTAGCCTAACCATTACCCTAAACACTAAATCATGCGGAGTGAGAAGTTCACCGAGGTGTAAATTGGCGAACTCAATACAATCGGCTGATTTACCTTTCACTGAAATAATTAATTCATAACGCAAGAGAATTTTCAGATTTAAAAACCTGAATTCAGGTTGTTTTTTGGTCCAAATTTGTGCACTTTTGCACTATTTTAGCCCGTTTTTTGACCTATTTAGACCTATTTCACACACTTTTTGTCGAGGGTTCAGTTATGTTTATTCTCATGTCTGAAATAAGCACTGTTTTCGCATGCCTATCAAATAAGTCAAAAAGTATATCATTTTACCTCTCCCATATCCTGAAGGTAGCTTGTAACAGCGTAGAGGGTGTCCTCTTCCATTACAGGATAAACTTCCTTCACTCTTTCTCTATAGTCACTCCAGCAAAGAACAGGGATGTGTTCCTCACGCCATGGGGATAGCAGTTTCTTCAATTTGTCACAGTATTTTGGAATAAGTGTACTGTCCTGTATTGACAAAAATAATAGATCATTTTAAAATACTTTTAATAAGGTTTCGCCTTAACTGGACACAAACAGTACAACTTTTGTTGATTTGGTAAAAAAGTACCCTTTTTGTCTCGCCTGATGTAATCAGAAAGAGACTATGTTATCACTATTTCTGTCCGCCGTCCGCCGTCAGCCGTGTGCTAAGAAATACCTTTGTGACGCGATATCTGGAGATCCGTAAGGCCTATCGTGATGGGACTTGGTGGAGGGAAGGGGGGTGGTGCGTTCTGTTGCTGATTGATTTTTCAAGGTCATCGGGGGTCATACAAGGTCATTGGGGTCAAATATGCTTAAAACTTTTGAGACGCGTTGTGACGCGATATCTAGAGATCCGTAAGGCCTATCTTGATGGGACTTGATGTCAGGGAAGGGGGTGGGGTGTTCTTTTGCTGATTAGATTTTCAAGGTCATTGGAGGTCATTCAAGGTCATCGGGGTCAAATATGGGGTCAAATAAGATCCGTAAGGCCGATCTTGATGGGATTTGGTGGAGGGAAGGGGGTGGTGTGTTCTTTTTGCTGATTAAATTTTCAAGGTCATCGGAGGTCATTCAAGGTCATCGGGGTCAAATATGGGGTCAAATAGATCAGTAAGGCCTATCTTGATGGGATTTGGTGGAGGGAAGGGGGGTGGTGTGTTCTTTTTGCTGATTAAATTTTCAAGGTCACCAGAGGTCATCGGGGTCAAATATGGGGTCAAATAGATCAGTAAGGCCTATATTGATGAGATTTGGTGGAGGGAAGGGGAGTGGTGTGTTCTTTTTGCTGAATAAATTTTCAAGGTCATCAGAGGTCATTCAAGGTCATCTGGGGTCAAATAAGATCCATAAGGCCTATCTTGATTGGATTTGGTGGAGGGAAGGGGGATGGTGTGTTCTTTTTGTTCTTAATTTTTCGGGGTCATCAGGGGTCAAATAGATCAGTAAGGCCTATCTTGATGGGATTTGGTGGACGGAAGAGGGATGGTGTGTTCTTCTTGTTGATTAATTTTTCGGGGTCATTGGGGGTCAAATATGGGGTCAAATAGATCAGTAAGGCCTATCTTGATGGGATTTGGTGGAGGGAAGGGGGGTGGTGTGTTCTTTTTGTTGATTAATTTTTCGGGGTCATTGGGGGTCAAATATGGGGTCAAATAGATCAGTAAGGCCTATCTTGATGGGATTTGGTGGAGGGAAGGGGGGTGGTGTGTTCTTTTTGTTGATTAATTTTTCGGGGTCATCGGGGTCAAATATGGGGTCAAATAGATCAGTAAGGCCTATCTTGATGGGATTTGGTGGACGGAAGAGGGATGGTGTGTTCTTTTTGTTGATTAATTTTTCGGGGTCATCGGGGGTCAAATATGGGGTCAAATAGATCAGTAAGGCCTATCTTGATGGGATTTGGTGGACGGAAGAGGGATGGGGTGTTCTTTTTGTTGATTATTTTTTCGGGGTCATCGGGGGTCAAATATGGGGTCAAATAGATCAGTAAGGCCTATCTTGATGGCATTTGGTGGACGGAAGAGGGATGGTGTGTTCTTTTTGTTGATTAATTTTTCGGGGTCATCGGGGGTCAAATATGGGGTCAAATAGATCAGTAAGGCCTATCTTGATGGCATTTGGTGGACGGAAGAGGGATGGTGTGTTCTTTTTGTTGATTAATTTATCGGGGTCAAATATGGGGTCAAATAGATCAGTAAGGCCTATCTTGATGGGATTTGGTGGACGGAAGAGGGATGGGGTGTTCTTTTTGTTGATTATTTTTTCGGGGTCATCGGGGGTCAAATAGATCAGTAAGGCCTATCTTGATGGGATTTGGTGGACGGAAGAGGGATGGTGTGTTCTTTTTGTTGATTAATTTTTCGGGGTCATTGGGGGTCAAATATGGGGTCAAATAGATCAGTAAGGCCTATCTTGATGGGATTTGGTGGAGGGAAGGGGGGTGGTGTGTTCTTTTTGGTGGTACCCTTTTTGTCTCGCCTGATGTAATCAGAAAGAGACTATGTTATCACTATTTCTGTCCGGCGTCCGCCGTCCGCCGTATGCCGTCCGCCGTCCGCCGTGTGCTAAGAAATACCTTTGTGACGCGATATCTGGAGATCCGTAAGGCCTATCGTGATGGGACTTGGTGGAGGGAAGGGGGGTGGTGCGTTCTGTTGCTGATTGATTTTTCAAGGTCATCGGGGGTCATACAAGGTCATCGGGGTCAAATATGCTTAAAACTTTTGAGACGCGTTGTGACGCGATATCTAGAGATCCGTAAGGCCTATCTTGATGGGACTTGATGTCAGGGAAGGGGGTGGGGTGTTCTTTTGCTGATTAGATTTTCAAGGTCATTGGAGGTCATTCAAGGTCATCGGGGTCAAATATGGGGTCAAATAAGATCCGTAAGGCCGATCTTGATGGGATTTGGTGGAGGGAAGGGGGTGGTGTGTTCTTTTTGCTGATTAAATTTTCAAGGTCATCGGAGGTCATTCAAGGTCATCGGGGGTCAAATATGGGGTCAAATAGATCAGTAAGGCCTATCTTGATGGGATTTGGTGGAGGGAAGGGGGGTGGTGTGTTCTTTTTGCTGATTAAATTTTCAAGGTCACCAGAGGTCATCGGGGTCAAATATGGGGTCAAATAGATCAGTAAGGCCTATATTGATGAGATTTGGTGGAGGGAAGGGGAGTGGTGTGTTCTTTTTGCTGAATAAATTTTCAAGGTCATCAGAGGTCATTCAAGGTCATCTGGGGTCAAATAAGATCCATAAGGCCTATCTTGATTGGATTTGGTGGAGGGAAGGGGGATGGTGTGTTCTTTTTGTTCTTAATTTTTCGGGGTCATCAGGGGTCAAATATGGGGTCAAATAGATCAGTAAGGCCTATCTTGATGGGATTTGGTGGACGGAAGAGGGATGGTGTGTTCTTCTTGTTGATTAATTTTTCGGGGTCATTGGGGGTCAAATATGGGGTCAAATAGATCAGTAAGGCCTATCTTGATGGGATTTGGTGGAGGGAAGGGGGGTGGTGTGTTCTTTTTGTTGATTAATTTTTCGGGGTCATTGGGGGTCAAATATGGGGTCAAATAGATCAGTAAGGCCTATCTTGATGGGATTTGGTGGAGGGAAGGGGGGTGGTGTGTTCTTTTTGTTGATTAATTGTTCGGGGTCATCGGGGTCAAATATGGGGTCAAATAGATCAGTAAGGCCTATCTTGATGGGATTTGGTGGACGGAAGAGGGATGGTGTGTTCTTTTTGTTGTTTAATTTTTCGGGGTCATCGGGGGTCAAATATGGGGTCAAATAGATCAGTAAGGCCTATCTTGATGGGATTTGGTGGACGGAAGAGGGATGGGGTGTTCTTTTTGTTGATTATTTTTTCGGGGTCATCGGGGGTCAAATATGGGGTCAAATAGATCAGTAAGGCCTATCTTGATGGCATTTGGTGGACGGAAGAGGGATGGTGTGTTCTTTTTGTTGATTAATTTTTCGGGGTCATCAGGGGTCAAATATGGGGTCAAATAGATCAGTAAGGCCTATCTTGATGGGATTTGGTGGACGGAAGAGGGATGGTGTGTTCTTTTTGTTGATTAATTTTTCGGGGTCATCGGGGTCAAATATGGGGTCAAATAGATCAGTAAGGCCTATCTTGATGGGATTTGGTGGACGGAAGAGGGATGGGGTGTTCTTTTTGTTGATTATTTTTTCGGGGTCATCGGGGGTCAAATATGGGGTCAAATAGATCAGTAAGGCCTATCTTGATGGGATTTGGTGGACGGAAGAGGGATGGTGTGTTCTTTTTGTTGATTAATTTTTCGGGGTCATTGGGGGTCAAATATGGGGTCAAATAGATCAGTAAGGCCTATCTTGATGGGATTTGGTGGAGGGAAGGGGGGTGGTGTGTTCTTTTTGTTGATTAATTTTTCGGGGTCATCGGGGGTCAAATATGGGGTCAAATAGATCAGTAAGGCCTATCTTGATGGGATTTGGTGGACGGAAGAGGGATGGTGTGTTCTTTTTGTTGATTAATTTTTCGGGGTCATCGGGGGTCAAATATGGGGTCAAATAGATCAGTAAGGCCTATCTTGATGGGATTTGGTGGAGGGAAGGGGGGTGGTGTGTTCTTTTTGTTGATTAATTTTTCGGGGTCATCGGGGGTCAAATATGGGGTCAAATAGATCAGTAAGGCCTATCTTGATGGGCTTTGGTGGAGGGAAGGGGGGTGGTGTGTTCTTTTTGTTGATTAATTTTTCGGGGTCATCAGGGGTCAAATAGATCTGTAAGGCCTATCTTGATGGGATTTGGTGGACGGAAGAGGGATGGGGTGTTCTTTTTGTTGATTATTTTTTCGGGGTCATCGGGGGTCAAATAGATCAGTAGGGCCTATCTTGATGGGATTTGGTGGAGGGAAGGGGGGGGTGGGGTGTTCTTTTTGTTGATTAATTTTTCGGGGTCATCGGGGGTCAAATAGATCAGTAAGGCCTATCTTGATGGGATTTGGTGGACGGAAGAGGGATGGTGTGTTCTTTTTGTTGATTAATTTTTCGGGGTCATCAGGGTCAAATATGGGGTCAAATAGATCAGTAAGGCCTATCTTGATGGGATTTGGTGGAGGGAAGGGGGGTGGTGTATTCTTTTTGCTGATTAAATTTTCAAGGTCATCGGAGGTCATTCAAGGTCATCTGGGGTCAAATAAGATCCGTAAGGCCTATCTTGATGGGATTTGGTGGACGGAAGAGGGATGGTGTTCTTTTTGTTGATTAATTTTTCGAGGTCATCAGAGGTCATCTGGGGTCAAATAAGATCTGTAAGGCCTATCTTGATGTGATTTGGTGTAGGGAAGGGGGTTGGTGTGTTCTTTTTGTTGATTAAATTTACATCCCTTGCATTAACTACAATGCATACCTCTGTGACAGTGCTACATTGTATCATATGTTTCATCATCATTTCTTTCAAGTCAGTTTTGATGAATAGGCGAGACGCGCCGTTCGAGAACCGCCTTGTCATGTATAGTTATTTATTGCCAAGACATCGTTTGGCAATGGCAAGATACCCGGATATGTAACTATGTAACTTTCGAGGGCGATAAACTCACACTCAAAATCATTGCTTTGAATATCAGCGATAATAGTGATGCATTTAATGCATTTTGTGCATAACACACCCCATCTCAAAAAACAACCCTTGTACACATTTGTGTGGTCACGCATCCTTAATAGAGTAATGGTCGATTAACCCCGCTTGGCTACAGACCCTTAGAGAATAAGTTACAAAGATATTTCGGACCACAGTCATTCAAACATTTAAACACATAAAGACAAATTTTAAACTTAATGCGTTTTTTGACTGGTAGCCAATGCAGATTCTGCATTAGAGGTAATGGGCTGTCAAGTCTTGATGCTGAGAAGATGAGTTTTACGGCACGATGTTGGAGAGACTGAAGTTGATTAAGATCTTTTGAGTTTGAACCGTATAAAAGGGCATTGCCATAATCGAGACGGGAAAGGAAAAGTGCACGAACTACAAGGTGGCGTGTGTCCTGGTCAAGATAATTGCATATACGGCGGATATTACGAAGCTGGTAGTTACCAGATGATATTAGGCTGTTTATTTGTTTGCCCATTGTCATGCTCATGACCATTTTGGCTCGTTTCAGTTTTCATCAAGCTTTGTCCCCAAACTTACCAGCGAATAAAACAATCTGCTTTTAAATTGCTCACTTGTGCTTATGGTTGAGATGACTGTGACAAATTACTATATTTAACAAGTTTAGTGCTGCCCCCTCCCATTTCTGTACCCACTTCAGCAAATGGCAGCAATACATCACCCTCAGTATAAAGAAAGTCTGTCATTTCAGCCGGAGGTGTGGCTGCTATTTTAAGTGGCGGAGGAAGCAACAACATTTTGGGTGGGGAAGGGGGGGGGGGGGGTGGGGGACGACAATTTATGGGGATGTGGACATATATTTAATACACATGTTCTATGGGGCACTTGGCAAGTTTTATAGGGGGATGCATAATATAGGGCCCATACTTCCACCGCATATGCCTGTAATGAGTCTTACCCGTATATCATCCCATTGTTTCTTCAGGGCCACTTTCAGAGCTTGCATTCCCTTGGAATCTAGTCGTCCATCTAATACAAATATGTCATTGATAATGTCTAACTCGCCATCAAACATTGTCTGTAGTTCTTTCAAAATGTTATCAGCAAAACGCATACCTGTCATGTAAAGATAATGATCATTATATTTTATAGATTGTGCTATGCTGTAAATGTGTAATTGTCAGGAATCACATTGGATTGTCAAAATGTAAAGATATATTTTTGAGATATCCTCTTGTATCAGTTTTCTGATCCTTGATTCATCTTTTTACATTTTATATTGTCAAAATGTGTTAAATATTTTTATTTTACTCATTAGACTTATAACTTTGCAATAGCTAAATAGAAGAGGCACATGGTCATTTAGTATAGGGAAGCACCTTCATTTGAGCTGATTGGTTATGCTTTCCCTTGTAGTCACCCATAGCCACAAGGAAAGAGTCCTGTATGCATGTACATGAACGTGATATCCACCATTGTATACAATTAAGACTCCTAGGTAACATTGATGCATACTCTCCGTCTTAAAGGTGTATGTTCCGATCACTTTTTTGGGGCTATGATTTTTTTTTTTCACATCAAGATATTTTGATATCATAAGAATCCCTATATTTTTCTCATTATGTCTGTAAAATCTTAGAGGCCAGAAATGTTCCATTTTAGGATTATAGGCTAAAATGTGGTGAATTACTGCCAAAGGTGGTTAACCACCAACCAGTTTGTGTACTACTCAATGGGCAAATATGTTGTGACCATGAGCTTCTAAAAATAGAATGCGCCAATTTTAAGGATGACCTTTCATGTAAAATAGAAAACATCAAGTTGAAAATCGGGCCAGCAATCGGAACATCTACCTTTAACTTAAAAACATTAACCAAGGCAAGTACTCCGTTTTATATCGAGCATTCCTAAAAATGACATTTTCATATCGAAAAAGACATAATACCTTCTGTTTGGTCCTTGACTCTGTCAAGATGTGTGGCAACCAGCAAGACACGAGGCTTGGTCTGACTGCGTATATGAACTGATTTAATGAAGGATAACCAGTATTCAGTTGAAAGCGGTGTCTAGTACAATATTAAAATAAATGAAAATATAGGCTGTTGTTTCAAATGCAGATGTATAAAATATAGTGATATTATCAAAACTATAAAGTGGATATTTTGTGAGGCTATACCTCCTAATATGGTACCACTGTATGGTGTAAAAAACCTTGTGTCTGAAATATGTTCTAGAAATAACAGCTTTTAATGTACATCATACAATTCACTTGTTATCCTAACTTAATATTTCTTAATAGAAATGTAAGAATACAGAATAGTTTTAAAATAAAACAATCATTGGATTACATTGCTCCATATACCTGAGGAAGTAATAATGAGCACGATGAGCAGACTTTGTCTTTTATATTTATTCCAAGAAAAACTTTGAGATTTGAATGAAAGACTAACTGTTTACTCATCATGATTAAGTCTTTTTAGAAATGTATACAATTGTACAATGCTGGCTTATTGCTTATTGCTTATTGCTTATTGCTTGCGATTTGGGAGTGATAACATTTAGATGAGTTTTGTTTATTCGAACAGAATTTGTGACGTTTTCAAATTTGTCTATTTACCTCGATTCCTCTCAACTTTTTATCCAGGTCAAATAAGATCACAAATACGGATTGTGCTGAGCCAAGAAACATTCCATGTGTTAAGAAATATTCCATCTGACCAGCGCAATCCCAAATCCAAAAGGTTCCCGCTCCACGGATGACCTTCTTGTTAACATCAATTCCTGGAGTACGGCTGTAGTTCTCTTCGGCTGCGCCCGGGGACTCATTCTAGGTTATCATGGTATGAAAGAATAAGAATTGTATAATAGAAATAAATATCTGGTCAGGCCATTGTATAAAGATTAACGATTAAATTTTGGAATTTTAGGCAGCAAATCAGTACATAAACATGGAATGACAACAAATATTCATATCAATTCCTGCCTTAATACTGTGTGAATAGTACAGAAAACTACAAATGCCAGACATGAGTTAGGCTAATATGTAACTTACAATTGCTGAGGCACTACTTGGAGTTCGAAGAAAAGAAGGTACAGAAAATTTCTGAAAAGAAAAGTCAACAAATAAAATGATATATAAACATATCTATAAGGTATTTTTGTATAAGATTCAAAATTGTATTAGATCAAAATAGTTGCCAACAAATAAAATATTCGAACTTGTGACCCACTTTATAGTGAAATAAAACAGAATTGTGATAAAGTAGACATAAAAGTTGGTACATACTTGTTGGCCAAATGATAGCTATTGTCTATGGGTGCTGTATTTCATGTTTTTAATCATATTCGGAATTGTTTCGTTAAATGGACGAAGGTGCATAGAGGGCTTCCGTGGACAAATAATTGTTGCGCATGTCAATCCGTATTTCATGAACCAAATTCGCTACAATCTTGGGGAAAAAGTCCTTGGAATGCTTTATACGTTTTGGACATTATGTGCAGATTTTTTTTCTGATCTTTAAATGTTTATTTTGTTAAGAACTGAAGAGGACATCTTAACAACAGTTTTCCGTTCCCCACACCCCATCAATCATTGTTGGGACATCTTTAAAGGAGGTGTCCCGCAAGCATAAAAGTGTGCTTTATATGTTAGAAAAATAACTATCAAGCCCAACTTTTGTAATTATATATAACAAAACACCACACTTATGACAAAAACAAATAAAAAACGCAATCTCTTAACATGCACTTTTTAAAATTCACGGCGTTCGAAAGTCCCTATGTCGATGATGTCATAGTTATACAATGCACATGCGCAAATTTGAGCACCGATACCCATGACGTCATCGAAACCGGGACTTTCGATCACTGCGAATTTTAAAAATTGCATGTTGAGTGATGGCAGTTTTTATTCATTTTTGTGACTAGTATGGTGTTTTGTTCTATATAATTACGTAATTTCGACCTTATAATTATTTTTCTAACAAATAATGCTCAATGTTGTGCTTGCGGGACCCTTCCTTTAATAACTGCTGAAGACATTAACATTTCTCAACATTTCATGGGAAAAAGGGGTGCTAGTTTTTAGTTGTTAACAAGTAAGCATTCAAAGACTTTTTTCCTAGGTCTTACATTTTTGCCAAGTAATGCTCAATGCCACTGCTTTTATATAAAAAAAACACAAATAAATGTATCATATTTTATTAGCAAGAACAGAAAATGGCTGTCAAAAGTGGGTTGCCTGTTTTGTACAATTACATGTAAGAAAGGATTTCTTATAATATACCTCAAGACCATGGTCTCAGTCATTTACAATACCTACTTTGGTAAGAGTTTTCTTGAGAGTAGTCTTTCCAGCTGCAGGAGCACCACACAAAAACAACTTGACAACATCTACGCTGTGATTAGCATTCTGAAGTAGTCTTTTATGTGTAGAATATCTCTAAAAATGTCAAAGAAAATGTCAATTTTGTTTAATGGATGACTCACTGTGCATCAGTTATCTTAGAAGGTATTGGATCAAATAATCAGCATTAGATAGAAATACCCATTGCAGTAACCTTGTTATTCAAAAAGGTTTCCAATCCCAAAGAAATGGCTTTTGACCTGCTACAAAGCATGACAGTGTCTCAAGAGTTATTTATTGTTTTTTCAATGTATTTGCACTTTTTTGAAATCCCTTAATATGACGAAGATGTGTTTCCTGTGTACGACATTGTAATAATAAATTCAAAGGCAAAACCGTGAAGAAGTCGGAACAAATTGTTATTATGCATTATGTACAAATGCAACATAGTTGCGGTCCAATATTGGGCAAAATCGGGACAAACAGGGTTCGGACTACGCTCTAGTTAAAGCCTTGTATTTCAAAAAGTTGATATTGAACTGATCTCACAGTTTCATCACTTTAGGTCAGATATAGGAATATCTACGGAGCTCAAACACAATGGTTCGAAAAAGGTATCTAAATTATTCCTAAAATCATGATTGAACCCAATATCAGTCTACATAGGTCAGATATATTTACTTTTATATCCCTTAATATGAACTTGCTATGTTTCCTACTGATTCAGTTATAAGCTCTCCAGTTTTTGGACCCAGTTTTTTAGGACACGCTGTAAATTAACTTTTCAGATGAATCAATGTAATACCTGTACTATACTTACATTAGCCTCCTTTTGTAAGTGAGCTTTTCTTCTGCTATCTTGGATTAAACTTAGTGCTGTACGTCCATACTAGAATTTAAAAAAATGATAGTGAACTTTGAATATGTTTGTTTGTGTCTTTATATATTTGTTTGTTTGTCATATAGTCTTTATGTTTTCCCCCTTGTTCGTTCATTTATTTGTTCATTTTTCAGAGGAGCAGAGGCGGACTGACTATATTGTAGCGAACGCCAGTATATCTATAGACTTGGTTTTGGGCCAGTTGCAAATTAATATGGAGTTATACTCAACCTTTCAAAATTACTTGAATACTGTGGGTTTACAGGATATGTGGCTTTTCTAGCCTTCACCAGTCACCTTTGTCTGGCATGATCGTTGCCCAATCCTGCTGCTCTTGTGGTCATACAGACAGTGATTGGTGCATTAAGGGAAATCAAATTCATGAAACTTAGTTTTATCAAATTTGTAATATAATTTTGATACTTGCCTCACTCTTTGATGTCACATTTGCTCCGCTGTTTATCAGTAGAATACATGTGTCAAAGTACTCCACAGAACCATCATCATAGCGACATGCATAATGTAGAGCGGTCCGGCCCTGAACAAAAATATTGCACAAACATGAATGCTCCCAATTTTTTTTTGTTATGTTAAAACATGCTAAGCTTAAATTTGTCCATATCACACACAAATTGACCATTTTAATGCTGGAATGGTCCAACATTTTAGGGGGGCATCCCCTACACAACAATGTCCGCCCCTGCTTTCTATGCCCGCCTTTTATGTGAATGAATAACCAGTTGATCCTTATATACCACATTATAAGTCCAATGCTATTAAACAAGAGATAACAGTCATTATCGCTTACATGTATATAACAAACAAACAAAACAATTCAAAGAGTCTGCTACCTGTTGTCAAATGAATTCAAACTGCAGTGTTGTAACGCCACATCAGAGCAGCTAGATAGCATTTGAATTTCACGAAGACACCCTTATTTACCACATGCCAAAAATGCATCTTGGGTGTCAAGTAGGCAACATCTATTACTTACACTGTGCTTATAGTGGTGAATTTGTGTAATTCACTATCTTCGTAACACTTTTGTTTTTATATTTCGTCCCTGATGAAGGGTGGTATATCCACTTGAAACGTCGGTCTTTAATGTTACGTTATATTTCTGTTGTTTTATTGCTTGTCCCAGTGCATTTCTGTGTGTTATTGTTATTTGTCATCTATTTTATCGCGTTATTATCCCTCATCATTGCCTGTTTCCCCACACCCAGTTGGTATCTTGCTATTACTCTTTGCACTTAATATACCGTAAAGATATAAAATCAAGTCCCACTTTGCCTTTAATGACACACATCTATTGTGTCTACATATACCTGCTCTTACTTGCTTACTTAGCAGGTATTTCTATTGAAAACCTCCATAATCGTAAGTTATTTTATTAAACCATACATTATGAATCATGAATTAATCATGCAGATTGTTGGAATTCCAGTGCAATCTCCACCGCAAGCGCTATTTCCTATAGGATAGTTGGGACCATTTCCTTTACAACGTTATCCATATCAGTCATCAAAGTGCATACTATATGCTACAGAGACCTGTAGAATAGGAATTTTTTGTGGACTTATTATAACTTTATGTATTATATTGTATACTCACAGTTTTTGCCTCTGTATAGTTAACATCTGCCCCCCTTTTTAGACACTCTTTTATTTTGGCAGTATCACCCCAATATGCTCTGTCCAACAAACGCTGATTCCAATCTATTTCCCGTGTGAAGTGTTGGCTGTGCTGATTGGCATACAGTCGGTCATTCCTAGTGGATCTACCATCAACAAGCGTGACAAGGGGCCATCTATCAAATTGGACATGGGTTGGGGAAACATCACAAACTTTTAAGTCAAACTGATTCGCCATTGATGCTATACTGGTCAATGATGATTATACAGTGCTATTGCAAACCTAACTGAAACCAATAGTTGCCATGGTGTTATCAAGGGTATAATCTGCCCATAGGATATCCTGGATCATTTCATATACAAAATGTGACCCGTATTCAACAAAACTTGAAACACTATAGCCACATATGTTATCTCAGTCTTGTACAAAAAGTTTACATATCTAGGGCATAGTCCAGGAAGTTTTGTTAGTATCGGTGTCTGAATTGACGGTTTTCTGTGTGCATTGACCCAAGCCATTATGTACACGCACCGTAAACTCAAAGTGTCTATTAATTTGTGGTGCTCTGTGAATGGGGAATTAGTTATTGTTTGTACACTGAATTATAGACCTCTTTTTAGACTATAAGGTACAAATACTGGAATCAAAAATTGTGTCTATAATTCAGTCTTGTATTAGCACAACAATGGCTTTATCTCCCATTGATACAGATCCTCCAATATTAGACGTTTTGTCCAATTATAGACACTTTCAGGTAAGTGACAAACACTGCTAAGTGTGGCAATTGATTATATGAGACAAACGGGCCTAAACGTTTCTATAAGTGGGTATGTTCAGACAGACGTCCCACCTCAGTACAGGCCTGGAGGGGTGGGGAGGAAACACTCAACATCGGAAATGACAGGATAATCAGACATTCTCAAACCTAGAGATAATTTGTTAAAAGGTCATGCAAAAAAGAGGGTCCCACAATGAGATGACCAAAGAATTTAGAATTTGTTTCACATTCTTGATTTTTTTTTTTTAAATTGGATTTTTTTTAAACCAAAAATAACAACGTAACGCCTGACCAACCAACCCTACCTGAGAGGTGCGTTTGCCCGTAGAACGTGTGGGTTTTTCCCGTCTCCTAAGAGAAATCAATATCAATTGAGATCTTTGAACGTCTGCATTGCTTCTGGAATATTAATATTGGTCACAACACATGCATTTCAACACTGGCTGGGAAAATGGGAACTCAGTTGTTGATGTATATAAACATAAAAGAAAGAAATTTTCTCTGTAAAGGGAAATTTGCATTATTTCTGGCCCTGCTCACACCCTGGGTGATTTTCACACCCTGGGTGATTTTTATATACATGTTGATGTTATTGGTTATTAAATTTGTTGGTACACAATATTACGGAAACACACATCAAATTATTCATAATTTAGTTTTGGTATAAGCATTTATTGGTGAAAATGGCATCATTATTTGTAACAATATTTCAGGCACATAAAACTAGCAGAACATTTCTACATTTCAACATTATATCAAGGCAATAGTGTTGTATCTGCTTAAGCTGAGAAAAAAACTACCTACAGGTTCAGAAATTTGACGAGAATTTGAGAATTTGTTCTCACAGAAAACCATTGATATATCAGAAGGATTATGCCATGGGGACATGTCTTGAAAAGTGATAATTTTAACATGATGGATCAAATGTGAGAGCTATTCTTTAACACTTTTCACATGGCTATTAGTTTTACCATATACAAAACAGATTTTTCAGAAACCTTTCCCAATTACTGCCTTAAGAATTACTGAACCAATACTAGGTATGTTTGTACTCTTTTTTTTAAACTGCAGATGACTGCCGTGTGGAAAGTGTTAAGGAGTACAAAATAGGGTTCTACCTATAAGTATTAAGCTATCACGAATTAGTCTAGAGCAAAGACTTCTATTATAACTTCATTCCATAATATACATAGACTATGGCTACCCTACCTATTTTGTAGGATTAAAATGGCTTAATCGGCACTAACAGCCTAGCTGGTCTAGTGGTAATGACATTCGCTTTGGGACCAAAAGGTCCTGGGTTCAAATTCCATTATCGTCAGATTTTATGCATAACCTTTGCTTTCAATTTATTTTTCTCAAATGCGGTCTGAAGACTTGCGACTAGGCTAATTTGTGATATGGCTATAGGTAACACCCAAATTAGGGAGACACAAGAACTGAAGCCAATGATGGAACATCAGAGTAGATACAAGAAAAACATCATTGTTGGTAATCTGTTACAAAACCAATTATAAACCAAGTAACATAGCGTTGCTGTTCTGTCAAAACCTTGCATCTCCATCTGGCCCTTCAGTATGTGTATAACCTTTGGCAGTCTGCTCTAAACATGTTCAAGGGCCAAAAACCCTAAGTGCTCTTGGCCCTAACATGTAAAATATCAACATTTCCTGTGCATAACCATTTGGCAGTTTTACTTTTTATGTGCTGAAGGGCTGGAAAACATACAAGGTTTTGACAGAATAGCAACGATATTACTCTTTCACAGCTTTATAAAGCTTATTCAATTGTGCAACGGGGTATCAAACAAGACATTGTTAGGACATAGTACATGTACATATCAGATCCTCAACAACCCGGATGTCAGTATTTCAGGGAGACTTAACTCACTTTTTGGTCATTTTGAGATAATGGTATCAAAAATATTTGTCACCCAAAAATATCACCCATTGGAGTTAAAGGCTAAAGCCCAATTCATTTTTATACATAACTTATGGAACACAAAATATTAAAACTTAATTTATTTCAAAATTCCCATTTTTTGAGTTGCATCGTTTTGCCTTTCAACTTTCGATTTTTATACTTATACCTATACTTATAAATTGTAAAATATGAAAACAATTTTACAATTCTTTTAAACAATCTATGTTTAATGAACTACCAACAACCAAATTACAATATGTTTGAACAGAGCAATATCTCTTTTTTTTAAATATTTTAAAAACTGCAATTAGTAAATTCAATAATTTTCTCAATGATTTGAGTTATGATTTGGAACAAGTCGTATTAATTTATGGAAAGGAGAATAAATCAATCAGATTGGATTAAAATCATTGGGCTTAACAAGCTAAAACAAAAGGTCAATTTGATTGTGAAGAGGAACAGCATGATTAGGCAAAAAGAATTGTTGTGTCGCACTCAAGTGCCAACAATTTTGAAGTCAAGTAGGTTGGTCGATTTTCACTTTTTTTCTTCTCTTTCTTGCTGAAAAATATATCTGACAGACCGTGGCTGTTGTGGTTCATGTCAAGACAAATTTGGTAAATGTCAATTTCATGAATGTTTCTAGTGTGAACAAGCCTTGAATCAAGCGGAGCTAGGAGCTTTTTTACAGCCGGTTGTTTAGTTTTAGCTCCTGGTGTTTTTCAAATTTTGTACAGCAAGCATAGGACAAGTAGCTACTTTTGTCAAAAAATTACCAAATTAGCTCCTGGTCCGTGTATGCTTAATTCGAGGCTCGAGTGAGATAGTTTATAAAAACTATTTATTCAAGTAAATTTATTCACTTCAAGCAGCAAATAGTAATATTTTGACAATTTGGGTAACATTTAAATCTTAAATTTGGATTTTAGGGTTGGTCACTGAGGGCAATACAACCTTTTTTCCATAGCATAAACATTAAACATGTTAATGTGTTTCAGAATGTTTAAACACTTAAACACTACCTGCAATGCATATCATGCACAACACCTTGAATGGGTTGTGAATGAATTGGTTCATTTTCCCAATTGCGAGCATATTGCAGAATTCCATAAAATGATTTTAAACAAATAACAAAATGGTGGTTATAATGAATTTGATCAGATGTATAAGTTATTTACTGTAAAGAAGCTTAACAAGTATCTTCAAAGCTTTAACAAATAACCTCAAACCTTCTGTAGGGATTCATTGTCCATATTAAGGCATTACCCCCACAGAAACATTTGTGTACAGTTTTGATTTCATTTACAATATGACACATCCTTTCAACAGTAAAATATAAGATCTTGAATAAGAGCAACATTTACCCATTGCACCATCTGCCATCATCCTCATCAAATATTGGTAATTATCTATTTATGCTGATATACACATATTAGATTGATTTTTACATAATACAAACACTATATATTGCTTCATAACTTTGGAATGCAAGCTGATCATGATTATTAGATAACTATATTTATAATCTTTTTTCATCAAAATATAACATGAATTATAACATTATCATTATTTTCACTGTTAAAATATACAAACAGTTGTCTCAAAGCTTAGTAACATTTTTGAGAATGACAAAATACTATCATTGCGTACAGAACATAATGGATTATATACTGTACAAAAAAAGTACATATATACCAATTATACAACCTGTGAGGATTGTGAAATTAGTGTTGTCAAAAATACAAATGATTGAGTGTGAAAAGGTGAAAGAAAAAAATTGTGAAAATACAAAACAGTACATTGTGCATAGATAAACTTTGTAATTTTGCATATAATAGATCTATCATGTCATTTGTATAGATACACTATAATCTAAAGTCAAAATACTATCTTTATGTTGATCCCTTATTTTAGAATTCTAAAGCAAAAACATTGAACCATGTGGCTGTGTGAGTTCAAATGTTAACTGCACGTAAATAAGAGTCAAGCCGCCCTTTATGTCTGCAAAAAATGCTGGAGCCCCCATGTAATCATACATGTCTTAAATCTTCAGATATATCTATGTTGTTCTCCAGGTAATCTATATCTACATTTGTACTTCATATTTACATGACGTATAGAGATTTATAACAAACAGAAAGAACAATAAGTGTGATTCAAATGCGCACGATTAGCATGTCTAAGTATAAAACAATATTATATCATTTTGTGCACAGATAGTCCAGATTGGCAGAAATTTAGTCCAAACATGATAATTTGTGTCAAATTAGGCAGAATGTTTGTCCAAATAGGCAAATTCATGTAAGAATATACAACATTCCAATAAAATGTGTCCACAATTACAGTTCAAATGTGCACATATTGGACCAAATGGGCCAACTCAAATAACGAACATCTCAGTTGAAATATGCACATTTATAGTCCAGAGAAGCAAATTCATGTTTAGGTGGGCAAAATATTAGTCAGAATATTCATGTATTAATATGTATAATTATTGTCTGCATATATGTAAATTCCTTCATAATTAGTCAAATTAATTTACTACCAGATCATTATGGACAAAAGACATTGTTTAGTATTGATAGAATGGTTAACTAGCTCATAAAAATTGTATAAAAAATGAACAATAACAAAATAGTTCTACTATATCACAAGATGTTGATAGTGTTGATAGTTGGCCTACAGAGGGCACACACAATATGTTGATAATGGATGTTGGCCTACAGAGCGCACACACAATATGTTGATAATGGATGTTGGCCTACGGAGGGCACCCACTAAATTTGAATTTGATCATCAGGCAGAACCTGAGAAATACATGTACATAGTCTCGTAGTCTTGGTTTTGGCGACCAAACTGTTCATCAACTTATTCCAGGTATATGATATCTTGTACAAAATGACTTGATCTTTGTCAGTAGAGGAAGTCTTTATATATTCTCCATAACAAATCTATATCGATTCCATGTGGTTTACCAAGGAACTGTAAATGTCGGTGACACAGGATTGTTCAGTGACACAGGACTGTCAACTGCGACAGAACAGTTCTGTCCAGTCAAATCTTTGAGAACAAAAAAATATGCCATTTATAAAACAATATTAAATTAAAGTTAATCGTTTATCATAAAAATCAGTACTGATGTTTAACCAAAATATAAAATATAAATATACAAATTACTGTTACAAATATAGAAAAAAATAAAAAATACATAAATAACTAAAATTTCACATTGTTTGGAAGTCACTGATTTTTCATTTTCATCAATATACAAAAAGGTGTTACTAACTACAAATATATTCCACATGATATTCTATACCATAATATTTTCTGTATAAATATATCAAATTTCTTCAACAAATGAGTTGCATTTTAAAATTTCAACTTACACATGTATGTACATACAAAGGAACAGATGTTATATTACTTTCAAGAGAACTATAGTTTGCTCAGTTCCAAATTGGCGAGCCTCCTTACAGCAGAAACTTAATACAGAAGGGTGTAGGTGTATATCGAGGGTTAAGAGCCAGTAGGCTGTAACTCGACTTTTCTGCAAATTGATATTTTGGTACCAAAATAATCTATATAACCTAGATTTTCAGAACCATAAAGAGTTAACTCATAAACTCTATGAATTTGACTAAAATTAGAGTTATAAGTTGGGTGCTACAGTGTTTTGTAATGAGTCCCAACTATTTGAAAGTCGATTATCTCAAAATAGCATTTCTTGAGTTACGGCTTTCTGACGCTCAACCCTCGATATGATGCGGGCAGTTGGCCAAAAATGTGTGCACATGGCCAAAATTGCGCAGGTTTGCTTGGAAGACTTTAGCGCTCGAAAATTTAAAACTGCATATATTTCTCGCCAATTTGGAACTGATTGAACTATAAACTACTCTAATCCCAAGTATTGCCATCCATTTTGTATATCAACCTGTATCAACTCAGCAGCCCATGCTAAGTACTGCACCAAATGGTATACCTATAGCGAATACTGGCCAAGGTAGCAACAATGAAAATATGCTGGAGCCCCAAATTATGACTTTCACTTTTTGGAGGCAATGAGAAGCTGCTTTCAATCCTGTTTCTGTGGCCATATGAGTGATCAATCATCAATAAAATAACTGATGATTGTAATTCAGCACCTTTGACAATCATAATTTCCTTCAAATCAGTGACAAAATACAATTGGATGCTTGTGTTTGAAATGGTTATATGGTGAAGGTGCCCACTATTGACATGGTGGGAGCAGGGATGGTTCTTGGCACGGCAAATAAGTACCCGGTACAGAAGAATCCGGTTTGGATAAATCGAGACAGGGATGGTTAAGTGGGTGTTTTGTTTGAAGCTATGTGTGTTTCGGACCAAGGTCGCTCAACACATAAGCCGATGTAGCATTTCGCCCTGTCATGAAATAACTTCTTAACATCCATAAATAATATGCCACTCTCGTTCGCAGATGCATTAAATCACTAGGAATCGATTTCAAAAGAAGTGCTATTGCTCATCATGGGTTCGAGTTTACGTGTAATAGAAAATTGGGTGACATAAGTGTCTATAAACTTCACAAAATAGTGTTACATCTATCGCATCGGTGAATGCGCGTATTAAATTTATGTTTCAAATATTGGAAGTATCTTAACTTTCACAGTTGCTTTTTTATCAAACTAATTTTATGTATCCCGTTAGCTAGTATTATTAGATACTGTAGTTGCCGCAATAGACTATCAATACCCGTTCTGTTTACCGGGCTTTTCAAAAGTGCTAGTCATACAGGTGTGTGCGAAACAGACATATAATCAGCTCCACACAACATTCTAATAGAGATAATCCGGGACTTTTAAGTCCCGGATTATCACTATCCCCGGCCCGGGTTAAAACCATCCCTGTCTCAATTATCTATGGTTTGGCACATAAAGTGCAGTGTTGGCAACACAGTCTTAATGTTGTCTAATCTGGTATACCCGCGTCCACCAAACAGTATGAATGCCTCTAATAATACACATTTTCTATGTTTGAATGACCATGTATTATGTGATTCATTTTCATCTGTTTTCAAAGCAATTACCTCTATTCTTTCAATTTCTGAGTACCATTTTATAAATAATGCATGATTTATCAACAAACTGTAACAAACAATGCTTAGGCTAAATAAAAAAAATCATTTGTCTCAAAGCTCCTGCGCGCGTTAGTTTAATATTGATGCGCATTAGAAAAACAAAAATCTTTATTTTTATTTATTTTTTATTTATTTATTTTTTTCAAAAAAAAGAAGAAAAAAAATCCCAAAATGTCACCGATTTTTCAGATTGTCATTGATCACATCATTTTAAATACAAAAAGTCACTTTGACAAGGATTTCAATATTTTATATTTAAAAAAACCTTAAAAAAAACCGCATTCCGCATTAGGTTTTGAAAAACTGAAGAGCTTTGAGACAAAAGATTTTTTTAATTTAGCCTTAACATTTAACATGATAACAAGTAAATAGATGTTCAACATTTCATAAAATATTTTTTTCGTATAATAAAGTACATCTACAATTATATACAAATTGACAAATTTGTACATATTTTATATTTGATTATTAACAACTTACTGATGATTGTCATTTCACACACATACTAGCTATGGTGTTTAACATACAAATACATTATGAACATACGAAACATGGGAAGATGCATACTGAAACTTTCATAAGTGCAACATTATATGATGTATTTTATATTTTTATAAAATTTATATACATTGAAAATACTTTGCATAAGTGGTAGCTACTGTTTTACAGTAGAGGTAGTAACTGTTGTATAGCAGGAGGAGTTGTTTCATGGATTAACACTTTCCATGCGGCTATTGGTCTTACCATTACAAAATATATTTTCAGAAATCTTTCCCAACTTTCAAGGTCTATCTCAAGGATAATACTAGGCATGTGTGTACTTATTTTAATGCATTTATAATGCTGATTCCAAATATGGTAATGCAATTTCAATAGTTTTGACATTTTTGAAACATTGTGAAACTTTGAAATGCGACGCCTGCCGCATGGAAAGTGTTGAATATAATCAAGACACATTGGTAATTGCAGGAGTGTATTCTGATTTTGGTGAAAAATAGTACACATAGTATACAACAACACATTTCATACAAATACAATGTTAGACAATGACATTAGATAGTGTACTATAAGACACTAGTATTTCAACAATTTCTGAGTTGTGATTTTTAAACATCAGCACCAATCAGTTTGCATCCATCCATTTGTTTTTTATACTCCCTGTGGGTTTGATGTAAAACTGCTGTATCATCACACAATTGTGATGCGATCTGGGAAAACCAACCATGTGGTGGGAAAATCACTTTTGGAGTTTCTGGTATTATTTTAAAGTTGATATTGAGCTTCTTTTGGGAACTATGTGAATTTACCATCTTCTGACCAAAAGTTATGTTTAAATAAAGATTAAAATGTTGTAAAATAAAATGAGACTTTTATTTCATCCTGTATTATAAAATAAATAATTGCGACATGTGATGGGTTTTCCCAGATTGCATCAAGATTGTACATGCGCATCATACTTGTTTCACACAATGTCGAGTGGAAGACGATTGAGTTTAAGGCAGCACATTGATTGGTTCCTCCATACTCCAAGCTTCAGTCCGTGTCAGCTCAAATTGGAAAGTGATGTCATCGCATAATCTAGTGGTAGGCGCAGCACTTTCTGTGTAACAGCCGACATAATTCTCTGATCGTTTTGGTGCAAATGCTGTCGCATTTGAGTTAGGCATGTGACATCATAACACCTTGACTATACTCTGTTTGGCCATCTCGAGACAGTGACGTAACCGCGTATTCTACTAATTGCACCACATAACGCGCGCGCATACTCGCGGCGCTGGCGTACAAACACGAGCGTTGAAAGGTCGGAAGATACACACGCGTGCGTAAAAGCTGCGCCTGTTCAGTTACGTCACTGTCTCGAGATGGCCAAACAGAGTATAGAACACACGTTTATATACCTCATGACTTGTAGTAACACAAAATATAGCCAGAGTGTACCTTGAACAATTATGTTTTCTTGTTCATGAACTGATTTGTAGCTAATACTTGATTTGTGAGCTCAAAAAGTTGTCCCTGAATTGTAGACAAGAATCATTGCGACATATCTGAGCGAATTTTGAATTAGATCCTTTCCTCATCTTTGCTCAAGGCGTTGAGCTGATGATGTTCAATGTTACCCTTTCATTATTGTTCTTGGTCTGATGAGTCTGTTTCATATGCAGGATTTTCATATCTGGATTTAGGCGCCATTATGATGGGGGCATGTCGTCTAAACAATTCAGCCATGACTGTAGGAGATTCCGTATCTTCATCTGTTTAGGTTTAGAAGAAATAAGGTTAAAAATGGTTTAGAATTCATCCTCTGGGAATGTTTAGAAACATATTGACCATTGTTTGCAACATTTATTCAACAGAAAATTTCTCATAACACCAGAAGGTTTCCAAATAGTCTTAAGGTTGGGTTGGTGCTTCTTTCTTTGTACATTTTTTAAATCTTTTTTACTTCTCATTATCAAATTCAGGTCTCCCATATTTCATTAATGTTCCATTGATAGAGTAGAATTATGACCTACAAACAATGTAATATTCATATCCTAGCATGACAATGTTATTTCTTCTCTTTATTGATTGCAAAACTCAATGATAAGAGCTATAATCCACTCACTTCTCTCTCTGAGAGCTATGAAATGAAAGCATCCGAGTCGGCAGATATTTTGATCAATATTTTTAAACATTTCGGAATAAAATTTGTCAAACTTTTGCTTCAGATATCAAATGTAATGTCCAAATCTGTATAGGCCATGACGCCTCTTGATCAACAATGGGGGAACATGCATTGAATGTTGTATTGACTGCTGTTGTTAAAGATGACTGGTTTGGTTTAATGTATGGTTTATAAAGGACACCCGGCCCCCATCGAATGTGTGCGCACACCAGGAGGCAAGCTTTGTGTGCTTTGCTGCTGTGAAGTATCGGCAGTTAATATTTCGTTTTCGTTAGAGTCAAAATTGCCATTGCTTTACACGTATGTGCGCAGAATTTTTTTCGGTCGTTTTAAAATTTTAAAAATGCCGGATTTCTGCGCAAGTTGGAGAATGTTATAATCATAACGTCAAGGAAAAGGAGCCAATAAAAATGACTTGGAATAAAACTAGTGGTGCACCACGGATACAAGGAATAATAACAAAATGGCGCGCGATCGTAAGAAGATGTAAACAATTATGAAATCCATCGTGACTCGTAAGCGAAATAATGCCTGTATTTCCTTGTGTTTTGTTACTAAAATTTGTTAGTTCAAATTGTAAAATCTAGATTTTAATTTTCATGCACACATGGGCCACCCCTAATTTACGTATATTTTGGGGTAAAAAAGGGTGGGACTATACACACGTCAGTACGGTAGGCCTACTTATGTGTGTGAATATGTGAGACAAACCTTTTTCCCTTACCTATATCTTCATCAGTTGTTCCCTCCATTTTCGATGCTATGGCTACAGGAGAAAACGCGGAGTGACGAAGCAGCTTAGTTCTTTCTTCCTTAAGAACTTGAGCGCTAAGTCCAGCATGAGTTTGGATCATTGCGTCTAAAAATGGCTGAAACCAGTCAACATGTTTCAGTTTCATCAGCATAACGATGAGAAGATCTACCGCTTGGGGATAGTTGCAGAGTTTCTCATCCTCACATCTTAAGATTTGGTTTCTATCATCATCTGATATATGGTTGACAAGGGATGTTGCAATGTTGCTGGCTATAATGTTTCTTCGTATATAATGTTGTGTTTGCTTCAACACAGCCCGGTGTAATAGCACCTCATTCGAGACACCTGAAAATATATTGTATTACATCAAAAAAGTTAATAGCAAAACTTGGTTAGGATTATCATTCAAATCTATGCATTTGTATCCATTTTTAAATTGATACAATATTTTATATATGAATACACTTTTCATCAATTTGTGTGTGTATAATCAACGTCAGATGTTCAGCTTTATTTTTGCGTAGCAAAAACTGCTACACACTTTTTGACTTATGTAGCAATTCCTAAATTGTGTGTCGCAGTTTTTATAGGCAATAAAATAGCGCACATAAATATTATTTTTACTAATTTATAACAAGGCGTTATTATTAATAACTCTATGATTAAGTTATAATTAACTGAATATCTCCAACAAGTACGGTACATGTACATTATACGCATTTTACTTGAAGGTATTTCTCAATTAAAGTGAGAACTTGGACATTTTTCGTACTTCTTAGTCAAAATACTGCATCGCAAAATATGCAACGCCACTTTACAGTTGCGTCGCAAACAGTGCTGTTTTGTGTCGCATTTTGCGATGCGATACATGTTATGTCGGACGTTGTGTATAATATAAATAGTGTTACATCAAAAAAAGGTAGTAACAAAAGCAAAAACATTGTTTGGAACAACATTTAAAGGTAGATGACCCGATCACATTTTTGTAACACAGAATTATTTCAAACATACGGAGATTTTCATATCATATGAAAGCTCGTATTTTTCTCATCATCATACTGAAATTTGACGGCCTAAATCGGTATAATTACGGAGAAATCGATGAAATAACGTCGAATTACTGCGAATGGTGGTAACCACCGATATAGTTTGTGTACTTCTCAATGGGTACAGTTCACAGCATCTTGTGCGTCTAAAATAAGAACCATTAGAGCTATTCAACTCAAACTTTGGAACATGACATTTTTAAGGATGACCTTTCATGTAGAATAGAAAACTTCAAGTTGAAAATCGGAACATCTACCTTTAAAACATGCACTTGCAATGTTCACAATTTTCAAATTTGGAATGATACATTTATGTTTATATATGTGACATATACTACACATTTCTTACCAAAATTCAGCTCATAGTACTCATATGGTCCCTGAAATGAAGAAGAAAAAAAGGGGGGAAAGAAAATCATTATTATTACAACATAAATATATTTGAAATTTCACAGCCCTGCCACAGCCCTGTCATCATCCTCTTTAGTTCTTACTCTTAGGAATCAAAGTCATCTTGCTTCAAAAAAGGGTGGTATACATAATCTGGAAAAACCTAGTAAGTCTGTTGAGCGCAAATTTGAGAAAACAAAAGGAAAACTGTTCCCATATTTTTTCCATACTAGGTTCTTCCAGATGAAAAACTGCCGACAGGGAAGAGTTTCACACACTTTAACTTGATAAACTGAAGGGGAAAAACCTATTAAGTCCAAATAAGGGTTTAACTCAATTTTCACCAACATTTTGACTTACTAGGTTTTACCAGATTACAGGAGATATCTTGGTGTCAAATCTTCAGCATTGTCATAATTTGATAACTGCTTTAAAATAATTTATAGGGTGCACTACACTAAATGGGGTTTCCCCTGCCCTTAGGACGGTGTTTAAAACTAAAATCGGAAAGTATGCATCACAAAATCCTCAATTAAAAAGACTTGACAGTAATACCATTGCGTAGATGCTTATAATTGTTTATTGATTATGATTAATGGGACATCACCTACATGCACCCTGACTATAAACTGTGAATGTCATCTAGGTAAATTTTGAGAGATCTTTCAAATTTGTGTTTTTTACCGGAAACATTGGCGATTACGGCAACATTTCCAAGCTCGTCAGAGAGGTAGTCAACTCCATGGGCATATTTTGGAAAATCGAGCAGGTTCACCTACCTATTTTTTTCACTTTTTGGTGGGGAAATGTGATCATCTTTAAGAAAAAATGACACTACTGGGTCCAATTTCGAAATTTAGTTGTCTAAAACAGAGTTTTATATCAGTGTTTTTGTACATATCCCTATGGAGCTCTATTTAGTGGTGTGACCCCTATATGTTGTTTATTTGACCTAAAATAAGGCAGTCACTTACATGGTGATCATTTTCTGCTAGAAACTCTTCAATGACCTTTGCCCCTGGCTCATCTCCTACTATCCCAGGATGCTTTGTAATAGTGAGCACTTCCTGTATGGAGAGTGGTTCCTGCTTGACATACGATCTCTTCAAAAATACAACCTGTAGAGTGGATTGATATGAGTTTAGTCACGTGTCATAATGCTATGGGTAAAATTCCACCAATGCGTACATGCCCGCGTAAACCCGGAAGTGCATACTGGAAGCTTTCAAAATAACTGTGGGCCTGATGATTGGTCAAACATGAAATCACCGGGGCGTGTTTCATATCATGCATATTTAGACTCGGCCCCGGGAACAACTTAAAATCATGCTCGCATAGAAGTAGCTTGCATTTAGACTTAGCATTATGACAGTGACTACATATTATACAGTTTAAATCAGGTTACCTAATCAAAATCATAAACAATTTTACTATTAAATATCAAATTATTAAATATATCCTACTTACTGCATATTTTATACTCAACTTGAATGCAGAAGTCCTAATGAAGTCAGCTACTTCTGACAACAATTTGACCAATAAAGTCATCCAACAGCATACTTGTTGAACCTTTCTACTTGACAACTTTTGATTTATTGTACCAGTGCTTTGGTAGTTCAGACTCCTACCTTGATAATTGTTGCTGATAAAGACGGATCTCTTTGGTATTTATCTATCTTGGCAAATTCATTATCTGGAATACCAAATGCTTCAGCCATGGGTCGGTAATTTCTACAGTGAGTGTCGCAATGTAAGAGGCGGTCAATTGATTCATATACCGCTTTGCGTTGTTGTACTGGCATACAATTCCAAGGACATTGTGGTCCACAATTATTCTGCGATAAATGGTCTTGGTTTCTTGGCAGGTCATGGAATGAGTTCACTAGCAGATTTTGTAGAGAAGCTGTAAAGGCAATATAATAGTATACAGATTTATTGTCAGTAAAATACATCTAAGGGAAAAGCCAGGTAGAGTGTTAATTAAGAAGGACTCAGCAGAAGATAAAAACAGAAAGAGGGGGGAAAAGAGAGAAAGCTGGTGACATAATTACAGAGAATGAAAAGATGAAAAAGGACAATGATGACTTAGATAATGACTCTTTGGCTTTGTTTCATCGTGACATGCTTTGAAATGTGCTCTACTTGTGCCGACAGTGTTTGTTGATCTCTGTCTCCCTCTATATGGCCGCCATCTTTAAAAATGGCGGACCAAATCGAGGACTGGGAAGAAACATGGCATAAAGTGAATGGAAATGTTGTGGAAAGTCACAACCCTTTCGGTCACTTCTTAACTGCCCATGCGCAAGTCTGCCCGACAACTAAATCAAAGCACCTGATTGGTCAAATTTAAACTGTAACGTGATGTAACGTGATGCTCTATCGTTTCACATGATGCACAACACTGCATGAGCGTGAAAAATGTTTATTCACAAGTTTATCAATACACACTTTTGGAACTGTCTTTGTTTTAGTCTTATCTTTTTAGCACTCTCGCAGGGGCCGTGTGTAAATAACTGTAAGGATAGGAAGGATTTAGTCTAGGTGTTGGTTAGGCTGGAAAACATCCCAACAGAAAAGTTTCTAGCAACAACTCGAAATAAAATGCAATTGCGAAAAAATCTGCACATCGTTAAAGTGTAATTTGTATTCTATCCTTAAAGCATAATGAGACCAATTGTCTTTCTCAGTGCATGGCATTGGTGCCTTAGGCACAACTTTTAAACATGATTGTCTTGTTGATTTCAATACAAACACAAATTCATTGGGTGGAACACATATTGTAGATACTTAAAAATGACCCCATTTGCTTCCAATAAATGAAAACTTTGAAAACTATTTATCATCAAACTTACATGTGGCAGTCATGCCATGCAGGTGTGGTACCATATGTCCTGATGTGTGAAGTAATGAGCTGCTGCAGTAATACGAAGCTTGTTGAGGATCACTATGGTATGGCTGTTGAGCACCGTTGTGATAAGATACAAGAGACTTTGGTTGACCAGACTCTTCATGGCTTCCATTGGCTCCACTTGCATTCTGAAGCATGCTACGCAGCTGTGGTATCGAGCAATGGTAATAAACTGGCACATCTTGCGGATAATCAGTGAGGGGTAGGGAGTGTGCATTTCTATAAGTCTGATGAGGGGATTGGTTGGCACTCCTTAGTGGTGAAATAGAACTCAAACTACGGTGAGACCAGTCTGTATGATTGAATGAATAGGAAAATATTAATGTATCTATACATCACATGCATAAGTATGACAGAAGCGTGGTCGAGGACCAGGCACTGGTCATAAATTAGTTCATAAAAGATGTACTCAAAGTTAAAGATTATTTGTAATCTTTATTTATTCACATAGTGCTAGATGATGCGTTTGTCTCGAAGAGACTTCTCCCATGCGGAGTAAAGTGATGTTGTGTTGAAATATAATTATCGAAATGTCATGAATTACTGGGGAGTATGGGTATATATACAGGAAAAACAGGAAGTATAATAATAGTCACAAGATTATTACAAGATTCATAGAAATATGCAAATTAGTCTTAGTGAGAAACCTCCACCCAATTTTTATACAACTTTAACATAATAACAATTGACCTTTGTTTTGGTCTACCCACCACCATTCAACTAGGAGGTCATTGGCCCAGATTATAATCATCCCTGAGATGAGATTATCTCTATAACGTCATCTGTGATGTCAGATGACAAGCCTAATGCACTTTGGTAATGGTTATAGTGCACTAGGGTTCGTCACATATGTTTAAGCTATGATACTATACATAAACAATATCATTTTTGTTTAATTTCATTGTTTTGGAAGAATGGTGTACATGATAGGAGGGCAGCATCTGAGCTGGGTATATTTAATAGGAGTGGGTGTGTTTAGTAAAGCCTGGGAAATACAAAGAATGTGAAATTGGGTGTGCAAAGTGCGCAATACCTCTACAAGGCTTAATGGAATTCCTCCAAGGGCATCAAGTACATAACCAGTGTAAAAGGAGCCATGGTCCCCCTGGAGCCATAGTCCGCCCTGTATGGAAAGTATAGGTTGGTATAGGACGCTAATTTCTACATGCAACACTAGTTTCACGCTTCATTCCGTGTATGGAGGCCAGAATATGGCTCTAGGGGGACAATGGTTTCTTTCACACTGATACCAGACAATGTACCATGGTGAAACACACAGTATGGTGAATCATGCCTAAGACATTGTCTCAAATGTAAAATTTCTGTTGTACCTTATCCGTTTTACATTTTCATGTGACGCCATTTTTAAAGATGTAAATATTGAACTGAAATCAAAATAAAACAAATAACTCACCCTGGCTAGTATCCAAACATCCTTTAACACTACTAACAGTCTCTGCCACTAGACTATTCTGAGACACTAACAGTGTTTTGCTCTTTTCAGCGCTATCCACTTGATTCTCACTATGAAAGGGAATATTGTCGACCAAATTATTACTTGTCATCAACGCTGCTGAGCTCAGATACGATACACATATCCTGGTGCCTACGGATCTCTCCTTCAATACATCAAGCACGATAGCTTTCATCATTTCCAGGAGTTGTTTGGCAGCGTCTTGATGAACCCCCATTTTCTCGCGCACTGCGATATGAATGGCTCTCTTGTCCATAGTTTGTTGCACCATTCCTTCAGCCTGGTCAAATATCTTCAAAGCCTGATTGGATAGCATTGGTGTATCACCAGCCTGATAGTACTCATTCATCATATGTACCTGTATACAGGGAACTGTATCTACCGAGAACATATCTGTCATGTCTTGGCATTCGATGCGGAGACCTGTATATCTGAAGTAGGCCGATGGGTCGGGTTGCCAGTCTATTTGCGCTATACCTTGAGGGAGTTTGGCAGGTATGATGAAATTCTCCTCACCATCCCTGTGAATAGGTTGTAAACAAAAATTGAATTTAGATGCTGATATATTTTTAAAATGTTCATTGTTGATGATACAAATAGTAAGAATAAAGGTGAAATATGGAAGTTTCCACAATAAACTCAGCAACACCTTTATATTTACATACTAGTACACTTGGTTCCCTGTGCCCTCCAATTGCCTTCGATGTCCCACCTCAGTTGCCTTGATGTCCTGTTTTATATTACCTTAAATATGGCAGTGCCCTCTCCCTTTCTTAATTTGAGGCCAAAGGGGTGCTGCAATCTTGTGCATGTCTTGGACAAGTTTTATTCCAAGACATACATGACTACGTAACAATGCTTTTGTATTTCGTAGTGTAGCGGTGCCGGTATAGTGACCAGAGGGTGATGGAGGAAACTGAAAAACATTCCTGGACCTACGCTTCATCACACCATGCGTGACAGTTGAGATTGTGCCTGTTTTGTGTCCACCCTGCATAAACATATGCACATTCAGTAATGTTGACTATCCAATCAACGTGTCAGAAGTATCTATGGTCAGTCGGTCCATGTGGGAAGACCTCAAAATCAAGCTACCTCCCATTTTACAAAAAGGCCACTTACCTATTATAACGATAAGCCAACTCAAAATGTTGAAGTAAATTGATGAGTATTTCAGGATCTGACACATTGATGATCTGGTCTTCCAAATCCTTCGTGGTGTACTTCTGCTGATTCCTCAATCCAGGATGGGACAGTTTCAAGTCGTGTTTGGCAAAAATTGGGCAGAATATTTTGCTGGCTAGCCAATTCACGTCCAAAATGATGATGTCATCTTTGCCTGCTATCTTAGCATGGAAAAGCTGATAAAGAAATATGTATAAAATACAATAGAGTTTTTGATAATATCCAGTTGTGACCAGTGATTAAGAACACATGTTTGAGTTCCGCAACTGTAATACATTTCATAGATTTAGACAAAGGTAGTTCACATGAGAAGAATGACACATTCACCTCCAGAGTACTCCCTCACAAATGGCTACCCATGCGTATCCAAGCAAAATGGCATAGTAGAAAAGAGTATGGATACGTCGACATGAGTCAAAATTTTATAAAAGCTTGCCGCAAAGTTGGCCCTTTGTACCTCTAAAATAGGCTTGTTTACCAGGCTACCTACCCATGCTCGCCCAAGAACCTCTGAAATGGACCCTACAGTTTGGTTGGAGATTCACATCCCTTTCAGTATAAAAATGATAATAAGCTTACCATGCCAGTATCATGAAGATATTGTACAGCTCTAGTAATAGTCTCTTCATCAGCAAGTGAATCTATTGTTTTCACTTTCTCAACAAACTCTGGCCATTTTAGTAGCGGAAGGTCAGGAAGACACCACGATGTCATCGCCTTGGAAATCTCATCACATATGTTGGGAAGATGATCAGCCTATAAAAAACATAAAATAGTATAGGATGTTATGACATAACTGTGCCGTTACCTGCTCGCACATCATTGCCGAGAATGAAGCTTCCAGTGCGCTGGCATCTTCCAATTAGGTTTGTCAGAATCATATCTCGTTCCTGATAAGTCGAAGGCACGCTTGTCCAGCTGTGACTAATTTTGCATCGCGTTGCCAAGAATAGCGCCACTCTTGACCGATAACTAAGAGTCACATCATGCCTGTATATATATGCAGCAATGGAAATACCCACATGACTGTCTACCAGAGGTTGTCTAGGTAGGAACTACACACTTTGTGGACTTAGAATATTTCTAAAGTGCTCCTAGTGGGAATCGAACCACGGACATCTGCATTGAAAGGCATGTCTCTCATCCACTAAACTAGTGAGGGGCGAACTGACCAGGACTTGATTTTAATCCCTCTTATTATTACGGAATAAAGCAATGCTACTATTATGATCAGTACACACAATATTATTAATAGACCTGCGACACACATGATCGTTCACCCTGAGTTGACAGTCATGTGGGTATTTCCATTACTGCGTATATATATACCCATATGCTCTTGTTTCGTAATTCAAGTTTCCTCTCCCATTATACACCCTGGTTAGGCCTAAAAAAAGAAGAAGTTTGATTGGCGTAACCCGACCGACCCTAAATACATCGCCGACCCTGAATATTTTTTTATTATTTTGAGGGGAAAAAATATATATATATTTATAAAAATTGAACAAAGTATTAAAGTTTTTGACTGTTTGCTTTCATTTTCGGCTATTTTAAGTCCCCATCGAAATTATATATTGTTGAACACAACGATACACTTTTGCACGGCAATTAAATACGCTAGAGCTATGTGTAGACATTGCACAGTAGGTGATTTAAAAAAATAAAAAATAATAAAAATAAAAAAAATCCCGACCGACCTACCCTATTTGTTTTGGTCATGTTACGCCAATCAAACTTTTTTTTTTTTAGGCCTTATCTAATCTGTGTTCCGTGAAAATACAAGTATATCTGGGCTCAATAGGTCCCTGCTGCAGGCTTATTTTTGCGATAAGTGATTATTTTGTCTTTCATTTACAAATCAATGTCAAATAGTTCTAAATCCCAAAACCCCTAAAAAATGTTAAAAGAAAACCTACACTTGAGAGAAAAAAATTATAATTTTTAAAACCAATTTGAAAAGCTACGTAAGGAATAGGCTGGGGTAGCTGTAAGAGACCCAACATTGGCATATGTTGTAAAATAATGTGCCATATAGGATATATACATAAATGAAACCTTAAAACAGATTACAAAATATTTCACAATGATTATACTTGAGGAGGAATATTCAATCAATTCCATAGAAGCTCAGTGGTCATATGCACTAATGCTGATTCGAACCAGTAACATTCGTATTATATCACACTTATATACTTACTCTCCAGGGTTCTGCCATCTTATTGAGAGTCTGTTTCAGGGAATCCAAGACTCTTCCTGATTTTTTCCTAGCATCTAGAAGAACAGCTTCAGGGTGGATATCTACATACGCTCCATAGTCTTTCACTAACTTGTCCAGATCGGATTGGGCCATTTTTGAAACTGTAAATACAACATAACATACTCAAATTGATAAATTGAACATAAGGCGATAAAAAACAACCCACCCTGTTTACGGGCGGACAGACCTGTCAAGTATGGTCGGTCGGTCAGGGGGTTTTGTTTTTTGTAACCTAAAATGTCACCAAAATCTGCACAATCTGAATTCTGGAAAAAGATTGTGGAAAAACAATTTCGACAGATTTTCGGCAAAAAAACAGCTGATTCTACATGATTTGAGGACAAAAATTCTTGAACAATTCTTGAAAAATGCAAAAAGTGGGTCGGTTGGGCTCGTAAAACAGGGTGGGTTTTCCCCTCGCCCAATGGAATAGTTGCAAAATGATGACTGGATTGATTCATGATGATAACAATACAAACTTGGCAACATTTCAAGTGTAGTACAGGTCTACAATGGTGTCCCTTGTCTCTATACCCATAACATGAATACAACTCAACTGGGATAAAGTTTAATAATGTTTTCTGAGAAAACATTCCCTAAACAATATGTTTTGCTTTGAGGTCCTTTCAACTTTGGAATATAAAGGTGTTTTTTTTTAAATGTTGACATTGTTTTAGAGGTAATTTTGCCAATTGGAGACAAATTTGTGGATTTTTTTAAATAGTTAGAATTTTTTAAAACAAATTTGGCCACAAAAAATATGAGCCTCAATCTGTTATAGAGATTTGCATAAATAATTCTCAAGAACAATTTGAAGATCTATGAGTCAACTTCATATTTTCAGTGGCACATCTACCAAATATTAAACTTCAGTTACCCTGCCCCGCCCATGCACTGGACCCTTTGTATAATTGCCCAATACCTACCTAAATCAACATTCTTGATTTTGTCCAGATGTGTCAGTACAATGATCACTTTTGGCTTGGGTTCTTGTGGGTTATGTCCTGCCTTAAGGAACCTAAGCCAGTACATAAGCTGCAAGAGAAGTAGAAGAAAATAATATGTAATTATCAAGAGTCTTTGTTAAAAATGTCTCTCTTACGTGTAAAACAACCCCTGTTTTACATTTTTTTAAACAGGAGAAAACATTTCCTGTACAAATAAATACAACCAATATTTCAGAATGTGTTGTCATCGCCAGATGCATCATCAGTAATAACTGATCATAGAGATGACTGAGGCGATAGGCCCCCTAGTGATGTCTGAGGCGATAGGCCCCCTAGAGATGACTGAGGCGATAGGCCCCCTAGTGATGACTGAGGCGATAGGCCCCCTAGTGATGTCTGAGGCGATAGGCCCCCTAGAGATGACTGAGGCGATAGGCCCCCTAGTGATGACTGAGGCGATAGGCCCTCTAGTGATGACTGAGGCGATAGGCCCCCTAGTGATGACTGAGGCGATAGGCCCTCTAGTGATGACTGAGGCGATAGGCCCCCTAGTGATGACTGAGGCGATAGGCCCCTAGTGATGACTGAGGCGATAGGCCCCCTAGTGATGACTGAGGCGATAGGCCCCCTAGTGATGACTGAGGCGATAGGCCCCCTAGAGATGACTGAGGCAATAGGCCCCCTAGTGATGACTGAGGCGATAGGCCCCCTAGAGATGACTGAGGCAATAGGCCCCCTAGAGATGACTGAGGCAATAGGCCCCCTAGAGATGACTGAGGCAATAGGCCCCCTAGAGATGACTGAGGCAATAGGCCCCCTAGAGATGACTGAGGCGATAGGCCCCCTAGAGATGACTGAGGCGATAGGCCCCCTAGAGATGACTGAGGCAATAGGCCCCCTAGTGATGACTGAGGCGATAGGCCCCCTAGAGATGACTGAGGCAATAGGCCCCCTAGTGATGACTGAGGCGATAGGCCCCCTAGAGATGACTGAGGCAATAGGCCCCCCTAGAGATGACTGAGGCAATAGGCCCCCTAGAGATGACTGAGGCAATAGGCCCCCTAGAGATGACTGAGGCAATAGGCCCCCTAGAGATGACTGAGGCAATAGGCCCCCTAGTGATGACTGAGGCGATAGGCCCCCTAGAGATGACTGAGGCAATAGGCCCCCTAGTGATGACTGAGGCGATAGGCCCCCTAGAGATGACTGAGGCAATAGGCCCCCCTAGAGATGACTGAGGCAATAGGCCCCCTAGAGATGACTGAGGCAATAGGCCCCCTAGAGATGACTGAGGCAATAGGCCCCCTAGAGATGACTGAGGCAATAGGCCCCCTAGAGATGACTGAGGCGATAGGCCCTCTAGTGATGACTGAGGCGATAGGCCCCCTAGAGATGACTGAGGCGATAGGCCCCCTAGTGATGACTGAGGCGATAGGCCCCCTCATTAGCATTCATGCGTGAATGACAGGCTCATGATATGGATTTATCTAAGAATCTACAATATTAGATGATATGTGAACGGGGGACTTTGCGGCTGTGCTTATTTTCAAGATATAGATGAAAACGGACAGAAAAAAATAATGAAAATAATAAAAATTTATAGGAGTCATTTTGTAAAATCTGAATGAATTAATATATTTTGATAAATTAGGTGTCATAATTTTAAAGCTTAGAAAATGCTCTGAGAGCACACATAATAAACTCAAAATTGACTTCACCTGCAAAGTCCCCCTTTTGATGTGCTGCATCACATATTAGCTGTATTTTTCTCACTTACTTCTGTCATAGATGCCTCACTAGTACTGCCATCATATGCGATGATAAAGATGCCTTTGCTTTTACCCAGAAACATGGCGTGTGTGATATGGAACTCAACTTGACCAGCCATATCCCATACTACAAATCTACCAGCTCCAGAGATCTTCTTCATCTCAACCCTGACAGGACAGTATGTGTCCGCCGTGGAACCTGAGCTCGATGTTAACCATGACGACAAAAATCCCTGAAATTAAAATACCAATGTACTTATTAATTGCAAAATATTTAATATGAGGGTTTAATACCAAATATATTTCACTTATTTTGCCGGCATTTTGGACAAAAAGGCCAAACAGGTAAAATTCCAAAGGTTTTTTAAATTTTGTTACTATTTGGGCTATGCTGGTATGGATACTTCTCCATTTATTTGTATACAAAGTAGTATTCAATTTGGTACCGTGTATGTATGTGTCTTAATTTAAAATAAAACAATTAGAAAGATGAAAGCAAAACTGTTTTCTAAAAGATATATTTTTCATCCCCCACCTCTTATATTATATGTCGATGAAATATAATCTAGAATAATGAATTATTACATTTGTGGTTAGTGGGTAAATTCATACATGCACTCTTAGTAGTTACTGACCAATCAGAAAGCAGGAGAGGAAATTACGCAAAGTGCATTAAAAGTGTCTGATTATACTCTGAGTGAGCGTGCATGTGGGTGATATAAAACTTGTTAACATGTTTTTATTAGTTATTAAAGAGATTAAAAGTAAAAACCACTAATGAGCCCTCAAAATTATAAGGTAGGTCGCTCAATTTATATCCTTGTAATTTGGGAATTTATTTGTGTGGCAGTGGGAAAAGTGCAACAGAGAACTCGGAAGTATTAAGGTTGAGTTGCATGTTTGTTCAATCATACTCCCTCCCGTTGTTGATTGTCTATTGACGTTGCATGGTTAGGCAAAAAAAAAAATGTTATGTTGTCCCCGACCGCCCGCTCGTCAGATTTAGGGCCGCTCCAATTCATTTTTCAGATTTTTTTTTTCTTCAGATTTTTTTAAAAAATAGTTTAAATGGCATTGAATATTAAATTAAGTGTTTATAACATATATATGCGACTCTTAGAGTGATTTCAACTTCTTGTTGGCTGAACTTTGCGCTTCCACTGGTAAAAGATTTTATTTTTATTTTTTAAATCCGCCCGCCCGCCCCTCCTCTCTGAAAGCTGTGGAAGACAACATAACAAAAAAAAATTGTTGGCCTTAACCCTTACAGCCCCAGATCCCATGAAATCCCATTTCCCAGCATCCTGGTTCCGCGTGGCGCTGAGGTTTTTGTGTGAAATAATGGCCCCGGGCTATATAGCTGGGCGAATACACTCGCCCAGCACAGCTTCCCCCGTGGCGCAGTTGGTAGAGTGTCCGCCCGCCAACCCAGAGGTCGTGAGTTCAAACCCCGGGGCGTGGCACCTCTCGTTGTGTGTGCTTTTTTCGCTTGAAAAAAATTTTGTTGGAAAATCCACCGGGTGGGTTAGGGTTAAGGAACGATTTTTTTTCTTCTTTTTGATTTTCACTTTTTCTCTCTAATTTTACCCTGATTAACCCTTACAGCCCCAGATCCCATGAAATCCCATTTCCCAGCATCCTGGTTCCGCGTGGCGCTGAGGTTTTTGTGTGAAATAATGGCCCCGGGCTATATAGCTGGGCGAATACACTCGCCCAGCACAGCTTCCCCCGTGGCGCAGTTGGTAGAGTGTCCGCCCGCCAACCCAGAGGTCGTGGGTTCAAACCCCGGGGCGTGGCACCTCTCGTTGTGTGTGCTTTTTTCGCTTGAAAAAAATTTCGTTGGAAAATCCACCGGGTGGGTTAGGGTTAATATGATTAACAGCATCTATGCCAATATCCATCTACGTTGAGTTTAGGGGGGAGGTCAATGCTTTGGTTTTAATCTTCCTGGATATCCTCGTCTGACCTATTGCCCTTTTAAAACATTGGTTTTTTGTTTCAAAACCACTAATGAACCATAAAATGTATAGTGTAGTCCTCTCAATATATACATCCTTTTCCTATGTGACCAAATTAGGGAATTGGGAAATGTCCAACTGAAGTTTTAAGTTGCACATTTCTTCATTCATATTCCGGTTGTAGAGCTTCTGTCGATGTCAACGGATATAAGTTAACATTGATTAATATCAGCCTATATGCCGATATCCATCTATGTTTCATGTACCAGAAACGATGAGCCAAACTTTTAAGGGCATATTATGTTCACCCATATTGCCTTATAAAAAATTTTAAAATATGTAGTGGGTACACTTTAAGAAAAAAAGTAGGTGTCCCTATTGATCCCGATGTCAGGGTCAATCCCTGTTGAGCCCGACGTCAGGGTCAATTCCTGTTGACCCCGACGTCAGGGTCAATAGGGACAGTATTATTCTGAGTGGGAAATCACTGGTTTTGTCTGTACCTGTTTTATTCTACATATGGGGAATGTGGAGAATTTAGTGAGTTTCAAAAACAAAACAATCACCTTTAGGATGCCACTATCTCTATTCTAAATTTGTTTTGGGGGTAATATCTCTTGGATGTGTCAGTTAACAAGCATATACATGTAAACACTTCTTTAGTTAAAGAGTATTTTAGGTACTTGTTGATCATGTTTTACTTTCCAGGATACAGTTTTCAGGTAATGATCAGGAAATGAAATAATTCCAGGTAATTTCAGGAAATCTGGGAAATTTCCAAATTTCCAAATTTATATATAACATCAAATCCTTATCCTATCCTATAATGGCCTATTCTGCTAGAATCATGCTATTAGTCTTAGGGATTCAAGTTTAAATTCATAACAAAATCAATTTCTGAAAGATGAGCCAAAAACATGCCTTTTTACATGTTTTACCCTGCATTTCTATACTTAAATGAAATCCAGAACTGCATGAAAAAATAAATTTTATATCAACACTTCGGTAGTATCTCAACCATGAGATTTATGTAATTTTATAATTACTGTTTACTCTCAAATAACGGAATTGGAAAAGACACTGACAAGTGTTTCTTAACGAGTGTTTCATTTCTGTTCCATGGAGTAAATTGAGTTTGATCTAGGCTGCCCTCTCTCAAATGTTATTGTTGTATGGCATTTGATTATGTATCTCAAACCTAATACAAAGAATTTAAATATCAGACTCCTGTGAAGTCTGCAATAATCAGAGGAAAACAGATCAAAATAACACATTTTGGATTATTGGGCCTAAGTTAACCTTTGATTATATGATTGCTATTTGTAAAGGCCCAGATGTAGACCAGCTAAGAGGTGGATGGATGGTATTTGGTTGGACTGTAACAACCTTTGTATGACATCCTTATCAGATGTAAGCAGAAAGGCACAAGGCAGAAACAAATGGCGCAAAGTCTTGTGGAGGATGGCATCACTCAACCAAGTTGGAGTGGACGCCAAAAAGAAGAAAAAAGAAGATTTGTAATGAATTCAAAATTGTACTTTAACAAATTTTCAAATGACAAAGATAGTTCTAAATTATTTTGAATATGTAGTAGTCATGAACATACTATAGTTACATTATATCCTTCCTTCCTTCCTGTATATCTCAATGGTAAATACCTGGGACAAGTATTACAAAAGAAGGTTGGCAAATGTTGGCTGGCTTGTTATTTATTCTTTCAAGAATACTAACAAAACTAACAACTTTTTATTCTACTTACCTGATATTTTTATTGATTCATTATTGCATCTTTATTTATTTATTTATTTATTCATTCCTTTTTTGAGAAACAGATAAGCTTTAATTATGATATACATTCTAACAAGTGACAGTCGTCATTATGCCCGTAGCATATTTTCGGTGACAAGTTGGGGCGATGTTAAGTCACTCTAGTGGACTATGAAATAAAAATTGCTCTCAGCTACTTGTCAGATTAAACAACCAGTAGCGCACAAGTTGGAATGAAGTCAACTGCATCGATTTGTGCCTAGCGACCTGTTGCGACATGTCCTGACTTTTGGCATGTCGCCGCTGACTAATATAGAAACATTTGAAGGCAAATTATGTGAAACTCCTCATCGGGAATTACCAGGATCACACAACAACCAGAGTATGTAATGCTCATTACAGACATGAACATTGACATGTACAATAACACTGAAGCAAATCTGCTTCTTTTTAAAGCTTATTACACATAATTTTGAATTTTACAGGGTGAAAAAACCCACTGAAACATAGAGAGAGAAAAAACCCCTGAAATCCACTGAAAACTCTTTTTTTTTAAGTTTCAGAATTTACAGATAACTGCTGTTAATACCTAGATACAATACACATTGTAACCGTGGCATCCAACAGGACATGTGATTGGCACACATAGTTTGGACATAGAAGCCCATAAAGTTGGTCAAATATAATATAAAGAAAATAATAAGAAAAACTATGGTTGGTTGATATTAATTAATCTTTAAATAAAACTATGTTTTTTGAAATCACATCTTGCAATACAAAAGTCCATTTACCTCCAGCAAGATACCATTTTAAAGCTTTAAATGTGCTCTTTCAAATGCTATTAATAACTCAGAATGAAATCTTCTTTCCAACATGTCCTTTTCAATTAGACGGGGCATAAGTTATATTGAGTGAATTAAATGTTACCGTACCTTTCCCTTGGACAGAGAATTGATCAATGTTGTCTTTCCTGCATCATGATTCCCAACAATAAATAATTTTACTGTTTTCACTGGCTGACCTCTCTTCTGCAACTCTTTATGATGAGTGACATTCTAAAAGAAAGTACATATAAATACACATTATATTTCATGTATAATTAATCCTAAGCGACCCTGAGTACTAAGAAGCTCTACTAGGTCCTGGCAGTGCACTCTTCCCCTGTCTATTTTGCGGTGGTATCATATGTGGACAAACATTTTATGATTTTTAAAGCTGACTCTGTGGCTTACTTAATACTTTCCACGCGGCAGGCGTCTGCAGACGACATTCTAAAATTTCAGAAAATGTTTCAAAAATGTCAAAATTATTGAATTTCATTACCATATTTGGAATCACCATGATAAATCCATTGAAATAAGTACAAACATGCCTAGTATTGGTTCTGTAATCCTTGAGATAGACCTTGAAAGTTGAGAAAGGTTTCTAAATATCTGTTTTGTACATGATAAAACAAATAGCCGCATGGAAAATGTTAAGTAGGACCGGAATGAAATTCCCGGCGCCGGCAGAGCTGGTATTTCCCCCTTCATTTGACCTGTTTTCCTCCCCTGATTATTATTACCAAAACTACACATTATATGGGCTTAAACCTAACACCACTATGTCTTACAAAATCATACGGCCGCAATTAATACCCCCCTGGGTATAGATATTACCGAACATTTAGCCTGGCCAGGCCAGCGCTTGTGGTGTAGTGGTTGAGCAACTCGCCTGCCAGTCCGCCGACACCCGGGTTCAATTCTTGGGGGCCATGGACCAAAAATGTTAGTCCTTTTGGCCCCTAGTTCTATGATCCATTGCCAATGCAAGACCGTGGGAGTTATGGTTATGACATTTATATCAGCCACAAATGTGTCACCAAATTGATCTTATATTTTTAAATCAAAATTTCACTTACTTTCAATACATCTATGATCATCTCCCGATTTTCTCTCCTTTCAAATTTATACTGGAGTGCAGTTTTTCCATCCTGAAAATAAGTGTATGTACAAAGCAATATCAATTTATCTACCCATAAATATAGAAACAGTCATGTTAATTGTTATTATAATTGATTTGAAGCAAAAGAGTTCAATGTCTAGATCAGCCATTAGGTAAGACAAAGGAAATATGTTAAATTTGTGTAAACAACCCAATAATTAAGTCAGTTGGTCGATTGGAGTTATTTTGTTTGTTTGAATATTCTAATAAAATTACTGATTGAACGAGATTTTGACATGGTGGGGTTATATCTATGGGACATTTGTGTGTCTAGTTAAGATTGTATCATACAGTGAATCATGACTCAATAATTGTTTTGTTTTGTTGTCTGTTTTGTTTTCATTGTTTTCCAACATAAATAAAACAAAAAAGTGAAGGGTCAGAAAGAATGGTCGGTCTTAGTTGAATAGCATTTTGTAGAACTATCCAGCTTCCAAAAACATTAAAAGCTGTAAATATTTGCAGCTATAGCTCAAAATACATCACAATCTTATACAAGAATGAAAAGTCAACCCCAAGGCATTTCCATGATCACGATCTTATATGTTATTACTAACATTATAAACACCCAAACTTCAATGTTTCTATGGTGCTATAATTTCTTACTCTATTTTTGATGTCAACATGGGCATCACCGAGTTCCAGGAGTAGCTTGGCAACCTGTGCGTGATTTCTTCTCATAGCATGATGAAGTGGAGTGTTGTCAGCCTGTAAACAAAATCATACAAATCAATTGCTTAGCATATGCATAAAGGACACTTCATAGTCTCAATGCATAGTCTCAGTGCTGGTTGTGACATTTTTAATAGCTTAATTGGAGGATGAGACACAACAACTGCTGCCAGCCCCAGAGGAAACTCACATTGAACAAGCGGAATGAGTTGCATGTCAGCAGTTTTCAATTTTGATATTTGTCCATCATTTAAAAGCAGGTGAAAATGCTAGAGTATGGTCCAAACCCCACTGAAATCAAACTTGTAACAAACAATTTACTAACTGAGAAAACAAAGTAAAACATAAGGATTTGTCCCTTCTTTTTATCTATAACTCTAAATTAATATTCCTGACATACGACTCAATCCGCTGATGATCCATTGATGCCTTTATAGAAGAAAGGGTGTTATACCAAGTACAGGATATTATCTCTTGGCTTATCCAATTGTCCGGCCTCTGCAGTTACCCCCTAATTTGGGCCTCCAATCTTCCAGCCTCTGCAGTTACCCCTGATTTGGGATATGTGGCGGTGGGTTTAAGTGCTTTGTTCCATGGGGCCCTCCCTCTCAAACTGCATTACTGTGGCATCCTAAATCAAAGTTATATTTTACTTACTTTGCTTTTGATGTTGACTTTTGCTTTGCCAATTTTGAGAAGTATCTCGCATATATCTGTACTGTTCTGAGTTACTGCAGTGTGGAGTGGTGTCTCTCCTCCCTATATCAAAACAAGATTAGTGAAACAACTATATTACTGCAAATTTGAAAAGAGAAATTCTAGTAGGAGATAATAGGTAATTTGGGGGAAAAGCTATGAATGGAGAGTTACAATATACTTAGTTATGTATACGTTACATTCTAAATACTGTGTATTTTTGCTTTGTGTTTAAATATTGGTAGAGTTTGGGACTAGAATCTGACAGGGTGTTCGCTAGAAATGAAGGATGTCCTTTGAGGTAGCCATAGTTCATTTAAAGTTTCATGAACCTAGAAATCTTCATTTCTAAGACATTGTTATTGTTGTATATTTTCTTTATTAGGTCCTAGAACAAAATAAGTTTGGTTGCCAAAATTGCATGTCAGGGCAACTTTGGTAATTGCATAAATAAAAAATAGCCACCTGGCAATAGCACGTTTCGACCACTGTCCTGTAATAAGGAACAGTACCTCTTTTAATGTGTTGAATTCATTTCTTGTAGTTTTATTTTTGAAATTTAAGGTCTGAAAATCAAGGCAATGGTAAAGGTCAATTTAAGGTCAAATTTGACCTATTGGTAGGACAGTGAATAAGATCTTCAAATAATTTCTATTTTTTTTCAAAATATTTCCATTGGGTTTAAATAACTCCACCGAAGATGACATTGTGATGACATCACAAAGCTATGGTGCTCAACAATTATGATTCCAAAAAGGTTTTTTTATTTTGCTAATAAAATCAATTGAATCTAATATAAGTCTACATGGTGCAATTTCCATTTTGTTTACTTACTTTATTACAAATGTTAACCTTTGCATCTCCCTCCTCAATCAATATTCGGCAAGATTCTACTTGTTTCTCATATGCTGCTCGATGAAGTGGAGTGTCGCCAAACTAAGAGTCAAGTATAATGATTACAACTACAGATTAGTAACCACAATTTATATATCATTGAGAGAGCTCAACAATTGGTTAATAAAGTACATAGCCTCTCAACATTGATCGGTGGGGAAGGGGAGGCCTGGTATGAGGAAGGGAATTCTTCAGGCTACAACAAGATTTTTATTTTCATGTGACCCAAACAGTCCACATGTTCTAGTAAAACCAACATATGTCAACCCTTTTTGCTTAGATTGTATATTGGATGAAATCAGGAAAATAACCTAGATGGATCAAAGAGAATACATTTTACATGCATCGAAATGCATTCAATAGGTCAACTATAGACAATTTTGCAATTTTTTTGTTAGCCTTACTTTGTTTTGTAAATTGACGTTTGCATTTCCATCTTCTAGGAGTATTCTACACATTTCTGTCTGATTATTACCAGCTGCTCTGTGAAGGGCAGTTCCCCACTGAAAATATAAACAAAAACAGGCTGGTTTATTGTTATGGTTAAAATACCATTGGCGAGTATCAGTTGTGATACATGTATGTGATATTTTCAATGTAACTACGTTTAAGTGTCCGACTGGGTTGAGGGATGCTGTCATCTGCAAGATCCAATTTGTTTTTTATTCTTGAATATACATGATTTCCGCATACTAAAATAATACCCAAATGCACAATGGTATGACTCAATAAGTCATAAAGGTTGGCATATCAGGAAAGAGGGGCTGGCTAAGCAAGCATTATTTTGAAGGGGTGTTTATTCAAAACAAAAATGCATTTTTATATCATTAATTTTTTTTGAATTTGTATTTTTTAGGGTGAGGGACTAGGGAGGTTGTTGAAAACAGTGGGGGAAAAGAATCGTTTGGGGTTGGAAGCTAGCCAGCCATGCCCCTTGATACTGGTTGGAAAGGTACAACCTATATCATTTTCCAATCGTCATCACTGAAATCTAAATCAAAACACTTTGGCAAGACCAGCCAATATAGGAGTGATGATGGCCTACAACCAATATAGGAGTGATAATTGGCCTTCAGTTTGAAATGAGAGTTAGTTTCAAACACAACTTGTGTGTCAATCAAAAAAACCGAAACATTCCCTTTGCAATCTTTCTTAAGGAAGACTCACTGGCTAGATAAAATCTGTGAGTCCTGGTTACCGTTACCAACCAGGCATTTTTATCACGTGACCACAGTAGTATGAATTCAATGTACACCTAGCACATAAAGTCCCTGACCAGGTGCTTTGAGGTTCGCTAATTCAAAATATATAATCGGTACAAAAAATCTGAGATACATTAAATGAGCAAATTTCTTTTCCGCAGTTTGATACCTCATTCAACAAAATCGAATGGATACTTTTAAAGTTATGGCGATTTCAATGACCGTGCATGCAACAGAAAAGTTGCACTAGGTATAGGAATCATTGATTTGTGTGTGATTACTGTCATAACTGTGTGCTATCTGAACGAGACAGATGAATGGGTCTGGAGTGATAACCGCAATGTGCGGGACAAAGGGTGTATCTGGCTGTGAAGAATACAAGTCTTAGCTGATAAGCTGTGAGTTTTTTCAGTGCGTAATCACACACAAATCAATGATTTCCTATACCTAGTGCAACTTTTCTGTTGCATGCGCAGTCATTGAAATCGCCATAACTTTAAAAGTATCCATTTGATTTTGTTGAATGAGGTATCAAACTGCGGAGAAGAAATTTGCTCATTCAATGTATATCTCAGATTTTTGGTACCGATTATCTATTTTGAATTAGCTAACCTCAAAGCACCTGGTCAGGGACTTTATGTGCTAGGTGTATATCATAATTTACATAATTTAACTAACTACTAAACCACAGTAGTGTGAGTGTACAGCAGAACCAAAGATTAAGTGTTCAACACAAGTAATTTGAATTATTTCCCAAATTTGGAGAGAGAATCTGAAATATTCTGACCTTATTTTGCAAATCGACCTTGGCTTTGCCGTCTTTTATTAGAAGCTTGCAGACTTCTAAGTGATTGCCGTCAACAGCTCCATGCAATGGTGTGCTGCCAATCTGTCAAAAACAAACAAAACAGTGTTGATATAAAATCGGTTATAATAACGTTCACCATGTGAAAGAGCATATTTATGTGAACTTGTAAAAAGTGGTGATTCAGTAATAAATGGATCAATGATGGAGAGTGAATACATCTTTTAGTAGTGGTGTAGGTATTCAAGATTTGTTTTAAAAACACAAGGATTAGTGATTTAAAATTAAGGCATTAGAAAAGAAATATTTTTATTTTTATAAACATTTGACTGAAAGGAGCCTGTAGAGTGATCATGAACACTACCAAATAATATTTTGCATTCTGGCAATACCTGGCAGTGTTTGAAATTAAGATAGACCCCACCATAAGTCTAAATTTAAACATCCTAGAAAAGGTAAAAAGTGCTGTAAATGTACCTAAATGTTCTATAATTTGGCATTTGTAGGTTATTTACTCCACATTAGGCCCAAAATCTCTAGCTTTTTCTTAAATTGGTATCATTTTACAAGATTTCACTGTTTCCACTAATTTAGAGCTAAAATCCCTGATCTTAGGATATAGGCAGCCTGTCGTAGATAGATATCATTGGCCCGTTGTGAAAAATGCTGGTTCCCCCCCCCCCCTCCCATAATGCTCTAAAGGTGAAAAAATAACATGAACTTGACCTCTTAACCACATAAAGCAATAGGGAACTGATTTGGTGGTGTGGAACTTTATGGAACCACTAGGGGATGATTAATAGGGGATTTATATAGGTTGGCACATACCTATTTTGCAATGTCATTACCATGCATGCTTATCATGCATATTGCAACATTTCCCACCCTCTAACAGAGAGATTCAAACAATTTGTATTAAAATGTTTTATTCAACAGACGTTAAAAGATTAACAAACTGAGTGATTAGAAATCAAACTGGTAACTCTCTACAAAGAGCCCTAATGGGCCAATCAATTGGTTCACTGCAATTATCACAATTATCACTTTTTTATCTTTAAACAAAACACACGTGTAGACCAATTAATCTAAAGATTAATAGTCAATTGTATAGTGGCTTACTTCACAGAAATCACAAATCACGTCACAATAAAAAGTAGAACAGAAACGTGATCAGGGCAATTAATGAATGTAACAGAAACTTCCTTTCAATGCGGAAGGAAAACGTAAGGTACAGATCTTTCCTCTTGTGATACCAGTTTGGAAGTCAGTGTCCTATTCTATGCGCAAATTATAAATAGCTTCTTGTATTAATGGAACCACAGAAGTTATCAAACTTAAATTTTGGAATAAGACTTTTTCATACCACAAGTTGTAGAATAGTATACAATATATATGATAGAATTGGGTACCAGGTCTATAAGATCTTGAATTGTATTTTTTTGATAATTTCAATCAGTTAATGGGGCATTTTGATTGTCATTGTTATTCCACATGACAATGACCACATCAGACAATACCAAGAGCGACAAACAATTCCAGTACCATTTCTTTTGTCTATAGATGATGTCACCTGTAACGTCATGTTAGCTTTTCAATGATGATTTCATGAATATCTTACTCATAGTTAGAACCCAAAGAAGATTTATTGTGTAGTCCAGCATGCTTAGCACCACTACGGTGCCAATGGGATTTGGTTTGGTCGGGGGTGTGCCGCTGGAGATTCAAAACCCATACCCATTTTTAGGGGTGATTTTGGAAAAATCGGTACCCAATTTTAGGGGTTTTGCTTCATATTAGACCAAATTTTCGCAAATTATCGGGAAAATATACCTAATTTTTTGCAAATTTCGCGAAAATATACCTAATTTTTGGAAATTTTCGCGAAAATAGACACAAATTTCGCGAAAATAGACCCATTTGTAAAAAGTGACCCCATTATTAGGGATTTCCAGCACAAAATCATACCCCATGTTTAGGGATTTTGTTCCCAAAAAGCTACCCATTAGAGCGGCACACCCCCGTATACCGTCTTAGGTACCCCCCCCCCCCCCCCCCCCCCCCCCCGGTACGGTGCCAATGGGAATTTCCCCCAATACAAACAGTGCCAAACATGTGTTAAAGTAATTTTCATACCACAAGTTGTGGATCGTCTGACTTCCACCTTCATAATACATGTTACAGATAGGCATCTTGACAACAGACATGGAAAGAAGTTGAATCTCAACTAAAATGTGTTATTCAAAAAATAAAGGGTCTTTAAGAAAAACAAGAGAGGACTGAGTTAAAGTTGTAAATAATTATGTATTATTCTCTGTGAAATGAGGGCCTGCTTGGAAAGCAGTGCTTGACACTGAAGCTGTTTACCCTCAATAAAGAAAGATTCAATAATAATGTATGATAGAATTGGGTACCAGGTCTATAAGATCTTGAATTTTATTTTTTTGATAATTTCAATCAATTAATGGGGCATTTTGATTGTCATTGTTATTTCACATGACAATGACCACATCAGACAATACCAAGAGCGACAAACAATTCCAGTACCATTTCTTTTGTCTATAGATGATGTCACCTGTAACGTCATGTTAGCTTTTCAATGATGATTTCATGAATATCTTACTCATAGGTAGAACCCAAAGAAGATTTATTGTGTAGTCCAGCATGCTTAGCACCACTACGGTGCCAATGGGAATTTCCCCCAAAACAAACAAAACATGTGTTAAAGTAATTTTCATACCACAAGTTGTGGATCGTCTGACTTCCACCTTCATAATACATGTTACCAAGGCTCAAGATAAGTGGGCGCTGGGCAATTTTTACCCCTTGGTCCTTCTGCCATAGCGCCCGGAAATGCTGAAAAATAAACAACCAAGCGCTGATATTTTGTCCAATGTCCAATCCAGCGCCCGTTGACGATTGGGAAGCTTGCCCAAGACATCGAATTTCGAATTGACAATGCTGCCACGCTGGATTTAATCAAAAGTTAGCTCCCCGTAGACTGAAAGTAGCTCCCGGTTCTCAATAAATCCCATGATCCAGGCGCTACTTTTGAAAAAAAGTAGCTCCCGGTAAAAATACTTTTATCTAGAGCCATACATGTTACAGATAGGCATCTTGACAACAGACATGAAAAGAAGTTGAATCTCAACTACAATGTGTTATTCAAAAAATAAAGGGTCTTTAAGAAAAACAAGAGAGGACTGATGAATTAAAGTCACATCAATTGTACTGTACTACTTGCAGCAGGATTTTCTTAAAGACTCTTGTTTAACAACATTAGAAGCTTTTCATTGTACTGTAATGTCAATGGGAACCAGTAGACACCGGTGACAGAAATCAGTGGTCATGTGATGAAAGTGAAGCATGCTGGTGTTGCTCAAGAAATCTTCTTTGGGTAGAACCATACATTTTATATAATATAATAATCTCATACTTTGATACAAACTTTGATATAAAAAAAACTCACTTTGTTTTGCAAATTAACATTGGCTCTCCCATCTTTTATTAGAACTGTGCATGCTTCTATGTTTCCAGCTGCTGCTGCTAAGTGTATGGGGCTATCACAATCCTGAAAGAAGAGTGTAACCAATTGTATAATGTAATTTGATTACACGTAATAATAGCGACACTACATGATGTCACAATAACCCTAACCCCGGTTTAGGGATTTTAACCGGGATCACAATTTTTGAGGAGAAAACATTAACAAAATTGCCGGGGACCGGCCGGAAATCTACCCGGGTAGCCTCCGGACATCAGCCCGTTGTTCCACCCATAAGCCACGGCCCTCAGCTACTCGTTCGCGCAGTATACCACACACACTATATACGCTCGGTTGATTACGTCATCGAACATGACGAAGTAGTCTGTTTTAGTACTCAGAGGGGTTAAGGTTAAATACAGTTGACTTGAGGACCAGAGCGTTTTGGGGTTTGAAATCAGCCCAAACAGAAACTCTTTTTTTATTAAGGCACTTCAAGCTAGACATGAGTTATTATTACTCATCAAACTCGGCCGACCTGAGAAAAAACTCTACTGATCTGACATTTGACCTTATTTTAGATTGGAAATGTTAAGATACTGTTGTGGGAGGGAAGATAATGATCACCATCCTCCGGACCAATTTTTCCCAGTCAACTATAACAAACAAAACAGATTTGCCTAGCAACAAGTTATGGTGATGACATTAGTCACTCAATTGATTTGCTTACACCATGGACCAAATTCAGATAAATGCACTTTCCAAAGGGATGTTGATTTTAGCACAATAAAACCCTGAATAAAACACATATTGATTAATTAAAGCTTATTGTTTTGAGTTTACTTTTTCACACACTGGGAGACTTTCTTACATTATACTACATTACACAGGACTGGTGTTTTGGTTCAGATTCAGGGTTAAGTTTAAGGTAAGGGTTAGCATTAGGATTATGGGTAAAGTTAAGAGTTATTGGGGATATTTTAAGGAAGGCTATAGTACAACCAACCACTGAAGGACATGTGTAATAGTGCCAACCAGTGCAGGGCTTTCACAACCCCCAATCCACGATGCCATACAAATTATTACGAGGAGGCTTGCCAATTTGGAAGTGAATTAACTTATACAATATATAACTCATATAACACCACCAGATTCAAAGGGGTGTGGATGAAATTATTTCCGATAGGTCCTTTCGATATGGTAAGGTTAGTTTCAAATCCTGTGTGAAAACTTCCTTTGTGGTTCAATATCTACATGTTCAAACATGCAGTATATAAAATATATACTACGTACAGGTATAAAGTGCTATGTTTTAATAGGGATGACTACTGTCTACTGTCTACTATCTAATTGTCTTTTCCCTGCAATGGAATTCTTTTTATGAGAATGTTTGGAAATTTTATGGGGTAGAAATTAATTTTTGATAGGATGTTATTTTTGAATAACTGGTTTTTAGAATTTGACTCTGCAAATATAACAACGGAATACCAAGTTTGAGTAAAAATTGTTAAATCTGATCATAATTTAATAATATAACTCATCATTTGACAGTGATAATACTACCAAAGATTGTAAATCACCAAAGATACGGAACTAAAGATGAAAATGTATGCAGTTTCAAAATGTGCATTATCATCGGACAACAGGACACAGAGATGTAACAGAGGTAAAGTAAAATTTCCGGAAAACCAATCGACCAAATGCAAATGTTACGCAGCGACCTCGGCCGAGTGCTTGCGTGCGGTGTAAAACATTTATGGGGGCTTGTACGGAGAATAGGCTACAGAGTATAAACCCCCTAATTTATTTTTTCTCCTCTTTTTATGCTGAAATATCATCAATTCTGGAAATGGAGGAGGAAAAAAATAATGTCCAGATTTTTTTTTAATGGCCTAATTTCCGGAAATTCAGAAGTGTCAGGAAGTGTTGCATCTCTGACTAGACATTGTCTCACATTGTAGCATAAAAATGACTTCATACAGGACGATTTTGAAAGGAGTACAATATATATTTAGCTATTTTATGGATGGCAGAAATAGTTTCCGTTAGGTTAGTTCCGATAAAGGTACTTGGGTTAGTTTCAAATCCTGTTTTCAGAAGTAATAGTGGTTCTTAACACTTTCCATGCGGCTATTAGTTTTACCATATTATGCAAAACTGTATTATGCAAAACCATATTTTTCAGAAACTTTCAATATCTATCTCAAGAATTACTTAACCAATACTAGGCATGTTTGTACTTATTTTAATGCATTCCTCATACATTTGTATGGTAATGAATTAATTTTAATTTTGACATTTTTGAAACATTTAGTGCCGAAATTTTGGAATGTCGTCTGCAAAAGCCTGCCGCGTGGAAAGGGATAATATACCTGTTGAAACATGCAATAAGGAAATATAGACTATGTTTGAAAACCTACTTTCAAAAGTAATAGTGGTTCATAACACTTTCCATGCGGCTATTAGTTTTACCATATAAAAACAGATTTTTCAAAAACTTTCAAAGTCTATCTCAAGAATTACCAATACTAGGCATGTTTGTACTTATTTTAATGCATTCCTCATACATTCGTATGGTAATGAATTTAAAATTTTAAAAAATGGCATTTTTGAATGTCATCTGCAGAAGCCTGCCGCGTGGAAAGGGATAATCTACCTGTTGAATCATGCAATAAGGAAACATAGAAGGAAATATATGTACAACGGGGATAAGTGCTAAGTTTTAAAATAACTTACCGGGTTTATGATGTTGACTTTAGCTTTGAAATCCCGAATCAAGACCTTGCATATTGCTGCTTGGCCATCTGCTGCAGCTTGGTGTAGAGCGCTATAACCAGCACACTATAACGATAAATCAATAAACAATCAATAACTAAGTACTTAATTCTACGTCTAATTATGTCTTTAGTACATGTACAACACTTTTCTCTAAACATTTCCTCTAAAGGGGTCGAAAAGAATTCCCAGACGGTACACTCATTTTCGATAAACTTTTCAACAGTGCGACTCAAATCTCAACTAGTGTTACTTTTCAATTACCATATGGTCCCATGTCACAAGGTGGTGTAATTTGTGTTACATGGTCAAAATTGCCAAAAAAGGTATTTTGTTATATGTTTAGGTATTGCCACCCTCTACTAATTCATACCACTTTTTTGTTAAAAATTCCTTTCGTTAAGGCAAAATCAGCTAACTAATAGTTAATTAGTCCATTGTTGGCAATGTAAACAAGAATTTTCAAATGCGGTTTTCTCAAATTGGACCTACTGTACTACAAGAAGCACACAATTGAAGTAATTGGTTGTATCAAACTGATACATACAGAATATATTGAAAACATACTATAACACAAATTGAGCAGTGAAATTTAGTAAAAAATATTGTAATTTGCATATTAATTACAATTTAATTATAACCTTAATTTATGCGGTATACCCAGAATGAAATTATTGTTTATCACTATGTAAAATTACCGAAGTAGTAAAGTTTCAAGTTTGAGTCCACTGCATATGATAAATAGATACATAAGAAGTAACATTGTGGTGAAGGACACTTTTGTAATTAGTTAATTAAGTTAATTAAGCGATCTTACTAAGTGGCTTCAAGAATTTATACATCCTCTTTTGATATGTATCAATTTATCCAAAGGTAAATGACTTTAAAATGCTCTAGCATTTCTTTAAAGCATTACTAAATAGGTCCTACATGATTGAATGTATCTCTAAAACATTTTAAACCATGATAACACATTATTAATTAATTATACAGCCAATTAATTAATAATTACCATCGCTATAAATCAGAGAAAACAGAACTTCAGTATGCCCTAATGGGTTGATAAATGGCAATCATTATTCTTTTTTAGAGGAATTTGTCAAATTTATCTTTAAAATGAGATATTGATGAGGTTGATAGGACAAGGGGTTACGAAAATACAACAATTTATTCAAATCAACACTACGAAAATCTTGTATTTCCCTATGCTAATACATTACCCGCACTTCTTCAGATTTAAACTGCTGTAACTTGGTTATTTAAATTCCTATTTCAATGAGATTTCACACTGTTATAGACCTATCTCTCAGCTTTAAAATGATGCATGAACCATTTCAATAAGCCAAGGGGTTGTGGTGCTATAAGATTTTAATGACGAAACCATTCCGAAAAATGTAACACCGCCCACCTTATGACATGCGACCATATGTAAGCAAGCATTGGATTTCACCTAATGAAGCAAATCATTAATAACTTGGTGTCATTCAAAATATCAAATGATCCATTCTACTTCAAAATATGCTGATTGCTAACATGAACATGAGGTGAATAATGGTGTTTCTATATTAAAACATGTGATTATGCGTTGCTACGGTATTTTTTTATTTGAGGGGTCAAATCGCTCTTTGATAGAGTAAATGCGCACAATTTGACAAATTAAGAAAACCCTAGTACAAGGTGCCATAAAAGTTGCTTGCTATACTTAAAATATTAAACTCAATGGTCCGTATGCACAAAAGAGTTAGACCGGTCTAAAGTTAGACCTGATCTAAGTGAATTTTGTAAAGATTCGGATGCAAAGTTCAAAAATAGCACAAAATATCTCATGAAAATGCAGAGGAAAACAGCTTTTGAGGCATGAATAAATTTCACTAAGACCAGGTTTAACTTTAGACCCGGTCTAACTCTTTTGTGCATACGGACCTATATATCTCAGGTTATAGACAAATCACTGTGAAACTTGACCATTTATTTTGGATAGAAAACGTTTGGTACCATCGACCAATGCCTTGCATCGTCCTTATTCAAAGTATTTTCATACATCGAGGGCTGAGCGCCAGAAGGCCGTAACTCAAGAAATGCTATTTTGAGATAATCAACTTTCAAATATTTGGGACTCATTACAATACACTGTAGCACCCAATTTATAACTCTAATTTTAATCAAATTCAAAGTGTTTATGAGTTATCTTTTTATGGATCTGAAAGTCTAGGTTATATGGATTATTTTTGTACCAAAATATCAATTTGCCCAAAAGTTGAGTTACGGCCTTCTGGCGCTCAACCCTCGACATGATGTCCAGGGATGTACTTTCGGCGCGAATCCGCGAATCGATTCGCGTAAAATCACTACCGCGCGAATCCAGGTGGATTCTCGCAAACAAAAAAACAAAAACCTTTTTTTAATTTTTTTCCAAAAGTCCAAAACAGGACCTTAGATGACTGGTATTTGACCCTTAGTCAACAAACATGCCGAATTTGGAAGTTGTGCAAGCTTATAGCCTTACAATAGTACAATAAATGTTTAAAATACGGAATTTAAATTCAGTAAAAAGGATTCTCGCAAAAATATTCTGCGAGAATCCATGGATTCTCGCAAAATTCCTCTGCGAGATCTCGCGCAAAATTCCTCTGCGAGAATCCATTTGGATTCTCGCAGGATGTCGCGAAAGTACATCCCTGATGTCTGACACAATGAAATAAGCCTTTTCGCTCGCCCTGTCCCAAAAGATCGATCATCATTTTGAAGGTGCAAGCAATTCTAGTCGCTGTAGATCGATCCAAAACAATTTAAATTGTTGAAATAGTCTCCACTATTTTAGAGAATGAAATATAGTTTGTATCCGTTTTGCTATATAGGTTGGTCTCATAATGTATAGGCTGGGTACCATACACGATGACACAAATATGGTAGAGCCTGAGACTGACGTATATAGCAAAACAGCTACATATGAACTATATTTTATTCCCATTCTTTAGTTTATTGGTTATTTTTATCTTTTATCATAAAAATAAAACTTTTTTAGAATTATTTAAAATCAAACAACAACAAATTTTCCCTTTATAAAATCAGCGAATCCAGCGAGCTGTTTACCAACTTCCCGATTTGAATACTCTCGTACTTGTATTTGGGGTCTAAAGAAAAGATGGAAAAGCTCACCTATTGCATAAGTATGGTAATATACAATGTATATTATAAATATTCCAAAACGTAATTCTACATTTATATTAATATGCTTGAAATTAATCCAATATTTTATTTCTGTTTCTTGGTAAAATACCAGCAGATTAGGACCCGGTACACACTAAAAAATCGCTTCATTCAATGAAGATTAGTTGATCTTCATTAGTTAATTAAGAGAGCGTCCACATTGCAGCTAACCATGAACTAACGAAGATCGAGATGCATACATATTAGTAAATTTTAACGAAGAACGAAATAAGGTTGGTTGCCTGCGATACCAGAAATTGAATCCTTGTATGTCATTCGTTCCGCATGACTCCCTTCATTCGATGAAGCTAGCGTACACATTAGCTTCATCGAATTAACATTTATCTTCGTCAAAAGAACCTTCCGAGGTTCACCAAATGAAGCTGATTTAATCTTCTTTCAATGAAAGGCGGAGCATAGACACTATGCACCTTCATTAGTTAATCTTCATTAGCGCTTCATCGAGGGATTTTTGCTAGCGTGTACAGGGTCTAAGATGAATGAGTAATGGTTGTTTAGCTTTTGTTGCCATAAGGCCATGGGGAGTGCAGTGGGGCAGGGAATGTGTGTGTTTGTTGTTATGTTGTTATGGAGAGTACCTAACTTTATTCGTAAGAGATCGCCTGATACACCAAACCAAGTCACTGACCAGTAGTGAAATTGCACACAAATTACATAATATTGGAAATGACAATCAATGCAATATAGCCGCATCCTACTAAATGAGATCCCTTTGGGGAATCCCCATACTCATCACCACATATAAACCCAGATTAAAAGCTTAATTCAACAGGAAGTAAGGACAATACAAACATGACATCACCAAGGTTACAAGCAAAACATCCACATTGGTCTCACAGTTCCTTCCCGTCTCACAGTTCCTTCCGGTCAGGTGTAAAACATTCACTCAATGACACAGGTGGGGACATTTTGTACACTTTTACTCAGCAATATTATGTGATTTTTTTCTTATTTTTCATTAAATGTTTCTCGCTATAATGAAAATTGACTTATCAGGAACGACTTTCCTAGACTCATAAATCTATCTTGACTGTATTTTCTGTAAAAAAAACTACCACAGAATGACAGAACTTTACCAAATCATAATAGAAATCTGCTTCCATTTTTTTTGTTGATTTCCAGACATAAAACAGAAAGTGCTTTTCCAATGTTTACAAAAATCAAAATGGAGGGCAAAACTTTCCCATGTTATTTGCCGATAGAATTGAAGCAATTGAATGTTATAACAGTTCCAGAATAAATGCAAAGATGTACCTGATAATCTGATTATCCCACAAGTTAGGTAGATAGTTGCATCAACCAAATCAGCTTGGAAGTATGATACCGGTACTTAAAATGGATTAAAATATGTGTTGAAAAAGTCATAGCTTCGCCATAGTTTTTTTAATTTTAGGATGATGAATTCTGCATCCTGAAACTTGGAAGTTCGAAATTTAACATGGGATTATAAACGGATTTTCATTGAATTCCTGAATTAAAAGTTAGGGGGAGGGATTATAAATCGAGCATGGGGCTATATTCGGACCAGTACAGTAATATGGCTTTAATCGCTTTGTTGTGACACATTTATCAAAAGGGCTAAAATACCACTTTTTGTTGAGAATGATAAATCAGCCAAAAAATAATTCTGTTCAAAAAATTAGAAATATTACACATTTTATGAATGCTAATAGAAGAGAGCCAGTGAAACATCCTTCCTGGTCGCTGCTGCCAAATTATGGATTGAGCTCCCAACTGATGATGGAATCTGTTTCCTTGTCCACGTGCATTTAAAACTTTGTTTCCAACATAATTTGTTATTTTGTTTTCCTTGTTTAAACATGTATGTTGTGTACTTTGTAGAGTGCTAAAAATGTATAAATGCTATGTATTATTATTTTTGTATTATTAACAATGAGTTACCATACAAACAGACTTCCGGAATCACACAAATGTCTTTATAGCAATTTGAATATATCCGGTGCTATTCTTCTATACAAATAAGGCCTAAAAAAAAAGAAGTTTGATTGGCCTAACCTGACCGACCCTAAATACATCGCCGACCCTGAATATTTTTTTATTATTTTTAGGGAGGAAAAATAAAAATAAAAATAAAAATGTAAAAAAATGTAAAAAATTAAAAAAATAATATAACAATTGAACAAAGTATTAAAGTTTCTGAATGTTTGCTTTCATTTTCGGCTATTTTAAGTCCCCAAAGCAGGTGATTTAAAAAATAAAATAAAAATCCTGACCGACCTACCCTATTTGTTTTTGTTATAGGCCGATCAAACACCTTTTTTTTTAGGCCTAATGCATAACAGATTATACAATCAGATTTAGAATTGCATCATTGCATTCCAATAAATAAATGAAACAGCAGTATTACATGTTTGGCAATTCATTGTTGGTAAATACAGTTTGAGATAAAGACTAATTAGTTCAATTTAAATAAATAATAACAATAAAAATGAGAAGTAAAAATTATGGTTCCTGAAATCTTTCATGTCATTAAAATTCTGATTCATAGGATGAGTTATCATCTTTAAGCTTATACTTTTTCAACTATAATCCAAGCTATAGTTGAACAAACAAATTAAACCAGAAGTGTAACGAAGTCAGATATGAGCATTGATCGTTCAATATTTAATCAGACTACATGTATAACATTACTTAGATTAGAGATTTGCCTACAACTTAAAGTCCTTTTGTTGTTTATGTATGGGTCACATACAGGGTGTGTCAGAAAGAAAGGACATATTTTTCGCAAAAGCAGGTAAAAGTTGACAAATTTATGTGGGCAATTCAAGTACAAAATTTGATTAAATAAATGTCTAAAGTATGACTGTTTAAAAGTGTATGTTCCGATAACTTTTTGGGGCTATGATTTTTTTCCACATCATGATATTTTGATATCAGAAGAATCCCCATATTTTTCTCATTATGTCTGTAAAACCTTAGGGGCCAGAAATGTTCCATTTAGAAATTAAAAGCTAAAAAGTTGGTAAATTAATGCCAAAGGTGGTTAACCACCAGCCAGTTTGTGTACTACTCAATGGGCAAAATTCTTGTGGCCTTGTGCTTCTAAAATTATGGGTAAAATGGGTAAAAACTATTTTCTGCTCAAATTCAACTATGGTATTAAAGGTGTATGTTCCGATCACTTTTATTTGGCTATGATTTTTTTTTCACATCAAGATATTTTGATATCAGAAGAATCCCCATATTTTTCTCATTATGTCTGTAAAATCTTAGGGGCCAGAAATATTCCATTTAGAAATTAGGCTAAAATGTGGTGAATTACTGCCAAAGGTGGTCACCCGCCGGTTTGTGTACTACTCAATGGGTTCTTGTGACCTTGTGCTTCTAATAAGAACCATTGGAGTTATGCAACTCAGACTTTGGAATGTGACAATTTTAAGGATGACCGTTCATGTAAAATAGAATACATCAAGTTGAAAATCGGGAACATATCTACCTGTAAGAATGAGAATAAAGGTATTGTTTTAGACCGTACCCATGTTTTATTGTCTGACATAAATGCGTTCATTAGTATCATTTTTTGCGTAGAACCACTACATCTGCAGCGTCGTTGTTCCACTTAAAATAATACTACCCTTCGCATTTATGTAAGACAATATTACAAGGGTACGGTCTAAAAATAATACCTTTATTCTCTAATTAATATTTTAAAAAGATAAATAATTGTATGAAATAAGTTAAAAGTTTAACGGGTTCGCCGTCGGACGAGTTTTAATCTGTCAAGCTTTCGTCAGGATTAGCTCTGACTTCTTCAGGACCAAATTATTATAATATTAAACAAAACATAGAGATTGCCACTTCTCTTGTTATTATCATTTGGGCTGCCCCTTGCCCGATGATTTGAGAGTAGGTGCTCTTTCCTACTTGTGAAAGAATTGGTGGCTCTGAAAAGAGCCGTTCAGATGGATTGCCGCTTCCACTGAACACGTAGGTTGCCACTGGCCTACTATATATAAATAAATTTGGTTCTAATAGAACCTCCACAGGACTGCCCTTGACCAATAGAAATAACGTAGAGACTGCCCCTTGTCTACTACAGACTACAAAAGTTTAATGCACAGTAGTGCGGTCACTGATCTGTAAAGATCGTTTGACGAACGTATGAAAAATGTGGCAATATCCTCAAAAATAGTTACAAAGTATTTTGCCATTCACAAAACATCAAAGTGTTCCATACTTCCTTGTGTCATGGAGGGGGGGGGGGGGCAAATACAAAATAATAAGGTTTATGACAGGCCTACTTACATAAACCAGTTTATTTACCGGGGCAGACACCGTCTGGGCTTTCCCTTTTGCATTGTGCGTCTGTGTGTCTTGGTTACCACTCAGTGGGCCAACCAGCAGCTTGCTTTCATGCCCGCGATTTTCGTCCTTTGTTTTGGTTTTGGGAGAGGTTCCGTGCTTTTACCTTTCTATTATACTGATCATATTTCTTATTGGCTTCATCGAGACGGGTCGCCTTCCTAAAAAATTACTCCTTGGAATACTACAAGGTTTTATTTATGTTTTCTGCTACCGTTTTCAACTTTACTGTGACTGAGTGATACTGATAGCGATGAATGGATCCAGCAAACCGTCCATGATCAACCTCGGAAAATTATGTGGTTGGTATTTTGCGTCCACTATAGTGACAGACTATATAGTATTAGGTTTAATAATATACGGTAAATATTAAATCACCTCTAAACATCGACATTTTATCAAAACATGTGACGCCTAAGAAAGGTACTAACAGGAAAGCAACCACAACTACGGTCTCGGCTAGAAATCAACTCCAATCGGTAAATACAAATCCGGGTAAAATTACAAGATCAACCAACTCGCAACGAACCCGTTTGGCCAAACTACCGCATCCGGGCGAGGCAGTCAGTAGACAACAAACCGGCGAATTCCTCAAGTATAAAATAACAATTAAAACTGTTCATGTTGATCGCCGATCTATCATGATATTTTATACTGCTTGCGGACGAACCGAACCGGTTTGAAAACCCGATAGATAAACAGAAACAATGACACTAACGGCGGATAACAACAATATTATCATCAATCACAATGGTACAAGTATACAAGCGATTGCCTTTGAATACACGTTTCTAACGAGAAGAGACGCGAGAACATGAATGCAGCACTGTTGTTTTGTTTGTACCAAGGGACACGTGAAGAACATGAAATTACCGCGATAACAGCTGTCGCAGCACCTTCCGACAGACGTGTATGTATTGTAACGGGTACCGTACTGGTGATAGAATCCGGGGATAGAAACGTGTGAATTTCCAGGCAGAATTTGGCAGTCAACAAGCGTCTATGTGATTTCAGATATTCCGTCCATGGACCGGTCATCCAGTCCAGCAGAGCATCATCCAGGCAGGAATTCAGATGTAAGAGTTAATAAAACTCGACGTAGCCGATGAGCAATACCTCCATTTTTGTATCCTGTGTTTGTTATCCGTAAATAATTGCTTTGATTGACTTACCTCATCCTGTACATCATGGTAGTTATTACCCCTTCCTCCATTCCATGTCTTCATCCGTATTGGATGCGGGTTTGTTGTTTGTGTAGGCTCATTGTGCTGTAGTAAAAGACAAAGGTTTCAATGATCAAATGACTAAATAACTAAACTACATGTTCATATAATGTTGAAATCCCAACATCCCTCACATGTACTTGGTTACAATTTCATAAACATTTTCTCATGATATATTTTTTCGGAGAGTTTTTGAGGTACTTCATTGTTTTATACTACTGTAAAACAATTTAATTTCGCGAATTTCGCGAGCGGCTCAAATTCGTGAAATTATATTGCCGCGAATTGATGTGTGTGAAGATGACAGTAGTGGTAGAAATTTTAAATTCGCGAAACTAAGTTACCGCGAAAGTACTGATGATTAGCAATTCGCGAAAAAAATTGCCGCGAAATTAACTTGTTTTACAGTAATTAATTGTGCATATGATGTATTCACATTTAAACTATATATTAACAAATTGCTGAATTTCAAATCATTTTTGAAAATGTACAATATTTGTTATCATCCTCCCCCAAAGAAAATCAGCAACACTTTAAGAACTTGCTGATTAACCAGTGAACCCCCATTCAATTATATTTTAGGAAACCACAAATTATCCTGTTACTTACCGAGACCGCTTTATTGACATCAATCAAACCCTGCGCTAATATTTTTTTCACTTTTGATTCATTTCCATCTCTAATAGCTTGGAGAAATTCTCTGGAATAACAAGGAAAATTGGAGAAAAGAAATATGAATATTCAAATCTTAGACAAATCAATTAACAGATACGTACAAAGCGTACGTAACAGGAGGGGGTAAAAATATACCCTAAGCGTATGTAGCCTAAATGGCAATCTTGAGAGGCAGGATTTTTTTATCAAGCCATGAAATTTTCGCCATTTATTGCGTACGTAACTCGAGGGGGAGGGGATAAAAAGTTATGTATGCTCTGTACGTATGTGAAAATGGCGATAATTTTGGACGACCCCTAAGTAAAAAGTTTAAAAATCCACATTATTTTAGAACATAACCCCATACAAAACTGTTAGTGCACACACTCCCCCACCCTGTAAATACCCGACCCAAGGTGCTATCCCATGTCGGGCAAAAAAGAATTAATTAAGACATGAAGACAAAACAGGAGCAAAAGTGAATGATTCGGTACAATTCAGTAGGCCTACAATTGTACAAATCAAAATATACATACACATGTTTGGATAAGGTTTACTTTACCTGTGCCAAGCATGCATCAATTTCATGGTAGACTAATGCGCCTTGTGTCAACTACATGGTGCAATGTATATCAACTACTTCATGCATGGCTATTGGACTTGGACATAAAACACTTTTTTCCTGACTGTACTTCTAATAATCCTCACAACAGACTCTTATAATAAGTAGTTGAAAATCAAGTTTCTGACAATAAAGGGTAACATGCAAAATATTGCACGCCATAATTGCAACAAAATAACAATAGCCCCTCCCCTCCCCCAGTTCAGGAGGGCTACTTTCATCAGTTTTACCAAATGCAGCCCTCGTGTGTACCTTTTGCCAATTTAATAAATAATTTGCCATGGTCTATTTACGTGCATTACAAGGGCTAAACGACCTGTAGCCCCGTATATATTAAGCCATGCCCCCTCCCCTCAACACCACACCGGCACCTACATGCTTTCACCGGCGAAAGAGAACCATGAAGTGGTACTACATGTATCCAAACGAGGACACCCCAACCTGGATACACATCATAAAGGCGATTATTTGTTGTGTTTTTGGCAACCACACAGTGATAACCAACCAAGGTCTGTGAGGGAGTATGTCAAGCGAGGACCTCATTTATATAGCGTTTTAACACTATTTGGAATATTTTGAACATATCTGGAAACCGAGGACTGTCCGCAGTTACAAGGTGTGTCCGCAGTTTAAAGGTGTGTATTCATACAGGTGTCCGCAATTATATAGATAGTGAACATGTACACACACATACAAGCTTTATAGTACGGTAGACATACCTTTTTAAATCATCCATATTGCATTTCTGGGATGATATCTGGAGAACTACTTTACCAGATCAACTTGAAAAACTTGACAGGAACAAAAACCTGTAAAATAAATCAACACGGTTATTTATTTGATATTTTCCTACTCCATCAGTTATCTTAAAAAGCATGCAACAAAGTACCGTTTAATCCCCAATAATCGCTCTAATAGTCTACCCCTAAATTTATAAAATGACTTTGAAAAGTAAACTATTTACCGCCCACCTTAAAAGTTGAAAAGCTATGGAATATTAAGACCACAAGCTGTAATAAAAATAACCATAAATTTGGGAGACGATTTACAAATCACACAAGTTAAAACGTTTAAAACAAACATTTCAAAGAACCCATTTATTTTCCCAATATTTAACCCCAAAATATAATTTTATTTTCTGTATTAACTCACCACTCATGGTTGAATTCTGCACTTTGGGCAACATTTAATGGCAGGAATTGTGTAACAAATTATACCCCACCTAAGATGACTTTACTAAGCACCCTGGGCGCTTAACAGGGATTAATACGGTAATACATAATAATGATATTTATTTGTAACCATTATTCTTTAAAATATGTACCCATTATCTTCAATGCAGCTTTTTTTTGTTAAGTAACAAATGCCATGTGAAGTAATTAAAAGCTTTAAGCCACTTTAAAAAAAATTGAGACATCATAATTTAAGTAAATATAGATTGATCGATCTCTATAGAAAAAAATATTTCACTTTCAATTTTATTTCTTCTTGGTAGAAACATTACGGTAACGGTACATGTATTTTCAAACTTGCAGAAATATTATAAGTTGTGGGAATGAGGCATGCATAGATTCAAAATGAATGTGAAACTCAATGTTCTGTATCACTGACAGGTAATACAATCACAGCCAATACAAATGAAACCTCCAAGGTCAAATTATATTGTACACATTTTCATGCTTCACTTTACGTTAATAATTTTCACAATTTTCTAGCACCATAAATGTTATGGGTGTTAAAAGAAAAACTGAAGTTTCTTAGTTTATTTATAAGTTGTATGTATGTAAACCAGACAGTTTCAAAATTTGACAACACAGAAATTGGTTAACTCTGGTTGGAACAAAAATGTATGTACACAAAAATTACAGTAGCATGAAAGATCACTTCCAATCAATACAAAACCTGATCATGGTCTACCATTGATCAAACATCCGGACGGACGAGCGGAAGTTGGACAAACTTTTTATCAATTAGAGATAAAAGCTATTAACTGATAATTGGCACAAAACATGGCTACCTGTTTTAATATATTACACAATCAAAAGGGTATTTTTATATTAATTATGGATTTGATTTCATTGATTTACTAAGTTGTGATTTTATTTGTTGTAATTATATTCTAATGGTTGGACATTTGAGAGAAATTACAATGATGGGTCTATGGCTTTATTTCGAAAGGTTTTTTAAAGCAAGAAGGGGACATTGTGCCCTGCCACCTTTTGAGGAATCCACTGTGCAAATGACATTTGCTGCCAAGTAACAAGAAAGCTAGTATAGTCTCCCTCCCCCCCCCCCCCCCCCCCCCCCAAACCATCACCACATCATTATACTGCCATACATGCAAGGCACAAATCATGGGAGGGAAAACAATTATTATCGGAGTAATTCTGTTATACCCTTCACAGGGGTATTCACAGTGCATGATTTTTAAGAACGACGCATACTACTAATCATGCTAAATGTAGGGTGTGGAGGGTATTACAGAATTATGCCTTATTATCTTACAATTATACCATACATGTACATCTGAGTTTGTTCGCTAATGTTCAGTACTGGTACGGTATAATCATTCACAATAATTCAACAACTTTTGTGTAACAGGTCTACGTCACAGTCACGTCACAATGACTTCAATGACTCATCAGCCTACCCTAATGGTTACCAAGGTAATTGTGCACTGTGTAAACTTTACCATAGACGTCTTTGATTTACCCATTCAGTCAGGTTTGTGTACACACTACATATACATGTGCGCTGTATACACTGTATGGGTATTATACCAGTATGTTGGATTCAAATCAGTACAGTAAAAAAGTTGGCATAGTACCAATTTGCACAATGACATTGGGGCCATCCAAAACTAGTCATCATTGCGAGGGACGGATTGATGTTTTCGATTATCCTTTCTTTTTAGTCAGAAACACAGACACCAAAAGCACATCACATGAATAACAACCGCAGTGTACTCAAAAACAAACAAAAAACATAGCAACGATCACGCATGTTGCCATAGCAACACATTTTATTGCGCGAGGGACGGAAAAGTAATATTCCATTATCCTGCCTTTCCAGCTGTGTAACTATTCACTTTGAGTATACTGCATAACAAAACAACCAATATACTTCAATATCAATTGGAAACAAAATAAAGCCACAATGAAGCAAATTGCTATGGCAACGCAATTTTAAAACACGAGGGTCGGAATTGTCAAAAAAAGGGACGGAATATATGGTTTAAATTGCATCGCCATAGCGAAACACTTAACAGTAGCATTCTGTTTTTGCCTGTCATAAAGGCACATAGGTAGATCATTCCAAAAACCCACTCAAGGTGTCAAATCTACCAACAGGAAATTTAGGACAACTAAAAATGTCTCTAAAATTCCGTCCCTCGCACATACAGAGGTTTTGGATTTGGCCCATTGTTCTGAGTTAAATTATAAAATTCCTCAGCGTTACCGCAGTGGCGTGTCCGAAAGGGGGCAGCGTCAGGGGTGTGCCTCTCAGCTTGCCGATCGGGTCCACTTTTAAATTCGAATTTAGTCAGCACAGAATTGGTGGCGCTATACTGATAAGGCGTGATTGTAGCAGACGATGGTAGACACGAATGGCCGTTAATTTTTGAATTTCCATTGCTTTCAATGTAACAATGGATTTTGCCCAGGATTTTGATAATATAACCCCATAAAATTCATCACACGTTGGAACAAAATTATTTAATCCAAAAACCGCTGGCGTTGGATAAACAAATCCAGTGTCAGTATCATTTGTTGACAGCAAGCTGTGTGTAAATCTACCGCGTGCACAGCGCCATCAATTCTATGCTGACTAACCTCGCCGGTCACCGACGCATTCCAGACGATACTCATAATTTATTCAAATATTCAAAAGGACCGTTTTCGCTACGTACGTTAGTATACGACTTTCCTATCCCAAAATTAATAGTATCCCTGGCAGTGTGGCCACCCCCCCACCTCTGACTATCATTTGATTGAATTGCACTCATTTGATTGAATTGCACTCATTCGATTGAATTGCACTCATTTGATTGAATTGCACTCATTTGATTACATTCGGGGGAATTTAAATGGTTATAGGCATAGTAAAATAAATAACAACATGTTTCCCGTCCGGACTTTATAAGAAAAGGAGGAGGGAGGGTCTTACTATTTACTATTTTCCAATTTGTTGCTATTTTTTTCCAAGATGGCCGACAAGTCGAAAGTGACCATCTGATCACTACATGTCTTCAATGGGGGCTTTTAAAGAACGACCCATACTCTTACACAGTGAGGATTACAAATGGTAGGGTATTCTAAAGCTTACCCAGATTTTCCACTATACTTGCCTGCCAGAAAAGCAAAAACACATCTACATTCAGTACATTTTGTTTATTATTTGTGCAATAGACGTGTTGCCTGTAAAATGATATTCGGTAACACTGTAAAGATTTGTAACTAAATGTTTGCATATTTTTCTCTTAAAGGGACATTAAGTGGTGTTGAAAAGTTTAAATGTTTAAAAATTTACTTCAGAATTCAAGATGAACATTAAAAAACGCCATTATTGTTGTTTCTACTAACAAAAAACACAGCAAAACTAGATTAAAACAATATCATCGCTATTTATTGAAAAACGCCCTCTATGCAAATTTGGTTCGCGTTATGTATCACGCGTACTGCAGGGGGATACTGCCGGACGTAAAATGCTGATCCCGCGGGATCAGCATTTTTTGAATTGACGTTTTCTTGTACAAAGAGAGCTGATTTTTCTTAATCCTTATAGGTGGAAGTTCTTACATGTAATACAATTATAAAAATAAACTAATCTCAGTTTTTATCATAATTGAGGGCGCTGCCTCCATCACATCTCTTAGTGTCCCTTTAAATTTGGGTCAAATACTGTTGTTTGTAGCTTATGCCTGCCTGTGATCTGGTAAAGAAAGATGTTTCATTATGAATGATGGATAAAATGACAAATAGGTTTTGAATGCTAATCAATAAACATGCTTAACAACAGTTATATTTTTTTTAAACTCAATTTCAAAAATAAACAAAAAATGAAATGAATATATTATACGAGGGTCATTCAATAAGTTCTACCTCCTACCTCATAACTGTATTATTATATGAGCCAGTCTTATCAAATATCACACGATTGTAGCTTGGAACCTCAGCTACAAATCCAATGTAAATTGATCTGTGTACTGGTTGTACTTTTCCGGACATGCAGTGAGAACCAAACCTCAATTTAGTGTGACGGAAACGGAGGAAAAACAGCAAAATCTCGCCGAAATGCTTTTCAATTGGCCTATTGTGAGAGGCAAAACATACCTATCGGTCAATTATAACCGTTTCAAATGTCAGATATCTCGTTAACAGGCTGTAAACAATAAAGTTGACTGATTGGCTTGGAAAAAACATGCCCTCTGATTAGCCAGATCCAGGTCAGGACAACAATTCAGTTTACCTCTCCCCTAGAGAACCCTGTAAAAGTCATATTTGACTTTCATGATAACTTAGCGATCTTCAATATATCGAACTAAATGGAGGGATTTAAAGTCTGTCAAAGCGATAATTTTCTATCATTGACGACCTGATTGACTATTCAGAAGGTTGCACATAAGTAAAACTCATAAAGTGACTATTGTGATAAAGATTTAACATTCGAGGCATCATTGTGGCAAATTGTAACAACGAAAATTTGACTGATGGCAGTATTCTGGTATGCCAAAGGCATCTATAGCAATACATTTGAGTTGATAGTACACTATTTGCAAGCATATAATAGTTAATATTGTTTACAATCTGATCTATATGATAATTCTGCAATATATTCAGATATCATTCATTCATTTCCATTTTCAGTATTTAAATCATGCTCTTATATCTAACCATACAATACGAAAAAACACCCGAAAACATGTGTATATTTTTAAGGTAATTTTCTGTGTCCGTTGTCCAAAATCTCTCTCTGGCTTTGACCGCGTCATAACAAAGGTAAAACAGATATCAATTATCATTTACTACACATGTGTAGCTATATGATTCGGAGCTATAATCATGACAAATGTCATGAGCTTGACATTAATATTAGCGATGTTATGAGGGAGGAGGTAGAACTTATTGAATGACCCTCGTACAAACATTTGCAAATCAGTGTTTTATTATCTTACAGTCAACACTTCTATTCCCCTATTTAAAGGGGCATTGAGAGATACGTATGGGAGTGCGCCCTCACTTATCCTGGAAATCAGGTTTTTTTGCATCAAAGTAATACTTAGGCATACCATCTGAAACAGTTTACCAACATTCGCCGTTTATCATATAAAATTTCATGATTTTCTTAAGTTTCGATATGATCATATCGAAACCAGGTGCTGAATTCGGAAGTTATGCTATCGTTTTACTCACGGACTTTCGCGGCAAATCTCAACCGAAAGTGCCGTTATTTACTTATTTGGCATGAAGGCGATGTCGGAATTGTATGGCATTTTGGATTTGGGCTATGATTATCTTTACGCTATTTGCTCATTTAGTATATCAATACATCTCTCAATGCCCCTTTAATGATTATTTACTGAATTTAGGTATTTTTCAAATGTTAAAAATAATTCAAACTGTATGTGTCTTGATCGTTGTTTAAAATGAAAATGTTTTTCAAATTATTTATAAAGTATTTCTAAATTATTTCAACAAACCAAGATAATATTATACTTGGGCATGATAAAGGTCACTCGAGGAATCAGGTAGGGGTCGATCGATGCTATTTACATGTAGGTGACCAATTAAAGCTCTGAAAATTGAATTATTATTATTTATTTTTTTTTAAATATTAAATTGTAAAAAAAAGGAGGCGGCGGCTAAAACGGAGGCGGGCGGGGACGGGTAACATGGAACCTTTTTTACTAGTCCCTATACTCCATTTCTATCCAATTTCAAGACAATCGAAACAGATAATGGCGAATGTTCACATGCTAGCTAGCCCAATTAAAACCAAAATGTATGTACCTTAATTATGTCAAAATTTGTGTAAATGGTACTAAAAATTTGGGCGCTTAAATGTTTACTACATATATTTCTTTCTCTAATAATGAAGTTTGACTTCAGGTCCAGGTGGGGGGGGGGGGGGGGCACTCATGTTTAAAAGTTGTAATCATTCGTGCGAATCCACTCTCAAAAACTACCCTTAACGCGGATTCTCAAAGAGGGAAAAAGTGACCCTTTATCAATCAAGGATTATACCTCGACAAATCATACTCATAGCAATGGATATATTTGAGAGCATGTGTGGTCTAGTGGATAGCATGCAGGGTTGCATGATACAAAGGTCGTAAGTTCTAGCCCCGCTATAGCCAACATGTTTGTATCCTTGGGCAAGGTACTTAGTCTCAATTGCCTCATCGACCCAAGCGGTTGGGGAGCTGTTAGGGGATATTACATCTATTCTAAGTGCTACATTGTGTGCGCCGTGTAGGTAGCCTGGTAAATGAAGCGAAGTGATTGTAACGATTTCCTAATGGCAGCAAAAACCAGTGGTTCGGAAGTCACATAGAAATGGTGGTCCCGTGCATCGGAAGAGCAATACCCGAGCATGTTAAAAAGGTTACAGACTCTTTCGTAAAGAGTAGGAGTGTCGACAATCTCGACATGTTCACTTACAGTTGCGGTCGTAACCGGAAACACTGTAAAACAGCAATTAACACGTTTGTGAAAGTTTAGCTACAAAAATGAGCATAGACTTCCCACGTCGTATTCGTTTCAAAACAACAAAATAAATTTACTGGTTTAAATTTTGGTTATCCTAACTTATAGAACTGTACAACGGGTTCTGTTGGTACCATCGATAATATTCTTCTCTCACGAATTCCGGAGATTTTAAAGGTTTTTTAACAACCCTAAAGTGTCCAAGTTGCTGCTGAAATGCATCTCATGTTACCTTCTCATTGATGCCGGCTCGATTATGCTTGTTCCGTGTAAGCTTAAGAATACCCTACCATTTGGTTTCAAGGAGACTTGAACCCACAATTGATGGAGAACTCCCGACCGACGATCAGTGCGCTAGACCGTTCGGCCACCTCTACCTCTTCAGAATTCATTCGCTGCTGTAGTGTATAAAGTGTAAGCATGTTCGCCTACATGTATTTGGAATTGACTATTATTGCTATAGTAAAAATATGATGATGAAGTCAACAAACCGTCCATTTGGAGTCCATAGGCCTATACCATTTTTTTTGTTGTACACGACGCGCAGGCTAGAATCCGCTCTTGTAGGCTGTAAGTGTAGGCCTAGTAATTAAAATCAAAGTACAAATTCATCTTGCACTACATACAATACATGACCATGAATGCTGTCACTCACATGACAGGACTAGTGTTGCTTTATAAATATTGTTAATAAAGAGGCATCCTTACCTTTTCATCCCCGTATCCACTCTGATGTTAGACTAGAGTTTTGACAAATACACGTCATACACAAACAAACATGTGATTCTCAAACACCACACAATCACTGCCACTGACTGAGATGAGATAAGACAAAAAGAATAGTAATCAAACGATATTCAGATATTGTTATAATAAAACTCAAATTTTTAGAAGGTGGCGTCTGTCTTTCGTAGTACCCGAAGTTTATAGAGGAACGCCTCCCGATTCCATCAGCCACACTCTTGCTTGCATGTCTTGTTGCCGTGTCGTCAATGTCAATGATGAATGAGTGTTCAATTCAATCAGTAGATATGTTCACAGAGGGGAGCGGAAGTTGACATCACGCCGGCCATGCGCCATTATTTGTCAATGAATTTTGTGAATGGAGACCGGAAGCAAAATGGGAATTCCCCAAACATCAAATTAGAGGGCGCGATCATGCTAGTTTTGATGTACCAGACGGTGCCTGTCTGATAAAGGCATTATTAATTTAAGCCAAAGACAAAAGCTATAAAGAAAATAAATGTTTCAAAATGTAATATAGATAAATTCAGGATTTAACCCATTAGAGCATTTTTAGAATTTGGTGCACAAATTAACACATGCAGGTCATCACTACACCATAGTGTTTTACAAAGTAGTGTTAAAGATTTTTTTTAAAATTTACTTCAAGATTAATGGTCTGTTGCCACTCATGAAATCAAAAAAATCAGCCTTCAATCCAAGCATATCTATATTGCGACTGTTAGAGCTTTATAACTAGGGAGCATACATTGTTTTGAAACACATGTGTGTGACCTTTTAGGCCAATGGAAATGGATTGATAGTTTCCTGTTGGATGTTTAAAAAACTGGACGAGGTAACTTTTCATTAATCATTATTATTCATTATTAAATCAGAATTGATGGTTAAGTTCGAATGGAATTTAAGGCACCCTACTATACACCCGGGGGGGTACTCGGATTTGGTTTGGTCGGGGGTGTGCCGCTCGAGATTCAAAACCCATACCCATTTCTAAGGGTGATTTTTCGCGAAAATAGACCTAATTTTGGCAAATTTTCGCGGAAAATGATCTAATTTTGGCAAATCTTCGCGAAAATAGGACCCATGTCTAAGGATTTTTCACTGAAAAGCCTACCCATAGCTAAGGATGTCTCATGAAAAAGTGACCCACTGGAGCGGCACATCCCCGTATACCTGACATACGTGAGTACCCCCCCCCCCCCCGGGACTATACAAACCAGTGTTTAGTACTTGGTACCCATTGATTGTATTATATTACACATGAATAACTCTTTTTAAACAATTTAGGAAGTATCTTAAGATGTGTTGTTGAAAATGTCAAAAAGTGTCTGAAATATTGCAACATTTGAAATTTGAGGAGATAGGCCTAATGCTAACATTTTCATTATACCATGACACCACTGCCAATAAAATCCCTTAAAGTCAGCAGGAAGGGGTGCCTTGTATTTAGAGCCAATAATAAAATAAGATTTGTAAAGTTTGTCAGAAAATGTAATTTTTGCACAAATAGGCCTAATGAAAGTTCTGGTAACTGAGCATTTGTGGCGGGAGGGCAACAGGAAACTAACAATCCATTTCCATTGGCCTTACCCTAAATCAAGGTCAAGGTCAATAAGCAATGATGTACACTTTAGGTTTTAGTTTTACCAATTCACATAACATGTTGGTATATAACTCCCTGTGTCAGCCTCGGAAATTACAACAATTTTGACCCCATTTAAAACACACGCAGTTGACCCTCACAAGTTCAAACCCCCACAATAAGGCCTTTTAACCAGGATTTGTTTGATATAGCGGGTGGGGCGGATTATGTCAGAGTCACCCATTTTCCCCAAATGTGAACATTTTTTTGCCAGGGAGATGAGGCAAAGGTGGATCATTTTACCAAAATTGTGACCTCTTTTATCAAAAAGCGTTAAAACCCTCATTTTTCGCGCACTACTAGAAATAATCGCGTTCGTTTAGGGGGGTGGGTCATAAAACAATTACTACAATAAATGACATTTTTGGGACCCCTCCCCAATGAAGAAAATGGCCGCCCCCTTTTTTAGGATGAAAATGTCAAAATTGAAATGTACGAGGGGGTATCAAAGAGTTCTTGACATCACCCAGACATCACCCAGACATCACCCAGTTCTTGACATCACCCAGAAGTGAAGGAGCTATATCGATGAAATTTCGTCAGTGTAATCACTGGTCCTTAAAAACATTATGGTGCAAAAATGGTCTCATAAGTACAGGGTGTCCCAAAACTCTATGCACGTTTTTGAAGAGTCATATCTCATAAAATATAAATCATATGGTATAAATTTAACCATATTTTGATAGACAAGATTTGGGAAATTAATTTGATACCAAACACAACCCTATTGGTGAACCCACAACATTATAAAACTGGTTGAAAGTCATTGGCCGTGTGCCAGACCAACCCATACCAAGTACCACACATTGTTGCTAAAGGTGCGCATAAATTAACGGTATGAAAGCAACGTTGCGCATTAGTCACAGTTCACTGCTTACCTTGCAACATTAATGCTATTTAATACCAAACTCGGTCACTCACAACATAAATAAGCGTAGTAGACAACATTGCACAGCAAAAGTCTTCATTCAAGATGGTTTACAGCATACGAGGGTCATTCAATAAGTTCTACCTTCTACCTCATAATTTTATTATTATATGAGCCAGTCTTATCAAATATCATACGATTGTAGCTTGGAATCTCAGTTACAAATCCAATGCAATTTGATCTGATTACTGGTTGTACTTTTCCGGACATGCAGTGAGAACCAAACCTCGATTTAGTGTGACGGAAACGGGTAAAAAACAGCAAAATATCGCCGAAGTGCTTTTCTATTGGCCTATTGTAAGAGGCAAAACATACCTATCAATCAATTATAACCGTTCTAAATGTCAGATATCTCTTTAGCAGACTATAAACAATAAAGTTGACGGGTTGGTTTTTGAAAAATATGCCCCCTGATTAGCCAGATCTAGTTCAGGACAACCATTCAGCTTACCCCTCCCCTAGAGAACCCTGTAAAAGTCATATTTGACTTTCATGATAACTAAGCGATCTTCAATATATCGAACTAAATGGAAGGATTTAAAGTCCGACAAAGCGATAATTTTGTATCATTGACTACCTGAGTGACTATTCTGAAGGTTGCACATAAGTAAAACTCATAAAGTGACTGTTATGGTAAATATTTAACATTCGAGGCATCATTGTGGCTAAGTTGTAACAACGAAAATATGACTAATGGCAGTATTCTGGTATGCCAAAGGCATAGCAATACATTTGAGTTGATAGTACACTATTTGCAAGCCTACAAGAGTTAATATTGTTTACAATCTTATCTAAACATGATAATATTGTAATATATTCAGATATCATTCATTCATTTCCATTTTCAGTATTTAAATCATGCTCTTATATCTAACCATACATTACGAAAAAACACCCGAAAACATGTGTATATTTTTAAGGTAATTTTCTGTGTCCGTTGTCCAAAATCTCTCTCTGGCTTTGACCGCGTCATAACAAAAGTAAAACAGATATCAATTATAATTTACTACACATTTGTAGCTATGATTCGGAGCTATAATCATGACAAATGTCATGAGGTTGACATTACTATTAGCGATGTTATGAGGGAGGAGGTAGAACTTATTGAATGACCCTCGTAGATAAGCGAATACAAATTGTATGGTTCTACCCTGAAACACATTCAGTTCAACTTACTCAACAAAAGTTCAGAAAACATTTCAAAGTGAAACGCGCACCAGGAAGAATATCCATTCTGAAGTTGGTGGATACATTTTTGAACACAGGAACATATTCTAAATGGGTAAAACAACCTTCGATGAGGCCTTCAAGCAGCAATAAAATAATCCGCTAAGTTTAAATTTTAACATGTTTGACAGCTGTGTGATGTGTGTGTTCACTTTTCTGTTACGTTATTCAATTGTTTAGGTGTGTTTTTGCATTAATAGCACACGTCTCTGTATACATGCAAAAACATTTAAATCATATTTCACTAAAGAAACGAAAATTATGTGTGATATAGTTTGTTATTATGATGATATCACTGTAATGTAAAATTTTAAATATTATAATTGACGGATCACTTTCCGTGTAACCAACTCTACCCGTATTTTTGTTAATCTCAATAGGTATGGATTTATGAACTTTATTCCTCCGAAGGGCGCGAAGTATAAAATTACATTTTTGCAGTAATACATATTTTACTCCTAGGGTGGCATTACAAACAGATGTTACTCCAATGTTTGGTATCAACATTAATTCCTACATCTCCTCTTTCTAAATATGTATTCATATTTCCAATACGACTTATATTTTGTGAAATACAAAGCTTCAAAGTCGTGCATAGACTTTTGGGACACCCTGTAGGTTTACTTTTTATACAGGTGGCGCTAGATACCAAGGCCATGTAAATCAATGACGTCTTCCAACGGTGATGTGTACATGGTAAATTATAATGGTCCAATAACTGATTTTTTTAGGACGCCTTCCAGAAGACTAATTCTCAGATTTTTTTTTTTTTTTGTCATTTGTCACTCGTAGGTCTCAATTTATCTCTGTAAATGACAACACATTTAAACCTCATACTCCTCTGGAAGGCTACCCACAAGGATCCGTTTTTGGACCATAATCGTTTACCATGTACACAGCACCGTTGGGAGACGTCATTGATTTACATGGCCTTGGTATCTAGCGCCACCTGTATAAAAAGTAAACATACTTATGAGACCATTTTTGCACCATAATGTTTCCTAAGGACCAGTGATTACACTGACGAAATTTCATCGATATAGCTCCTTCACTTCTGGGTGATGTCAAGAACTTATTGATACCCCCTCTTATCTCAATGTAACACATATCGCAAGCCATGAGGTCCATAACGTATTGCGGCAACGTGTTGCTTTCGCAAACGGAATAAATCGCAATAACACAATATTTATAGTTTAAGATTGTTGGATATCCAATTTATAGTTTTAGCTTGTGCCTCCTTGTTTTTACCTCCCCGACCCCCTGAGTGCTTTGGCATACAATTATATTTCAATATCATTTCAATAGTGTCAAATATTGCGATTTATTCCGTTCCCAAAACAACGCGTTGCTTTGGCCAAAACAACGCGTTGCTTTGAAAAGCAACACGTGGTCAAAAGCCGTAATCTTATTGGCTCTTATTGCTTTCCCAAAGCAACGCGTTGCCGCAATACGTTATGGACCTCATGGCTTGCGATAAACACAAGGACCTAAAACTGTCCATTCAAGAAAAGGGTTATTTTTTTAGATGGGGTGCTTAATGCGCACAATGCGTTAACAGTGGTTAACAGTCTAAAATCGATATTTTTCAAGAAAAAGGGCTACTTTCAAATTCCTGTCAATATTTTACTCATTCAGGGGTCAAATTAGGGGAGCACACCACAAGCAAAAGCCTAATTTGATGGGCAATTATATACACGTTTTAGAGGGAGTCTCTTTGGTCACACATGCTTACAACATGCACGATAGTTAACTACCCGGGTATAATACTATTGTGTGTGTATACATTGTAAACAATTTGTTAGTATGATACAAAACCGTTTTCATGCTCAAGAGCCAGATTTTTCAGAAGTATGTTAATTGCATTTTGAAGTCATCTGTATCATTTCTGTTCCCAGGAGAGCCCAACATTGGTGGTGGATGCGGTTGGTAACTTACGCTAATCATCGTTCAGACAGTCACTACTCCATCAGTTACGCGATTGCTACTCCAAACCACCGCTACTCTTCCTTACGCTGTCCTTACTTCGCCTAGTCTGAACGTGACTATTGACTGCTCGTTTCTAAAAGCGTAGGAATAGGGAGGGATGTTGATAGAATTATAATACTAATATACTAGTCCTCAAAATCTCCGAAACTATACCACTAAAAGATTGACTGAATATGTATGTGTCCAAAACCAAAGCAAAGTCTCTTTTTCATTTTAGCATTTAGTTCTACACCACCAGCCAAGCTCCTTGGTGTAGCAATAGGCAGATTATGGATTAAATGGTAGCGGCAACTCACCAGCTGATAGAAAGATGAGGATAGGATGCTGCTTTGCAATGGACCTACGGCACATAATCTCCTGGCCACAGTTCGACATACGTGGGCGCACTTCGATCAGGCTGCGCACGCATGCTTGAACTCACAAAATACTGCCAACCAACAACACCAAAGCACCTGATTGGTCAAATTTAAACTGAAGCCTTTTTAACGATCGTCACACTGCACCGTATCCACCAACGCAGTGCTCCCGCTGCGCCGTAACAACCGACGCGTGATGGTGCGTGGAAAAGCTCATGAGTTTTTCAGTTCTCACGTTTGAGCACCAACCAATCAGAGCCTTGAGGTCGAGATGACGTTGTGCGCACAACAGAGATTCCGGGGACCGTTTTGGGGTGAGGTTGAGCAGGCGTACTTTACGCGAGCTCAACCTCATGTGAAGTGCGCGCATTGATCAAATCAGCCCATACGTTTTACACATACCTCTCACACTATCATATTCAAAACCTAAGGGCAAACATGAAAGTTGCACTACCTTGTCTTATTCTTTTTGGTGTAGTGTTCTTAATTCATAATTATTTTAACATATAATGCACAATGTTGCACTTGCTGGACACCTCCTTTAACCCCCTGAGAACTACCGGCCGATTGGTCAGAAAGATGGTTACATCATTTATTGCACCAATGAGAGACATTGTTAGAATATTTGTTTCCCTAATAAAGATGGGAGTGAAACATTTTACAAGCTGCATTTGAATTGGCTATTTATATGAGTATATCTTGTAATAAACCAATCAGAACCACTGTAAGATAGACAGGTAGACCCCAGGGGGTTAAGACTAACAGATGATTTTCTCGATGGGTATGATTCAAATACAAAAGTGTTGTATTTTTTATGATACACCCTGTACACTCAACATCACCCATAGGTTACATGACTAATACACACAACATCAGATCACAACATAGTTTCAACTTTCATCACCGTGAGTAGAAAACAGTCCATTTTATTGATTAAAACATAACAAAATACAATGGTGGGTCTGGTATAATTCATCATAATTAGACAATATCACATTATATAAATAATTAAGGAGCTGTCATTTACCATAGATACAAGGAGGGGGCAGGTGCACACAAAATCCACAAATGAAGAGGTTTTTGCAAAAGGGCCTTCATCCACTTTGGCTCTTATTGAGAAAAAGTAAAAAAACTGTTTCTAAATATTCAAGTTGAGCAATTGAAAAACTGAATGAATTATGAAAGAGGTACACTACATACTAATTTAAATTGACATAAATTTCAAATGTGCTAGTTTTCAATTTTTTAAAATCATGTTTACATTTTTAGAAAATTTGGATGTAGGGCCTTTTGCAACAAAACTCTATCTGTTTGAACATACAGAAAAAATAAAACACAAAAAAAATCATTTATTTTAATCATTTAAAAAAAAGAAGTTTGATATAGAAATGTATAGGTCACAATCATATGTTTCTAGGAAATAACATATGTTTTTCTTCAAAAAGACCTACATCTCATTGTAAACAGGCAGTGAAGTTGTTGTTTTGTTGCAAAAGGGCCTGTATCCCGATTTAATTCTGGATACAGGCCCTTTTGCAACAAAGCTCTTCAAATACTGATACTATGACCAATCTTTATATGACCACTTATTTCAAAATTAATGTCATGATTTTTACACTTGATCAAAATATACAAATCTGCACTACTATACATAAAATGTTTTGCTTATTACAAAATAATAAATGACTTGTAAAGTGGTATTGCAATCAAAACAACTTAAAAATGTAGCAAATCCAAAGATACGATTCATATTACCCATGATAATAATCCAAGAAATATCAAATCTGTATAAACAAGCTAAGTTCAACATCAACAACAATATGTCTGTATTAATTTGATGTCATCCTTTCACTGTGAGCATCTTTGAAAAGTTTGTGGACATAAATGTGAACAGCCGCAGCAAAAGGAACCTTTTGAATCACACTTCAAAATGACAAATGACACCTTTGTGGTTTTAAAGGGACTTAAAGATTTTTTTAACAATTAATTTACTTCAGAATTCAAGATGAACATTAAAAATTACCATATTTGTTGTTTCTACTCACAAAACACAGCAAATCTTGATTAAAACAATACTATCGCTATTTATTGAACCTTTTCTTAAAAACGCCCTCTGTGTAAATATGGTTCACGTTATTTATCATGGGGGACACTGTCTACGGTAAATTGCTGGTTACATGCTCAACCAGCATTTTTGAATCGATGTTTTCTTGTACAAAGAGGGCTGATTTTTCTTAATCCTTACAGGTGTAAGTTCATACATGTAATACAATTGTAAAAATATACAAATCCCAGTTTTTATCATATTGAGGGCGCAGCCTCCAACACATCTCTTCATGCCCCTTGAAGCAGTATCCAATCTTATAAGATTGGATTGAAACTGCTTTCTGATTTTATAAAGAAAAATTGCTATAAATTTGTCTTTATTTTCTTTGTTTTTCAATACCTATTCCATTAATTTCTCAAAATGCATTTTACAATGGCAGGTAATAATCACCATGATTTTACCAACAATTGAACCCTTTTGCCGCGATAACACACATCAGGAAATAGTATCAATTTCAAATATCTATATCATGTCATGATCGTATAAGAAATCTGTATATTAAACAAAGATTTTATTATACAAACATAAATCAATGATTCATGAATTGACAACAAACAAGGTCTAACAGCAATTTAAGAAAAATAATTAACATCAGCCAAGTTCCCAGAGATTAAGCTTGTACACATCAGTTTTTATTCTTCAGATAAAAAAGAATCTATTTAAAACCGTCTTTCTTCCCACAAAGATGAAACCAATAGGATTTTGTAATGACCTACTCAAACAACCCTGTAATAACCAATAAACTCCATGCCATTCTAAAATATTAACAAATCATCACATTGTGATGCACCACAGTGGCGTAGCTAGGTTTGTCATATGGGGGGAGCAAGAAATGAGAAAGTGACTAAAAGAATGTGTGCGTAGCGTGCAAACATTTGCGATTTTACACTTATTTTTGCTATTATTGAGGTACATTTCGGCTTTAAACAAGCTGGTACCAAAAATATTCCATTTTGGGGACCCAAGCGCGTAAAATGTCCATCTGTGTCCTTTTGACTGTAATAATTCCATGATTCCTCTTTTCAAATGAACCGACGGTGTCAATCTAAACTGATACGACAGTCAATATTGGGGGAGGGAATATTCCCCAGCCACGAACCTTGCCCTACCCACTTGCTCCAGTCAGCTCAAACCCCACCTCATTTTGTCTCAAAACATCAAAAATGTAACTATTAATGTCAAAATTACCTAAATTTATCTTACAATTGGTCTTAAATGTCTAATTTCAGACCAAATTAGCCACATTTCAGTGGTGCTGCCACTGAAGGTTACTCTATTGTTGTTTACCACTGCTCTATGCAATGGAAGGTATATTACACACAAAAGTCAGGAAAAAGGAAAGAACACACTATAAATATACATCACATTAAATCATTAAATAAAATCATTTCACATTACAGCAATATCTCATTCTTAGTACTGATATCAAACAAAGTCTTGACTATAAATCATAAATCCTCTATTATATTGCATATTCATCTAATTAAAAAACAATCTCGATAGAATGCTACAATCTATATGATTAACTTTGTACATCTTAACATTCACATATCGAAATGATTGATATGTAAAGATAGACACTACAGCGTGTCCCAAAAAACTGGGACAAAACTTTCAGAGCTTATAACTTAAAATATGGGAATCATAGATGCTTCATGTTTAGAAATATAAAAGTAAATATATCTGACATTATTTGGTGAAATTATAAGACCAATCGAAAGTAAGGTTTCAGAAATACAAAGCTTTACATACAGCATGGTCAGAACCCTTTTGTCCGATTTTGCCCATGAACCTTCCATGCGTTGCATATGCGCATCGTACTGACGTCATCAAAGTTTTGCCTTTGACTTGATAACAATGGCTTACTCAGGGAAATCTTCGTCATAAAGGGATAAAAATTGTAATACCTATGATTTTTGTTAGAAAAATCAACAAATAACCTTTTGAGACACTGCCATCTTTGAAGCAGTTCAAGAACCATTTCTTCGAAATTGGAAACCAGCCGTTAAGTCAGTCATCTCATCAAAGGAGTTAGAGGAAGGGCTGGAACTTTTTTTTCAACCAGCCAGTCGGGATCGGGCAGGTAACTCACAAAAAATACCTGCCCGACAGAAAATCCACCAGCCAGTATAACTCTCACACTTGCACCGTGAGTTTGAAAATGTTTACCTTAATATCCTCAAATATGGAGCAGCTATGTTTTCAACTTTTTAGGTTACAAGCTCTGCAGATTTTGGACCCATTTTTTTGGGACACGCTGTATAATAAGCTCACTATTGAATTTCATTAAACAATGTTATAATAAATCTCTATATCAGGCTTCCTCAACTAGATTTACTGATGCTCCACATTTTAGTAACCAACTTGTTGAAGCTCTACTTGGGGTCCAAGGGTGAAGCCCTGGCGGTGGTCCAGGGGGCAGCGCCCCTTGAAGCTCCTGGGTTTTAGTTTTTTAACTGATTTAAATTGCCTCTCGTTGGTCATATTTTTTTAGAATTTAAAATTCAAATTATTTCACAGTGGAAAACAGGGCTCGGTGTGGTGGAGAGGCAAGTTTTTTTCTCACGGACGGTCAGTGGTTGATTTTAATAGGCCTATGAAATCTGGCTATATCATGATATGATTTTTATTTATTTTTAACCACTCTCGCGCCACTTAGGATGCCTTGATGCGCCACAAGTGGCATGCGCGCCGCCAGTTGAGAAAGCCTCCTTTATATAATAACCATAAAACTATACTTTATCAAAATGTTCATACACCAACAAGCTCAAATATTTCTAAATCTCTGTTCTATTTAACTAGAAGCATATCAAAATCATGTGCTACATACTTGTAAAACAATGGAGTAAATATCATTATATCAATCAAGGTGCAGTATCTATCTTGCAGGGTTTAGGGAATCATTTTTTATTAAGATGAGACCAAGTTTGTTGGTCATTTATAAATTACAATATTTTATTGACAGTTTTGTCAATGATATTTCCAGTTAAAATTTTCCTACACTGGTTCACTGTTTGCTACAAAAGAATAACAGTTTTGCACAAATGGCATTTGCAAGACACTTTGAGTACTATGGAAGACTTTATATGCTCAAATTCTCAATATATTTGGAACTGTATGTAGGACGATCTACATATGCATAATACTGTTGGGCTACCTAATTGATACAATTTGGTATGGTTGGAAGGACTTTATATTTAAAGCTTTATAATAGTATGCTATATGGATCTGCATGCCAAGGAAGGGGGTGTATTCAATTCTTATTTTAGTAGAAATTTATCAATGAAGAAAGTTGCCCGTAGATTTCATGGAAAATAGGACCCATTTGCTATCCCTAAACCAGACATACCACAATTCACATAATGGTTATCATATTTTGACAATTTGTCATGAACATTTAGAGCCTATCAGGCAAGATTTTACCCAACCTCAGACAGAAACTGAACTAGAAAAAGTGGTGATTATTGATACAAAATGGCCAAAAATGCAACCCTTTTTCAATGCATGCCTCTATTGTTATTTTTACTGAGTACGTCCAGAGGCATAACCAGAGGGGGTAAGAAGGCTTGCCCACACCCCCCCCTGATGCCACCCCCAAATGAAATGACGAATCATGCTTATTAAACCAAATTGTGACATGTTCTACCAAAACCAGATGGAATTGGGCAGAGCTCCAAACTGAGAAATAGCCCAAAACATAATTGATTTTGGGGGAATTTGAGTTTCTGGTAAATAATTAATCTTCAGAGTGTTTATAACATTATTGTGAAAGATTCAGATTAAAAATATCATCCTAAATGCATGTTTCAGTGATTTAAAGGGCGATATAAACATGTAAAACCATGGTACAAAGTAATTTTAAAGGGCGATATCTCAGTTTGGAGTTTTCATAAAGACCGTAAAAGACGAACTTGAAAATGATGTAACTCCGCTTTGAAAAATGTTCGATTAAAAAAAGAGAGATACCATTGTAAAGCTGAAGATCTCTACTTTAATAATCAATTACTAACTCAATTTTGATATCTTGCCCAATTGGTTTCGGTAGAACATGTCACAATTAGTTGATCATGTTCCTCTGATGCATGTCTACCTCTGCCTCCCACAAATTGAATACCCTAGTTACGCCACTGAGTACCTCCCTACCACTGCAGAGAAACAGATAACAAATGTCCTCTTTTCTATACATGGGAGCAGGGGGTGGTGGCTACTCAGATATCAAGCTGTAAGAATCCTTGAGGATAGGAGTGCCGTTATAAGCGTATCAACATTTGCTTAAGTGCATTGAATTTTCTCATTTCTCAAGAAACAAACAAGCATGTATTGAGTTATTGACCTAATTCATACATGCAATTCAAAACTAATCACAATTTACATTGTAGTTCATACTACATTGTATTTGCACCTTTTATAAAAATTCAAAAATAAAATAAAAATAAAAATGAACAAGTTGAATAATATCCATGACACAAAAATCACTGAACCAGTGCTGTATGGACAACTAATCAAAACATAGTGCGCGCATGTACGACACACACACCCCTAATCAAAACATAGTGCGTAGTGCGGGTATGTACAATACACACGCGGAGTGCAATTAGACACTTTCAATGCACTCCGCATATTTTATTTTCTTGCTTTTAGATTGGTTCGTAACTACTAAGAGCATGAATCTGCGATAAGGGCCGATTCTTAGAGTGCATTGCATGGATGCCTACAACGTACATACATGAGCGTGAGCGCCCCCCCCCCCCCCTCCCCAAGTAACTTTGATTACAGGTGCTACAAGTAACAGATACTGTTAAACAGTTTAATTTCACGGCAACTTAATTTAGCGAATTAGCATTTGGTCAACTTTTTGTGGCATTTAAATGTCACTCATTTGTATCCTATTCCGATATATATAACCATTATAAATAATATAATTGGCGGCAATTTAATTTGGCGAATTGGATCTCCCTGCGAAATTAAATAGCTAGCGAAATTAAGTTGTTTTACAGTACCTGAATAAATACAAAAGGACAAAGTACATTACAGTGTGTACCAGAATAAATGTAACAAGTAACATAAAAAGGAGGCTTTTGTCATTCAAAACTAAATTGAGATTTTATTTTCACACAAAATTATATTTTGTGCGCTTTACAATGATACCTTGCTTGATTCATATTGTCAATGCTCTCATATTTTATATGAATATTATTAGATACATATTTCCTTTTTATTTATTTCATTTTTTCATGCTGACAAAAGCCCCCTTTTAAATAAAGTGCTTAATCATATCTGTAAATAGGAGATCAGTAAATAAAGAAATTAAGGCACATCAAAGATTACATACAGATGTAATTCATTGCATAAATCATGATGTTGAGTCACATTGAAGGTGGATGTTCACTTAAATTTTGTTTTGCCCATCAACATATTTTGATATCAGAAAAAACACCATATTTTTTCATTATTTCTGTAAAATGTTTGGCGCAAGATATGTTCCATTTCGACGTTATAGGCCATAATGCAGTGAATTACTGCCAAAGGTAGTTAACCACCCGGCCAGTTTTTGTACTACTCAATGATTAAATTTCATGTCACCTTGTGCTTCTAAAATAAGAACCATTGGAGTCATGCAACTCAAACTTTGGAATATTACTATTTTAAGGATGACCCTTCATGTAGAATAGAAAACATCAAGTTAAAAATGTGGCCAGCAATCAGAAACACCTACCCAATCAACTGATATTGTATGTTATACAAAGTTTGTTGTTCTAAACAAATATACACTTTGTTTCGTCTTGTTTTATTTACATACAGTCATGAACTTTACAATACTGTCTGCAGGTCAAAACATACCCAATTGACTGGCAGGTCATAACATGTCCAATTGATTCACTTTATAATATTAAGGTTTTCAGACTTTTATAAACTTGACAATGGAGTTGCTTGTATTATTGGAGATGCAATAAAATGTATAACATAAATAAACAAAAAGCATCTCAAATCAGACTGAAAATTGTGTGAATGTTGACGTAGAACAAAATTTGGTGGCTTAGGAAGACTACAATGTTTTATACAGGGTAACCATGAAGAAAAAAAACATATTAATGTTGATGTTTTCAAAAATTCATATGCACAGTTTTGAATTTGGAAGGCAAATACCATCATGGCTTGGTAGCCAAGAGACAATTTAAACAACTGAATTTCCTCAGATATAAATTGACTGATGTCTAATATTAATGAACCCCAAAACACATCAAAATGACTCCTAAATACAAGCAACAACTCCTGCTAATAGCGCAGATAGCAGTAACACCAACACAGAAGCCTTAGCAACAGAAGCAGCGCCCTCACACAACCCAAGAGGATTCTTTGGTTTACAACCTGATGTGATTTCATCCATTATCAGCGACACATTGTAATTTATCGCAGGTGAGTAGTTATCGCAAGGACCACATGTGCTTGGATCGTCGCATTGTTCTTGTGGTGTACACCAACCATAAACACCTACAAAGTAATGGCCGGGGTAAAATTCTGGGTCGTCGTGAGTAAGCATGATGCTACGACGCTCGATCGCTGCCAACTTCCACGAGTGGTCATTGATTGTTGGACGCACAATGGAACGCGATACCAGGAGTTCTGGATATGCATACGATGATGGGCATTTAGTAGGATCAAGGCAATTGCCAAGATTGACTTTTAGGTTAACGCAGCTGTTTGGTACACAGAATCTGTAGTATTTGTAGGCTGTGGCATCTATCTGATCAGATACAACTCCATTCATTAGTATCTCATCGTGTGGATGTTCAGTTGGGACACTTTCTACAAGTATTGTATACCTAGCATCTGTAACATAAATTAGAAATAAATCAATCAAATATTAATACAAATTACATCACAGTATGGATTAAGGGAATATAAAATATGTTAAATAAATCTATACATCACATCATTTCAAGTGGGGGGGGGGGGGGGGGGGGTGATGTCAGCGTTTATTCAAGTAAATGCATTGTGATATTTAAAAAGCACACAAATCCAATGCGACAGCCCCTGCATGGTCAAAGAAGCATGTAGGCCATGACGATGAATTTGCAACACCTATCACTATTATAGACTACACACTTATGTCACCTACCAACTTGAGCTGAAACAGAATATAAATAATGTTATAGATTTGTGATGTCCAATTACTTGTTGACATACTGTTGACTGGTTTGTCAGTTGCCTGATGGAAGTCTGATTGAAATGTTCAATCTTTCTCTTTTTAGGTATGGTTATAAAAATCCATGCTGAGCCAAGTCAGTAATACAAAATCTGACACAAATACAACTAAATGTAAATAATTGGGCATCACATATCTTAAACAATTTTCTACAATATGTTTTAATTTGTGGCCTGGCAAATAGGGTTGTATTGGGGTTCACACCTGTACAATGTTCACTACTGTTTTTGTAGATCAATCCTTTATGGCCATATGACCCAAAATTGGCCAACAGAAGTTTGGAAATTTTAGAAATCAGATGTTTTTCCTTCTTCATTGAGTCACTTTTTCACCTGAACTGATGAATTAAGCGCAAGCACTCCATCAATTTGGAACAATTTTGTAGAATTGGCCCAAGCTCAAACCTTTAAAGGAACACTGTGAGGTACTTCATCAAGAAGCAAGAAGAAGAACAAAATCAAAAATCAAAAATCAAAAATCTGTAAAACATATTTGACACCAATCAAAGAGAAATCCAAATCTAATGATACAAACATTAATATTCTTTTTTTGAGAATGGATTATTATTCTGTTGTGTTGATAGGTTTCCATTGATATTCTTATTATCACACATTGCAATGAATGTATCAAGATTAAGTGGCAGTTCTTTACAGAACGTGAGTCAAATTGGCATTCAGAGATCAATTTTCCCCCTCATATAAGTTGAGATATTTCTGTACAGGTCTGTGAAGATTACTGTCATTGTATTTGTTGACAAGGAATATCAATGGATAAGATTGTTAATAAACCATATACAAAATGAATTGAATGTAGCTAAATTTCTAGGTGATAGTATGCTATGCTGTTGGGGGAGGGTGTGGGGTTACCAGGAGTTCGTTATTACCTGTATAGCCAGAATCTACATCATCCCCACAGTAAGCATGTACCCCAATGTAAAAAGGACCTGTGGTAAATTCCGGATCCCAGCTTGATATGGTGTGGTAATCGGAACCCCAATTGTACGATGACCATGTAAGACTGTTCTCTGTTGGATACTTGGTGGCGCCACGGGAAATGTAAACATTGGGCTCGCCTCTCTGCTGCCTAACCTGAACACAAGAATGCACAGGAAATTTTAGAAGAGAATTCAAACACTTTATGTATAATTCATTTTATACTATACCTTGACCAAAACCAAAAATGATAAAGTGTTGTGCAAGCAGCCTGCATCAGTATTTACAGCTATATTAATATTAAAACATGAAATATATAAAATAAAATGGATAATTTGACACAAGTGTTTGGTCGTATTGTTAGCAGACTGGTACGCATGTGATCATGTGTAGCTGTTGGTATTAACACGAATACAACCTCAACTTGTAGGGACAATGAAACTCGAATTGCTAGTTTCCTGTAACACTTTTTTTCAGCTCAAAAAGAGGTACCTATTTTATTATTCATTATTTTGATTCATTATTTTCAAGATTTCATTCTTTAATTTAATAATTTTAAGCCCAATTTAATGTCTGCACCTTCACATGACCATCTGATATTTCAAGCAAGACTGTGTACTTCATGCACAAAACACAAACATGATGGGCAAGAAAACACTCACTTCTCAAATTAGAAATTTTTAGACTCGTTCAGACAGACACAACTTCCAAAATTGATTGAAAAAGTGAGACAAAACCCTGATGTTTGAGTTGAATTTCCCCAAATAATGAATTATTTTTAGATTTTGCAATGCAAAACGTGGCCAAACAGTAACAACTCGGGCGGGTGACAGGAAAATATGAAAATCGAGTTGCATTTGGCCTAATGCTGTTAAGTGCAACGTTTTAGGCACCACTTGACATTCAAACATCTATAGTAGGGAGTCTAAGGCTGGGAATTTCGGGCGGGCAAACGGGTACCCGCCCGATTTAAGGTACCCGGGTACCCGAAATAAGGTACCCGATACACAAAATGTAAAAATAAATTTTTTTTTTTTTTTTTTTTAGACCTTAGACGACCTATATTTGAACCTAAATAACCCACATAATACCTCATGACCCACACCATGGGGTGAGGTCAACCTTGTTATTGTCCATCCACACATACATTTGTGAATGCCATGACCTTATATTGTATTGTATCTTGCTGTATTAAATAATTTACTGAATTTAAGGGGGCTTATGCTTGTGATATCATGTGTTGTTTAGAAAAATAAAAATATTTCTTAATTAATTGTGAGTGTGACACCAAGATAGAGGTTACATGGAAATGATATGGGGTCACATGAGGGTTAAGTATTGGGTCAATCGAGACCGCTTAGGTAACAAAATTTGTACTCCGATATATTTTTTTTAATTGAAAAAAAAAATAACCAGGGGGGGGGGTCGGGTACCCGTCTGGAAAATGGGCCGGGTACCCGGGTACACAAATACCCGAAATTCCCAGCCCTATAGTTTCCAGAGTCTACTCAGAGTCAGTTTTACAAGCATTGCAAGTATGCACCTTCTTCACAAACATACCATTTTGTTGACAGATATTTTGAAGAATTTTATTTTTATAAATGTTTTGAAGGATTTTTTGTTATTGAAAATTATTGCAATTTTGAAAACTGTTCAAATTTTTGTTGTTGATTTTTTTTAAAATATGTCAAAAAATTGTTTGAAAATGCATGCTAAATGATCCCCACTTTTTACCCTCTAACTAGGAAATCTTGTCCAAAATTAATATTTTTCCTACTCTGAAAATTCGCCCCTGTTAAGCCTCAGTACATACCGCAACATTGACATCCATACAAGGCTGTGTGACCTCCACCCTGTAGTATGCCCACTCTAAACATGGTAAGTCTGTTGCTTCACTCTCAACACCTAGAGTCAACTTGATATGTTCTGGCTGAGTTGATGCTGTCTGTGTTGAGATGACTTGAAATGCGATGAATAAACAAGTGAGGAGGGTTGGTGTCTTCTGCCACGACATATTGTTTCTTGTTCTATCACAATGTCAAATGTTCGCTGAGTTGCTATTTTAATATTTCTATAACCTGTATGAAAAAATGAAACTTTTCAATCTTTCAATTAAAGCTACATGTATGCAAATTGACTGCTTATTTGTAAACAGATGAGTGATAAATCCAACTAATTACACATTTAATAATTGAAAATGACAATTCTAATGAAGAGCACATTAGTGTTGGATTCAAAATGTTAGCACTCTTACATGCTATTTTATAGCACATGACGCTATACTATCGGTGATCAATTGGTAATTGAAAGAATAAATTCATCCAATTATCAGGAAGTTCTAAAAGTTGATACCCTCATTGCAGCATGGTACTTCAGGAAGTCCACATTGGAGCCCTGGCCAGTGTTGTGATACAGGTGTTGTCTGATAATGAACTGATAAAATCTTACTAATTCAAGGTTAAAACCATGAAAACAGGATTCTACCCAGAAACCTTCCTGAATCTCAAAAATAAAAGATCCACAAATAATAATAAGCTTACTAAAACAAAAGGGTGGAGATTCACTTGAAATGGGTTTATTTAGTCAAATCTGTGAATATTTTCATACTCTTGGATGCTCGCTATAATTTGATTTTCTACACAAGATTTTTCACTTCTGTACTGTGTTTACTGTGCTGCCATCTTTAAACACACGACACAATTTCGACAATCAATCCAGAGTTTAGCAGCATGTACACTGATATTGGGTTCGATGTTTTAAAGATTAATTTAGATACCGGTAAACCTGTAAACTTGTCAATTTAGATACCTTTTCAAACCATGGTAGATTTTGGGATCAATGAGATCCCTCCATTCAGCGTTAGCGTTTACTTTCCTCCACTTGTCACATGACAAGTTACAAGTAACCACGAATGATGACAAACAAGTCCACGCTCAAAGCCAACAGATACAAACCATGGATGTATAACTCCAAAAGCCATAAAACTTAAATCCAAGGACACCAACAATACAGATCAGAGTAATGTGAGTATTCCGCTACATTACATCTAAGGCGTAACAACTCATGCACATCTTCAGGGACCATGGGGTGAGAACTTACCACAAACCTATCAACACCATGAGATCGTTTCTGGCCCGGTTTCTGGTACACCCCAAGGATAAAACCCCTGATGCAAACAAATGTGGTGTGATACCAAATTGACTGTCCCGAGTGCCTAAATCTTACGTGGGTGCAACTAGCAGAACCCTTGCCATCAGGTTCAAAGAACACTCGAACCTCGAAAACTCGTCACTCGACAGCGAAGATATGAAAAGCTACCGTCCAATATCAAATTTGCGGTTTGATTCAAAACTGCTTGAGCGTGTCGCAGTATCTCAACTTCAAGAGTACTTAAAGGAAAACGACCTTCAGAGTAGCAAACAATCCGCATATCGCGAAGGATGCAGCACAGAAACCGCGCTCCTTCGAGTCACAAATGATCTTCTGCAGACAATAGACAAAAAGGTGACGAAGCAGTGCTGGTTCTACTGGATTTCTCGGCAGCCTTCGATACCATTGACCATCAAGTATTGATCACTCGCCTTGAGGACAGGTACGGAATCAGGAACAAAGCTCTTGATTGGTTCTCCTCTTATTTAGAGAATCGCAGCCAGACTGTAGCCATCAACACAGCACTGTCTGATCCATTGCCTCTGAAATTCGGTGTCCCACAAGGATCTGTCGCAGGCCCTGTAATATTTACCATGTACAGTGCCCCTATCGAAGACATTGTTGCTGCCAACGGAATCAACTGTATGTCATACGCTGACGACACCCAGCTGCACATTTCAATGAAGCCATCCAACAGAAATGAATGCATTTCCAAACTGGAGAAGTGTCTCGTAGACGTCAAATCTTGGACTGTGCAGAATAAACTTCAACTTAACAACAGCAAGACAGAGATCCTACATGTAACATCGCGAAATGTCAAATGTACCCCTCTCGCTGGTGTTCAAGTCGGCGACACTTCTGTGAAACCATCTTCATCTGCTCGCAATCTAGGCGTTACTATCGATGACATACATGACACAGCATGTAAATATTGTATGTCGTAATGCCACACATGCTATAAGATGCATCGGAAGTTTAAGGCACTACCTGGACCAAAAGACTACAGAAAAACTTGTCCATGCCTACGTCTCATCGCGATTAGATCAATGCAACTCACTCCTCTACGGACTGCCTGACAAAGAGCTCATGAAGCTACAACGAGTGCAGAACACTGCAGCAAGGCTGGTCACGCGATCGAAGAAACATGACAGCATTTCTAAGATCATGCGTGATCTTCATTGGCTTCCCATTCGTAAGAGGATCATTTACAAAATTTGCCTTATCACATACAAATCTCTGCACGGACTTGCTCCAATGTACATATCTGACCTCATCAAGCCATACAACCCCTATCGGTCTCTCCGTTCTTCAACACATAACCTTGTAAAACCCCTTCTTCGTCGTCCACGCACAGCGTATGGTAGAAAATCATTTGAAGAGGCTGCCTACAAAGAATGGAACATTTTACCCACACACGTAAGACTAGCGCCATCTATTAATATCTTCAAAAAAACACTTAAAACCTTCTTATTTGATCTTTAAATTTGTTCAAGTGCAATATCATGAATAATGTCATAGTCATATTGTGCTGGTTCGACCTCACGTATCATCTCGGCCTTTAAATGGTTTGTTTGTGCAATGCTCTGCAATAGCCACAACAGTTTGAATTTGGCATACTTCTATCAATCTCTTTTTTATTGTTGTATATTACTGTTTTGCATATATTATACTTTTTACCTTTTAGTATTTCACACAGTTTTATTGTTTATTGTATATTGATTTCAACGTTGTAATTTAATCAAAATTGTGTAATATCATATATAATTATGTTCAGTTGTCCATCCATGCATTTGCGTGTTCATCCTCTTCCTTTGTTATTTGCTCGCCCTCCTGTCATTTCTCTCTCACGCATGTGCATGCATGGGCAACCTGATATCATGGTGCACTATGATCCTTCATGTATCATCTCGGCCTTTAAATGGTTTGTTTGTGCAATGCTCTACAATAGCCACAGCAGTTTGATTTTGGCATACCTCTATCAATCTCTTTTTTATTGCTGTATATTATACTGCTTTTATACTGCTTTTGCATACATCTATATATTATACTTTGTACTCTTTTAGTATTTACACAGTTTTATTGTATCTTAGATTTTAATGTTGTAATTTATTCAAAATTGTGTAATATCATACTATGTTCAGTTCTCCATCCATGCATTTGCGTGTTTATCCTCTTCCTTTGTTGTTTGCTCGACCTCCTGTCTTTTCCCTCTCACGCATATATGTGCATGTATGGACGACCTGATCATAGGTTGCGAGATAGCGAGTCGAAATTTATGAGACCATTTGGTCGTGTCCGTCTTTCTCATGTGTCCTGATGCTTGACCCACTATTTTAGCGACCTTTTTATATATATTGTTTGTGTTTATTGTGTTATATGCTATCATAATATGTTGTTAAGCGCCTTGAGGCCCCTTTGGGCTAAGGGCGCTATATAAGCGCTTGGTATTATTATTATTATTACTATTAAAAACCACTCCTCTCACAGCTGTGGCAGAACAATCTAAAAAGACTCAAACACAAAATCAAGCTCAAGGACGTCCAGAGAGGATCGATTTGGGAAACTCAAGATCAGAGAACTTAGAGAGGCCATCGAAATAAAGACACAGAAATCGACCCTCAACAGAGACACTGGCTACGACCTACATGTCATACTAAACTAGTGAAAGACCTACGACACATGTCATACGAAGATAGATTAAGAGCACTAGATCTACTGTACTAACACTAGCGTACAGAACGAGGAGAGGTGACCTGATCCAAGTCTACAAAATGTGAGTATTGAAAATGAAACACATAAAATCAATACTCTTCGAGATGGCAAGCAGCAGCATATATATAGGACACAACTTAAAAATCCAAGCGACATTCTCGACTGAGACTGAGAGAACACACCTTCACAAACACAGTTGTCAACTCGTGGAATAACCTGCCAGCTAGGACAGTAAAAGCCACAACGATTAACAGCTTCAAAAATGGAGTAGATGCAGCTCTCAGTGAAACATGTGACAAATTCACATACGGCATGGGATCTATTTGGCAGCAGCAAAATGCTGTTACATAAATTTACCCATAGCTTCATATATTGATAATGCATTATAGCCCATCAACAGGTGATTACAGGTGAACTTATCTATGGCTCACAAACAATATGAAGAGTACTTTGTTTCCATGTATTCCATTTTCAAAGAGATACTTTTATTTTCAAAATTTTATGATCATCTACATCTACATCAATACTCGGCAGAATCCATAAGTCAGGATATTAACGCCAAGGCCCCAGTTTCCTTTGGACAATGTGTGTACAGCCACAGACCTGGATGATCCCCTACTCTTTTACGAAGGAATCTGTGACCTTTTAACGTGCTCGGATTTTTGCTCATCCAATACACGGGACCACCATTTCTATGTGACTTCTGAACCACAAGGCAAATGAGACTACCTTGCCCAAGGATACAAACATGTTGGACCTAGCAGGGCTCGAACTCACAACCTTTGTATTGTGAGACCTGCGTCCTATCCACTAGACCACACATGATCATGCCTATTAGGTGTGACAGAGAGCTCCGTCTGCGACGTTTATCCCAATTGTGGAGTTTGCCGCAGTATCCGACAGGGAAATGGCTATTCGTACAACTGTTGTACGAATTGCACGAAGATTTCTGTAATTCGCACAACGACTCCAGACCAATGAGGTTCGAGCAACTATGACTGGCCTTTGACATCAAGCCTGCATATGGTTTAAAAGCTCGAATATAGGGGACGTCTAAGGGGGGATGTGCAGGGCTCAAATTACATCGCGGCCATCGCCGCGATGCCCTCGCATCTGGCCGCGATGCCCTCTGATCAGTAAAAAAATCACGGCCATAATGGCCGTGCCCTATTTTTAACAGTGGCCGTGTGCCCTTTTGGCTCGCGGTTCATTATTCCAAGTTCAATCCGATTTTGAAAAGTGCAATGTGCTTTAAAATTTTACAAAAATGACGATGTGACAGTCCATTCGAGGTGTAAATTTTTCATCTATCTAATGATTGTTTTTAAACATGTATCCACCTTGTCTCTAGCTATGCAATTGCTCACTGTTCTGCTTTCCAACAGCAACGTACATATATAACATCACAAATTCACAACATGACAATGATACAGTATTAAAATATGTTGATTGACAAAATAAACAGACTGTCTCGTTTCATGCTGTAAAGTATTTAATAAAAGTCCTAGTGAAGTTTACATGTAAAATTATGGTATAAATAATGTAATATAAAATGGCCTTGGTGCCAGGGGTAAAAATAATATTTTTTTCAGGGGGGCTCTTTGTGGATTTTCTCAAGAAAAAAAAGCCCTCGTGATGGTGTTTAGGGGGGCTACTTTCAGCAAGACGAGGGCTACTTACAAACTAGGATATTTTCTAATTTTTCGTATCAATAAACATGTTTTAAATGTATTGGTAGATATACCAGCTATATTATACCTTACTTATAAAATAAATAAATTGTAAAACGACTGGAATAAGCGTCTAATCATTGACCCTTTTAAGACTAGATTGTCGGCCTGTTGTTGACCATTTGTCGACCCGTTTACGCGTGTCTGTAATCATGTATATTACATACATGTTGTGTACATAGAGATCAAAAGCAAGAATGTGATTACGGGATATGCGAGTGTTCGGTCGCCATTAATTTTTCTATCACAACACATTGCTTCCGAATTCGTCGCGAATTGTGAAGTAATTGTGAAGTAATTGTGAAGTAATTGTGAAGTAATTGTGAAGTAATAATGGAAGTTCAAAGGAATTCTGATGTTAAAAGATTGATGCTGGCATAAAGAACAAATTCAAATGGCAATAATGGCTTGAAACAAGGGACGACAAGGGATATTTATCCAATAAAGGGAATCCTCTGCTGAGAATTCACGGGGGCGATTTCATGGATTTGTATCATTTTTTTCACCCTCGCCATTGCCTTCAGGGGGGCGATTTTACACATTCTGGGGGTGAATCGCCCCGTCACCCCCGTCTATTTTTTTCCCTGCTTGGTGCCCTTTCATTCCAATATTGGTTTGGCCTTGGTGCCCCAGAACATGGCCTCGATGCCCTTCGAAATGTGTTATTTTTAAGGCCAAAGTGGCCGTGCCCCTAAATTGACGAAATTTGAGGCCTGGGGATGTGCCCTAAAAAACCTCAAACAGGGGGGCGTCTGAGGGGGGGGGGGAGGTCTGAGGGGGATATAGGGGACATCTAAGGGGGGATGTGCCCTAAAAAGCTCAAACAGGGGGGAGTCAGATGGGTAATGTGCCCCCTCAGAATTGGATTTTTTAAAAATTTTCGAACCCATTTGGAGCGATTTGGTGTGTACTTTTGATCAACCAATCACTTTATTTAATTTTGCCTTGGCCATCAATACACTATATGAAAAATCGGGGGGGGGGGGGGATGATTACATTGACCATCCCCCGTGCATCCCCCAGGCCTCAAAAGTGGGGGGGGGGGGGGGGGATATCCGGCCCATCCAACCCTTGGATTTCCGCCCTAGGGACTCCCTCCCCCAGGGGCCTCCCATGTTTTATTACAATAGTTGTACGAATTACAGGGACTCCCCACACTAGACCCTCTTCAACAATAAGTGTACGAATTTAGGGACTCCCCCACAGAGGACCCCCTCTTCTCTTAAACAATAGTTGTACGAACTACATGGACTCCTCCACGGGGGACCCCTCTTACCAATATAGTTGTACGAATTACAGGGACTCCCTCTTATTTTTACGATGAATGAGAAGGAACTCCCCCTCTTATTGAAATAGTTGTATGAAGGGACTCCCCCACACTTAAGACCCCCTCTTCAACAATAAGTGTACAAATGTAGGGACTTCCCCATCAGAGGACCCCCTCTTCTCTTCAACAATAGTTGTACGAATTACAGGGACTCCCTCTTATTTTTACAATGAATGAGAAGGAACTCCCCTCTTATTACAATAGTTGTACGAATTACAGAGACTCCCCTATTCAAGTTGTACAACAGTTAGGCCTATACTAAGATACTCCCCTTCCAATTATAATGTACATAGTTGTACGAATAACAGGGACTTCCCCAGAGGGGCCTCCCATCGAATTACTACAAAAGTTGTAAATATTACACTTTAGGGACTCCCTTTTTATACAAAAGTTGGTGCGAATCATGGGGACTCCCCCCAAGTGACTTACATCTTCTTACAATAGTTGTACGAATAACAGGGACTCCCCTTTTATTTTACAATAGTTGTACGAATAACAGAGACTCTAGTCTAATTCGTACAACAATTGTACGAATTACAGCGTTACCTCGCTTATTCGTACAACAGTTGTGCGAATCACAGCGTTAACTCGCTTATTCGTACAACAGTTGTGCGAATTACAGCGATACCTCGCTTATTCGTACAACAGTTGTGCGAATTACAGCGATACCGCGCTAATTCGTACAACAGTTGTACGAATAGACTCTTCCATCCGACAGATACAGATAAATGGCCAATAACCAATGCAACAAATCCAGTGCGATTCTACGCTCGCCCTACCAACCTATACTACGCCAATATCAAGTTTGGCTTACCCGTTCGTGATGTCATGACATACGGAATCAACGCCATAACATTTCAGCTTATTCCGTTTGACGTGTATTACGGGGCACGAAATATAATGATATTGCCTATACTATAACTATAATACTACGTTGTTGGTGAGACCGTCCCTATCCCGCTACTATACATACATTGTACAATAATAGGCTATATCTTGCTAGACGTCCCGTACGGAATAAACCGTGTACTACGACAACATATTTTAATTGGTATGAGCATGCGCACATCAGTTACGGGACGTCTAGCAAGACATTGCCCAATAATATTACAAATTATATGATAGACTGAAAGACTTTATCATTTATGTAACTTATTATATAATATAAGCTTCAAAATTAAATTTAACTTTTACTCACCCAGTGGCAGTGCTGATGAACTGTCAACTGTCACTCACTGAACTATTTTCTTTTCAGCCTCGACTATCGTTACACAACAACAGTACATGTTAATATTTATTTGTTTACTTAAATGAACAATACGTAGTGCCCTACCTTAACTATGCTAAGTAAATGTTGCACCAATGGTGTACAGCTGAGCTGACCTTGATCTTCGCCCGTCAAGATCTGAAAATCATTCTTTTGACACATGTTATGACTAACACCAGTGCGCATGCCCACACTTTCGCATTCACAGCTTGTATGACAAAAATCCTACTTGGCCAGGAGGGGAGGGGGCGGGGCAGATAGTTTTCGCAATTTATAACTGAAATAGCAATGAATAAAGGGGTCTTATAGAGAATCATATTGAATTGTAAGCAATACAATAGTTTTTTAATGCATTTTAGTTTATCTTTTAAAGAACGACGCGTTGCGGATTTCTGGAATTTCCAGAGACAAAAAATAACCAGTAAACGTCATTCGCGTCATCCCGGGGCGTCAACGCGATCGGTCATACAGGGTGGTCCAAAAAAAACTATACCCAACTTTGGAGGCCATTTTCTCCTAGATGATAAAATATTTTAGTAATTTGGTTTGCATATTATTAAAGCATATATCGTTGAGCATTATTGGTGAAAATAGGGAAGATATTACATTAATATTTTTTGAGATATTGCTATTTTTAGCGAGTATGTGTAAAAATGGCTTTTCCACGGGAGCTGTCAATGCATCAACATGTTTGAATATGATATGACACAATAATGTAATGACGCGATAGTCCTTTGACAAATGTTTTTGCGAGAGCTTCTTTTCAATATTTCAAGAATATTTGAAGCTCTCGCAAAAACATTTGTCATCAACATGTTTGCGATATGACACAATAATGTAATGACGCGATAGTCCTTTGACAAATGTTATTCTTGAAATATTGAAAAGAAGCTCTCGCAAAAACATTTGTCAAAGGACTATCGCGTCATTACATTATTGTGTCATATCATATTCAAACATGTTGATGCATTGACAGCTCCCGTGGAAAAGCCATTTTTACACATACTCGCTAAAAATAGCAATATCTCAAAAAATATTAATGTAATATCTTCCCAATTTCACCAATAATGCTCAACGATATATGCTTTAATAATATGCAAACCAAATTACTAAAATATTTTATCATCTAGGAGAAAATGGCCTCCAAAGTTGGGTATAGTTTTTTTTTGACCACCCTGTAGTGCGTGGGTGTTCGTGCGGGAAATCCCCATTCGATATCTCCCAAAGCCAAACCAAACCAAATAGCTCGCTGCAAATGTGGGCAAGTGTTTGAAGGTGTGGCGTTTCTCAATGTTTGAATGTTTGATTCTTGCAGCAATTATTGGTAAGTGTTCTTGATTTTGAGAGTTTCTTGAGCCATGGACTGCTGGGCTTTGCACAACATTCACTGTAGACCTGGTATTTTTCAAACTTACAATAGGTAGACAACTATTGAATATAAGATCACGCCACCTATTGGAAGCTAGTATTGGATGGAAACGGTTTATAAATGGGGACTGCGCCTAGTGTTTATATTCCTCAAAATTGATCTTTTCAAATTTAGTTGGTGATCTTTGAACTACAAACCATGGAGTGTCGAGTTACTACTCAAACAATACGGCCTACTTGTTTTTCAATGGGTGATCATGATCTGGCTAGGCCTAGTTATAATAAAACATCACCTGGCACTCTTTTAGATAAAGCTCCATGCCTTACAGTTACAGCGGTACAGGGATGGCTAATAATCATAAGGTGCGGAGAGGGTGGGGGGGGGGGGGGGGGGGGGGACATTTTGGCGATACACAAGATATCATGACACCTTTCCCTGGCCCCTTGTAACATTGCTTTTTAACAAGATTGTGGGGATTGGGGTTAGTTGGGCTAATCCATATAAATTAATTGCAACCTTCCTTTCTAAGATTTAAGGGTGAGTGCCACGTTCAAATCCACCCTGTCAAAATTGTTCATAATTTCTTTGGGCTACCATACTGTTGAATGCAATATTGGCCTACATTTATTAAAATGATGCTATAAATAAAACAAGTCTAAGATAGAATAAAGCGAAACAAGTGCTAGATTTGGGGCTATTTGGAATGCTGGATTCTACCGTTTCAACCCTTTTCTCATTACCCTGCAAAGCTGCAAAACTTTATGCTGGTATTCCACAAGTATCCTCCAAAAACTGGTATATATCAGTTGTTCAAAATGAATTTTTGCTGCTATCATATTAAACACAGGAGTAATATTTTACTCATATTTTGGAATATGACTGTAATATTAATGTGGACATCGTAATGGTGCAGAAAATGGTTTTTTACTCATAATAAATATGCGATTCCAACAAAATTTGTTTTTTGTGTGTATCCTTTTTACATGAGAGTATACTTATATCAAGTCAGAATGGTCTGCATCAAAATTTCAACTTATACAGGGTGTGTCAAAAAAGTGTCCCATGTGAAACATGATTTTGGCCATGAAAAATATAGAGTGGATGTGAAATAGTGGCATGTTCAGCAATTTTTAATGTGTCGTAACGATTTTTTTAAAACCATTTTGGAGCTATTGTTATCCAATTATGGCAAATCTACTCAGGCATGACAGATTCAGCTATTTATTACAATCATTATTTAGTGTGTAATTAAATATAATCAATCAAATCAATAAAGATCTACCTACTAAATGTTGATAGTAGTTCAGTTTGAGCAAAAAACATTTTATCCATAATCATTTATTATCCATGACAAACTATGGACTATTTGAATATTAGATGTATTTTAAACAATACATTGATGTATCCTATACATAATCTCAAATGCAGTTTATTCAGTTGAAAATTTAATTCTTGTTCAAAAGTGGCCAAAGTGGGATTCATGCTCTTGTTACTGTATTGATCATACACCCAACAAAATATGTAATTTCCCCCGTAGCATATACTAGAATATTTCCAAAAATATTTGATGGATTTAAATACTTTTCAACTAGAAAGATGCACCCAATTGTTAAGCACATTTTGATACCATATTTGTTGGCCTTGAGACAATGCAAAGATAAGAAATTGTGCCATTTACCAATTTTTATACAGAAAAAAGTGGCACTAAATCTCACTCAAACAATTATGTGTGGCATCATTTCAAGAAAATCAATAAGCAGATCAAAATCTTGTGCACCAAGACAAGGTAGCATAATGACACATATAATACACAAAGAAAGGTCAATTTGATCGGGTACTGGTTCAAATCCTGCTAAAGAAATTGTCACACATAATCAGACCATTTTGCCATGTCACACAGAATTGAGCTAAAGTGCCATGTCACTCATACTCGGACCAAATTGCCATGTCACACAAAATCAGAGCAAATTGTCATGTCCCACACAATCGGACCAAATTGCCATGTCACTCATAATCGGACCAAATTGCCTTGTCACTCATAATCAACCAAGAAAATGTCTGTTAATTTATGGACAAAACCAGCCGTAACCAGTGAGATTTAGTGCCACTTTTTTTTTCTGTATAAAAATTGGTAAATGGCACAATCTCTTATCATATAAATAAGCAGATCAAAATCTTGTGCACCAAGACACGGTAGCATAATGACACATAATACACAAAGAAAGGTCAATTTGATCGGGTACTGGTTCAAACCCTGCTAAAGAAATTGTCACACATAATCAGACCATTTTGCCATGTCACACAGAATTGAGCTAAATTGCCATGTGACTCATACTCGGACCAAATTGCCATGTCACACAAAATCAGACCAAATTGTCATGTCCCACATAATCGGACCAAATTGCCATGTCACTCATAATCGGACCAAATTGCCTTGTCACTCATAATCCACCAAGAAAATGTCTGTTAATTTATGGACAAAACCAGCCGTATCCAATGAGATTTAGTGCCACTTTTTTTTCTGTATACAAATTGGTAAATGGCACAATCTCTTATCATCGTTGCATTGTCTCAAGGCCAACAAATTTGGTATCAAAATGTGCCTAACAATTGGGTGCATCTTTCTAGCTGAAAAGTATTTTTAAAATCCATCCAATATTTTTGGAAATATTCTAGTATATGCTAGATATATTTTGTTGGGTGTATCTCGGGAGTAAGGGGTGAAATTTGATCAAAACAGAAAATTAAACAAAAACATGGGATGTATTTTAATTTTTATCTGAACTTGCATTTTCTGCAAGGCACGCTAAATATTCTGTTTGGGTCCTGACTCAAAAATACAATTCAGTATTAACGGACTTTAGAGAGCAAATAAAATTGATAGCATTGTTTTACTGTAGAGAGCAAATAAAATTGATAGCATTGTTTTACTGTAAACATGTAAAGCTAAATAGAGCTGAAAGTTTGCAAAGTGATTGTTTTAAATTTGTCATTATATACTTTAACATGGGTCAAAGTTACCCCATTTTTTGCTTCTTTTATCAGTAAATGCTGGTCTGTCATAACGAAGAATGCGAATGAAAACAAATTGTTGACATTTTCGAAAGAAAGGTTGCCCCAAATGTTTTTGCAGTCAGTCACCTCGTTAATTTCACGTAAGTGTGTGGGTGGGGGGGGGGGGGGGGGGGGGGGGGGGGGGGGGGGGGGGGGGGTGAGGTCAAAAAAATGCACAGTCTAAATAACATCACATTCACAAATAATGGCCAGTCATCCGGGTTTTAAACAGTTATCCCTATAACATTTTCATTTATTTATAAAATACAGGCGAAAAATTGTCATTTTTATATAGTAATAACTTATATAAACACTACATCCGGAAAGTGGGTCGGGGGCACAACAAAATCTGCCCCCCCCCCCCAAGCTACGCCACTGCTTATAATCCAGAATGAGAATGAAGTTTTTACACTAGACTAGTTTCGTGGTTCCCTTAGGCCTACATGGAGGTAGAACCGATTTTCCTGTTACATTTTTCTTCAGGGGGGGGGGGGGGGGGGCTAGCCACAGTCCTCTGACAACGTATTTGATTGCACCCCCTACGCTACTGGTGTCTGGTCTGGAGTAGGTGTCAAATCTTTGGTCACACATGCTTACAGCATGATAGTTGACCTTCCCTAGGGTAGTAGTGCTACACACCACTAGTATTGAGTATACGTCATGGAGGATATGTCCCCAGGGTAGTAGTGCTACACACCACTAGTATTGAGTATACGTCATGGAGGATATGTCCCCAGGGTAGTAGTGCTACACACAACTAGTATTGAGTATACGTCATGGAGGATATGTCCCCAGGGTAGTAGTGCTACACACCACTAGTATTGAGTATACGTCATGGAGGATATGTCCCCAGGGTAGTAGTGCTACACACCACTAGTATTGAGTATACGTCATGGAGGATATGTCCCCAGGGAAGTAGTGCTACACACCACTAGTATTGAGTATACGTCATGGAGGATATGTCCCCAGGGTAGTAGTGCTACACACCACTAGTATTGAGTATACGTCATGGAGGATATGTCCCCAGGGTAGTAGTGCTACACACAACTAGTATTGAGTATACGTCATGGAGGATATGTCCCCAGGGTAGTAGTGCTACACACAACTAGTATTGAGTATACGTCATGGAGGATATGTCCCCAGGGTAGTAGTGCTACACACCACTAGTATTGAGTATACGTCATGGAGGATATGTCCCCAGGGTAGTAGTGCTACACACCACTAGTATTGAGTATACGTCATGGAGGATATGTCCCCAGGGTAGTAGTGCTACACACCACTAGTATTGAGTATACGTCATGGAGGATATGTCCCCAGGGTAGTAGTGCTACACACCACTAGTATTGAGTATACGTCATGGAGGATATGTCCCCAGGGAAGTAGTGCTACACACCACTAGTATTGAGTATACGTCATGGAGGATATGTCCCCAGGGTAGTAGTGCTACACACCACTAGTATTGAGTATACGTCATGGAGGATATGTCCCCAGGGTAGTAGTGCTACACACCACTAGTATTGAGTATACGTCATGGAGGATATGTCCCCAGGGTAGTAGTGCTACACACCACTAGTATTGAGTATACGTCATGGAGGATATGTCCCCAGGGTAGTAGTGCTACACACCACTAGTATTGAGTATACGTCATGGAGGATATGTCCCCAGGGTAGTAGTGCTACACACCACTAGTATTGAGTATACGTCATGGAGGATATGTCCCCAGGGTAGTAGTGCTACACACCACTAGTATTGAGTATACGTCATGGAGGATATGTCCCCAGGGTAGTAGTGCTACACACAACTAGTATTGAGTATACGTCATGGAGGATATGTCCCCAGGGTAGTAGTGCTACACACCACTAGTATTGAGTATACGTCATGGAGGATATGTCCCCAGGGTAGTAGTGCTACACACAACTAGTATTGAGTATACGTCATGGAGGATATGTCCCCAGGGTAGTAGTGCTACACACAACTAGTATTGAGTATACGTCATGGAGGATATGTCCCCAGGGTAGTAGTGCTACACACCACTAGTATTGAGTATACGTCATGGAGGATATGTCCCCAGGGTAGTAGTGCTACACACCACTAGTATTGAGTATACGTCATGGAGGATATGTCCCCAGGGTAGTAGTGCTACACACCACTAGTATTGAGTATACGTCATGGAGGATATGTCCCCAGGGTAGTAGTGCTACACACCACTAGTATTGAGTATACGTCATGGAGGATATGTCCCCAGGGAAGTAGTGCTACACACCACTAGTATTGAGTATACGTCATGGAGGATATGTCCCCAGGGTAGTAGTGCTACACACCACTAGTATTGAGTATACGTCATGGAGGATATGTCCCCAGGGTAGTAGTGCTACACACCACTAGTATTGAGTATACGTCATGGAGGATATGTCCCCAGGGTAGTAGTGCTACACACCACTAGTATTGAGTATACGTCATGGAGGATATTCAAATGTAGGTGTTCAACCCCCTATACTTTGATGAAATCGAACCAACATCATTTGGTCTGACTGGACTCCATGCACCCATTCCAAAAACAAAATAAGATAGCTGCTGTAAATAACATCTCTTTTTTTTCTTCTTCTTTTTCTTTCCAGCATAAACTGCCCATTCTGCTTATCCACTGACTTTCTACACCAGTCAATCCACAATGGCTGCTAACAATGAACCATATGTTAAAGTCAAGCAGCAATCATTAGAATGCATCATCTGTATGGACAAATATCGTCAACCTAAAGCATTGGCTTGTCTGCATTCCTTCTGTGAGCAGTGCCTGGAGGACACACCTAAATCTAATCCTCAGATGATTAAATGTCCAATCTGCAGGAAAGACTGGGTGCTTCCACAGAATGGTGTCAAAGGTCTACCAGATAACTTCTTGATTATTAGTCTCTTAGATGAGGCCTCGGATGCCACAGGTGGTGGTGAGGATCATGGAGATGCAGGACTGAGGTTAACTTGCACCTATTGTAGAGATGGAGAAGCCGTTGCTCAGTGTTTAGATTGCTACAAGTTGCTGTGTGCCCGGTGTAAAGAGGAGCATCTTCGTGGAGCTGAAACCTGCAATCATAAGATGGCAACCCTAGAAGATGTCAAAGCGGGTAACATCCAACCAAGATCAATGAAGGAGCCCAAGCATGCCGAATGCAGTGATCATGAAGGAAAGCTGATGGACAAGTTTTGCTGTCTTTGTGGAAAGCAAGTGTGTCCAAAGTGTATTGAAATAGCTCATCCGGCTCCAGAACATCAACTAATATCGAGGAGTGAAGCAAGACAGTACTGCCAAGAATCTATTCGAAAGATGATGCCCAAAGCTGCGGAGAAAGCTGATAGCTTAAGGAAGGTTGGTGATCAACTGGAAGCCCGCCAGAAAGATATGAACAACCAGATCGAAGTGGTGAAACTGCAAGTGCAGCATGATGCTCAAGCAATAGTTGCCAAAGTACAAGAAGAAAAAGAATCAATTCTTGGTGAGATAAAACGGGCCCAGAAAGGAAAGAACAACAAATGCTCCGAGATAAAACGGCAACTAGAAATAGCAGAAAACCAAGCACAGGAAGCGCATGAATCGGCAAGAAAGGCAATGGAGAAGGCAGATGACACGCTTGTGGAGATATTTCCAACCTTGATGGACAATCTTCAAAATCTACCAGATGAATGTGATACATTACAAACAAGCTACACCAGACCACCTGGTTATGCTGCAACGGCACCCACACTGACTGGGAATCTTCTTGGCAGAATTCTGCATACCCCTCTTGTCAAACTTGACCAGCGTTATGAAGTTCGAACAATAACCCTTCCTGGACAATGTGGCCGGGACAAAAAGTTTACATTTGCATACGGCATAGCGGTTTGTGATGATGGCGATTTAGTGGTTACAGACAGAAATGAACGAGCAGTTTATCGATTATCGAGTAATGGACAGTGTAAGCTCATCTTCAACTCTCTCAATCACAAGAAAGATGGCGATTTCAGACAGCCCCGGGATGTTGCAGTGGCCTCAACGAAAGAAATCTTTGTAGTCGACCATTCAGAATATGTCAAAGTGTACAACTCTGAAGGTGAGTTCATCAGGCGCTTTATCACCCAACCACCTGGCGAGAGCTCAAATAAACCTAAACTGAGATGTGTTCGAATCGGTCAATACCAGAAGAAAGAGATCATCTTCGTTGCAGATCTTGAACTACAAAAGCTTTCACTACATACTCTAGATGGTACTCTAATCAAACGTCTACACTTGACTTTGGAGCCATGTTACATGGCCATCAATGACAAGAATGATATCCTTGTTGCAGATTACTGTAACTGCAGATTGGAATGTATCAACATCGATGGGGAGGTCAAGTTCTCCATCGATAGTCAGATGGAGGGAACGAAATTGCGAGCATCTGGAGTATGCTGGGGTCGAGACAATGACTTCTACCTTGCCCTGCACCCTGAGTTCCTAGTGTACCATGACTATGGTGATACATGTAGCATACATCAGTACAGAAGCAATGGGGAATATTTATCCTGTATGGTTAAGGGTCTAAACAACCCAGTACACATGGTGTTTGCAAATGATGGCAAATTGGTGGTTACCAACCGGGTTTCCATCAATTGGTTCATACCCAAATACGTCTAAACATAAAGGTTAGCATAGACCAAACAATGTTTTCTTAAGCCAAGAAAAAAAACATGCAACATCAAATCACGCTTGCGTAAAATAGCTTGAATTTTGTCCATATCATTATGACAGTGTCTATAGTCACAAATCATCCAACATCAAGGGATTCATAGTTTGCACTTTTACCCGTATAAACCATATTGTACTGTTTTACTATAGTAAATAATACACACGTCACAAATGTATAACTGGTCAAAATGTACACAATTGTGCAGTTGTTTTGGTACTTCCCTGCGTGTGCACTGCATTGACGTGTGCACTGTTAACCCCACACCCACATACCGGTACTTATAAATTTACCTTTGTGATCATTGCTTTGGTGGCTTGTTAATGCAAACATAGACAAAATGACATTTGTTTACGGGTTCATGTTATTAAATCAATAAATTAACTGTATTGTTCCACAATACATCACAGAACTTATTGAACCATATTCTCCCTCCCGAAACCTCCGTTCGTCGTCTCAGATCATGCTCCGTCATCCACCGCTATCTAAGTCATCTTATGAACAAAGAGCTTTCGCCTCCGCTGCACCAAGAGTTTGGAACCACCTACCAGTTCATGTTCGCGCCGCCACTTCTGTTTCGCAGTTCAAATCAACTCTCAAGACCTACCTCTTCCGATCGGACTGTAATATGTTTAAGACACGGGTGGCATGGACATTTTTATCTTTGATCGATTGTGTAATATTTGCATGCAGTGTGTACATACGCGGACTTTTTATAGATTTATTTGACTACACCAGCTGCATTTTGATATTTTATATTACTCCAGCTGCATTTTGATGTTTTATATTACTGTGTGCTTTTATAATGTGTAATATTTATTGTATGCTTGCAGTTTTTAAGGATTTGTATAGTATATTCCATTTGATTTTTTTTCTCTTTCTCATACTGTATTTTTTATGTATTTTTGTAAAGCGCCTTGAGGACAGTTTACTGTCATAGGGCGCTTAACAAACACATTATTATTATTATTATTATTATATACATCATGGGTTGTAGGAAGTAATCGATATCGGTATTTACCATTGGAAATCTATTGTTCTTTGGCTTTGATTTGGTCTCCACACCTATAACCTATCACCACATAATAAGATGAAGAAAAAATCTCGACATTGTTCTTACAGCAATCCTTTATTTCATATCTATACAAAAATAATGTATACAAAATATCTACAACATTTCTTTTCTTTAGTGATTGGTATATATAACAAAACATTAATTTCTCTATCATGCTTGTATATATAAAATGGAGATGGATAGAAATCCACCATATTATAATCACACATGTGAAATATTATTATAAATATACAGATTAGATACATATGTGACACAACGCGAGTAAATAGGCACAATGAGGGAAATATGAATATTGATTTATTGATATCATGAAAATATGTACAAGTTCAAGGACATTTCGGTACCACAGTCAATGTTATATCACATTCCTAACCAAAGTTATGGATTGTTGAAAATCATTTTATCACAAAACATAAATACAAATCATTGAGTTATGGACATTTGAAGTTTTGGTTTTGTTAACAAATCAATGGAGTAAATGAAAATTAAATACCTCAAAATGTAGTCTTTTTATGAATTTGACTTATTTACGACATCCCTCCACATTTGTGCTCATAAATCAAATTTTGTTACTGCCTCATTGTGCCTCATTTACTCATGTTGGGTCACATATTGGAATAGAATGAAATATCTGCTTGATGTATATATATATATATATATATATATATATGCTAATGCAAATCTGCAATTTATGTACAGGGAAAAAAGCTATGTATGCCATATTCCTAAAATTGATCAAAATTACCAAAGACACTGCTGTTGAGTCTTTAAGGCAATGCAAGTTGCTTCCTTGTTTCCTGTTTGTATTTCACAAAGTGATTAGGCAAAGTCAATTACCAAATATGTTTAGCATTCAGACATTTTAGTGCAAAATTGCCCTAGATAGTGATAAACTTTGCAAACCATTAAAGAGGAGGAGGCCTCTTTAAATTGTTTTTATTTCATGGTTTTGAGGGGTTGGTCACCACAAAACTTGTTTAAAATGCATATAGGAAAGAAGCACAGCTGTAACAAGCATCTCAAACTCTGATACACCTGAGCAAAAAAGGTTTGATAGAAATTGTAAATTTTAAGGAAACTGATGAAAGTTTTGGTAAAAGTTGGGTTGGTTGGATGACCGGAAACAAAGAATTGACTTTCACTGGCCTTAAATGTTTGCATGGAAGATTAAAAGATGACACAAGGGAAACCATATATTCTCCGGATAGAGCAACAGTGTTTGCCATGATTGTTGAAGATATTACCAGGGCTATATTCCAGCTAAAATGCATTTAATCTTCCATGCATGCTCCATAAGGGGGAGGGGGGATTTTAGCTCATTAATATTAGCTGAAACTTGTTCATGTTTTTAGAAATTTGCATTTATATAAATAAGTTGTTTGATTTGAAGTTTAGCAATATTGTATTTCTAACATGTTTCACTTCGACGGTAGTTATCTTAGAAAGGAATTACGAAAAAGAATGTTTTGATATTGCCCAAGAAACAAAACATAATGTTAAAAAAGAAAATGTAAACCTGTGACTGCAAGCTATCGAAGGGAGATAAACATGCACGCTATAGTTTAGTAAACTCCAAAATTGGCGAGAAATTTGCATTTTTTAACAATCTCTCTCTGCATAAAAGCAATTCAAGCATACGGCGGTACACACACAATTTTGCCAAATGCATGTCACACGTAATACAAAGGGCACCTAGTCCACATTCTTCTGTATTAACTCTATGCTGGAGGCTCGCCAATTGTGAACTGACTACACTTTAACACTTTTCACGCGGCAGGCATTTGCAGACGACATTTCAAAATTTTACAAAATGTTTAAAAAATGTCAACATTATTGAATTTCATTACCATATTTGAAATCACCATGAACAATGCATTGACATAAGTACAAACATGCCTAGTATTGGTTCAGTAATCCTTAAGATAGACATTGAAAATTGGGAAATGTTTCTGAAAATCTGTTTTGTGATGGTAAACTAATAGCCGCGTGGAAAGTGTTAAGATTGCTGGAGTTTCCAGATGCTTTGAATACTGTATTTACTATAAAATGCTTAATGTATTTGTGTTTTGTGTACCATTTCATTGCGATGCTTCCATAACAATTGAATGTCAGAGCATTGATAGAAATGCACCTGATTGCAGCTATTTGAATTGTAATTAATGACAAGAAAAATCACAGGAAATTATCAATTCCTAGTTCATCACATGGCTGTCTATGGTGAAGACTGTAATGCTAATCCTGCAATCCTATTTCTGGGTATTATGCACTTGGAAAATGAATATCTTATCCATATCTCTACCAATATGTGTTCAGCCGCGGCAAAAGATACTGTTGAGATCTTAATACCAACAAACGGAGCTTTTTGAATGCTTCAAAATGACACCTTTGTGGTTAAGATTGGATACAGTATTCTGATTTTATGAAGAAAAGTTACAGCAAAATTGTCTTTATTTTCTTTGTTTTTCCATGCCTAATTCCTTCAATATTCTCAATATGCATTTTACCGACAACTGCACCCTTTTGCCGCGGCAGCACACATAGACATATCAAACATCTACATGTAATCTGCTAGGATTTACATAACCCTTCAGTATGAGCAACCAAAACTCAGCACAAAAGAGATAGTGCACAGTTTTAGTTAGGGTCATGACCGAGAATCTGATGGGGATCCTTTCACTTATAAATGCTTTTTGAGAATTCAGTAAGCTACAATTTGATACCCTGTCTTCTTATTGATAAGATAAACATCATTTGTATGACAAGCATCTAAATACAATTTCACTTTCACAAGACAGTAATACCACTTCTTACATTGCATTATACCATCATCCTGTGACTGATGCACAAAGGTCTCATTTTGACACAAAAATGTTTCAGATTGTGTCAAAATAACACATTCGTACTATAGCTATAACAGTAAGTAGACAGAGCGTACGTAGCTGTTCATAAGAGGGTGTATAGACTGATATTGTAGTCCATAACTACACACCTACTAAGTACTGATGTATCACCACACATGTACAAAGGCATGGTCTATTTATTATATGTGAATTGCTGCTGCATTTGGAATGTGACACTGCATTAGGCTACAAAATCTCCATTCTATGGGAACAAAAGACCTACAATTTACACTTTGTGAAACAATTAAGAATTTAAGAAAGTTTGAATTAAATTTTCTTCAAAATTTGTGATTATGAAATTTTTAATTGAAATAAAAAAAAAATAGTCCATTCAGCTTACCCTACTTAAGAGGGTCTCCTGCCCATGGAACAAGGTTGTTTGTTTGCCTTATGTTCAGGTTTTTATTTAAGTACACAATTTGTTAAATATGTGAACCAAAAACTTGATTCGATAAGTAGTATTACATTATACATTCATATTTGAAATGTAAATATTCAATTAAATTATAATAGGAAGCACACACAATTGTTTGTTTGTTTGTTTGCTTGTTTGATTCATAGCTCTATAAGTTACAATAATCTATTGGAATGTATGATAAATTATACTATTTACTTTTCAAAAGAAATTACATTATCTATTGATCTAATATGTTATAATCATTCATTACATAGGTAAAATGAAAATACAATCCCAGGAAACATTATTTTTACAAGAATTTCAAAATACTCAAATTTGATCAAAACATGACACAATATCTTCACAATCTCCATTTTTAGGAATCTTTTGGTGCATAGAACCCAAATGTATCAACATATTTGATATATCTTTTGACTGCAATAACCATGTTGTCTCTTTTGCACACAGAGAGCATACATAAGGTTCTGTATGAGACTGTTTGCATGACCTTTGGGGTGAAAGTTAGAAGACAAAGATGACAACAAAATTACCATAAATGGTGTATCCTTGGTGTAATTCATTCATGAGTTAGACTGGTTTAAATTACTGAATAAAGCTGTATAATCCTAACACAGTTTAACACAGAATTTGTGCTAGGCTAATTCCGTGCAGAATTACATGAAGGACAAACCCCATAAATGTCCATTTCAAATCAACAAATTCATGTCCGACACCACTCTGCAAACACCACCTGAATTGCTAAATGATGCCTCTTTTGTTCTGACATGCAGGTGACATAATTTCAGTTTTGACCTTACAAATATGGGTGTTATCTGTGAGTAAGCTATCACAAATTAACCTAGTCGTAAGTATTCCAACTTAGCAACTTGGTCCCATTTTGAGAATGAATTGAAAGCAAAGGTGTTACATAAAAATCTGACGATACTGGGATACAAACTCAAGACCTTTCAGTCCTAAAGCGAATGTCATAATCACTAGACCAGCAAGGCTATTGGTGCCAAGATAGTGATTTTAATCCTGCAAAAGAGGTAGGTAGCCCATAGTCTATGTGTATAATGGAATACACCTGTATAACTCATACACTATAAGTACAATTTAAAACTCTGCACTAGACTAAATTGTGATAGCTTACTCATCGGTAGAATCCAAATAATGGTACAAAACCTCATCTCATGTCGCACACACCGTTGATTATAATTTCTGTTGATTGTGTTGATGATGACTAGCAGCTGCATGTAGTTTCATAATTGTCTCATGATTATCTGGTTCAAGGTCTGTAAGTAACTGCTCTGCTATACGGTTACGTAGACGTGTGCCGACCTGAAACAGAAATGGTAATATTATATTTAGGGATATAAGTAGGAGCAGGGTTGTAGCTAGCCACATTTTAGTGCCGGCTAAAATCTCACACATTATTGGCACGCTCTGGCATTCTCAGCCATTTTGTGGTATTTGATGTACATTTCCTCAATTTTGGAGTCTTTAGTGCTGATTAATTTGCCTGAAAATTGCAGTGAGTACCGGTTGTTTAGCCTTAGTGGCGGTCGCTACCGACCAGCCCCCACCAGTGTAGCTACATCCCTGAGTAGGAGGATGGTTATGTTATAACGTTTAGTAAATACTGGTATAGCTTAAGCAGTTCCAAATTGGCAAGAAATATTCAGTTTTTATCTCACTGCGCGCAAAAGTCATTCAAGCTTACTTGCACGATTATGGCCAGATGCACACATTTTTTGGTCGCATGCACCCGTCACACATGATGCAAAGTATGACTAATACATGTAACATGTACCTTCATGTGCGGCCGCACCCTTCTGTATTCATTCGCTGCTGTAAGGAGGCTTCGCCAATTTGGAACTGATCAAACTATAGTAACAAACCAACAGTTGATTTATAATGTTCATACATCATAAAACAATACTATATGTGATCTATCATATCCAAACAGACCAGTTATTATCAAACCTTATTTGCACAAAATAACAAAAGAAGATGAGAGCAAATAAGGAAAATAAAAGGATCACCTCTCAAGCTTCACAAAATCTGTGTTTTATGTTCAATTTCAATAAGTTAGGTGTCATTTTTAGGCTAAAAATTAAAATATCAATTTTCCTTTTTGGTGACAACTAGTCTGATTTGATGTGATTGGTCACATATTTTGTTTATTACTACTAATATTATATTTAGGCTATTCAAAAAGTCACGTTATGATTTTGGCAAATAATTATAATAACCTTAGAGCAATACAGTTTTCTCAATTTCTTGTTAATATCTTGTAAAAATAAACCCATATCATATATGATCTTCCTATCACATGATGACATCATGTGATACTTGTTTTCATATGACCTCTACAGGTCATTAAAATCCGTCATCCAACATATTGAAGCGAACTCAGACAGAACGTGCAAAGTAGAATTTGTCATGGTGTGTGGTAATGAATTTCTTTTTTTCACAATGGAATATGTACACATTTTGAAATTTTAAATTGTTTATGTCATGTAGAGATTTTGCCCTCAATTTTACCAAAGTTTTGGGTAGATAATAGGAAAGGAAGTTTATGGGAAAAAACATACAATAAAATGTGATACATCACATCATATGGTACATCTTGTCAGTCAGGTTTATTTTTAGATATAGAGCAAAATAGTTTGTAAAATTAGAAGAAAATAAAAATATTGTCCTCACATTTTCAAAAGTATTACTTCATTTTCAAAATTGAGTATTAACCCTAACCTCCTAAGTCACATTTTGAAGAATTTATTTTTCAACGACAAAAACGCGGACAAAAAGAGTGGTGCCGCCACCGGGGCTCGAACCCACAACCTCTCGGTTGCGAGACGAACGCTCTACCAGTGCACCACGGGGGCCAACCATACTTGATGTAGCCTGGGGCCATTATTTCATCGAAAAAGTGCCACGCCAGCTGGCACAGACAGACTTTACCGTGGACATTAGCAGCATTGAGGATGGTTAGGGTTAATAAAATCATACATGGAAAATGTGTTAACCCTAACCTCCTAATTCACATTTTGAAGAATTTTTTTCAACGACAAAAACGCGGACAAAAAGAGTGGCGCCGCCACCAGGCTCGAACCCACAACCTCTTGGTTGCAAGACGAACGCTCTACCAGTGCGCCACGGGGCCAACCATACCCGGGCCAGTGTATTGGCCCGACTATGTAGCCTGGGGCCATTATTTCATCGAAAAAGTGCCACGCCAGCTGGCACAGACAGACTTTACCGTGGACATTAGCAGCATTGAGGATGGTTAGGGTTAATAAAATCATACATGGAAATTTTTGAAAAAAGAAAAATAAAGAGAAAAAGAAATTCCGTTAACCCTAACCTCCGAAGTCACATTTTGAAGATTTTTTTTTCAACGACAAAAACGCGGACAAAAAGAGCCACCGGGGCTCGAACCCACAACCTCTCGGTTGCAAGACGAACGCTCTACCAGTGCGCCACGGGGGCCAACCATACTTGGGCCAGTGTATTGGCTCGACTATGTAGCCTGGGGCCATTATTTCATCGAAAAAGTGCCACGCCAGCTGGCACAGACAGACTTTACCGTGGACATTTGCGGCATTGAGGATGGTTAGGGTTAATGACAAGTTTGTTTGGTATGTTGATATTCTGTCCGATATTGGATATTTCCCCCAAAAGTAGACAAGATGTACTCTGATGTTATGCTTCATAATTAAACTTACAGTTTTAGGTCTCAATGTCACTCTATCTCTCTCATTGTTTGGTTGATGAGGCCATGGGTCAGGGGTCAATGACCTTTGTTGGAAACTAGGTGGCATTCCGGTAGTGGGAGGCCATACTCCAGTGCTTACACTAGCACGACTCTTGGGTCGCTTCTCGGGGGATGAGGCCATGGAACGGACAGATCTCATAGCTGAAATATAATGGATAATTTAAAAAGGATTAATGCAAGACTTAAGTAAAGGCACACAGTCGTTTGGTCTAGGGAAGCACCCTCATATTTCCACAAAATTGAGATTTTATGCTTTTTGTAATGCTTTCCTACATGGTTACTCAAAGACAGAAAGAGTCCCAATGTTAAGTCATTTTGTAAATAAATGCTGTTTTTAATAAAAATCTAGGCAGACTTTAATGATTGTGCAACACCTGCAACATTCCTAATTGTTTCTAGGCCATTATTCTTAGAATATTGTCAAATGTAGGTATTTATCCTATCTTCAAATCCTGGAGTGAAAATATCAGAGATTGGCAATTTCTTGGTGATTCATATTGTTGCACAGGAAATTTAAACAAAAAATCCAGAAACCTTTTTGCTTTGAAACCTCTTAATGAACCTTTAACAGAAAAAATCTTTAATACGTGGGGATAATAAAAATAAAAATGTGCAGATTATTAATAATTTGGTTTATAAGTTTAGTGAATATAATGATAGGTACAATCTTTAAATTTGGCAAAAGCAAAATTGTGGAGAAAAAAGACCCTTTACAATAATATTATCTAAACTGCCTTGCTACTGTAGCACCCTGCAATCAGATTGTTGAAGCACTGCAATGAAATGGTGAGCCACAAATTATCTCTATATAACAAAAAGCACAATTCAGCAATTGTGAGATGAAGTCTAGTTTTTAAATAAAATGCTAATAGATCATGTGGTTTCACAAAGATTGAACAGGATAGAGTGATTGATGCATGCCAGGTGGTTTGCAAAATGATGAGAGTGAAAAAGAAGAGAAATTTGGACAGCTAAACTTCAGTTATGGAGGCAGACAAATGCAAGGGAACTATGAATGGCTCAACAAATGCGACAATTCTGAGATATACACTAGCAACCAAAAGTATTAGGGAACTTTGCAAGCTGCAAGTTGAGAGATTTCACTGGGATTCCATTGAAATACTGTGTGTTAGCTTTTTGGTATTCTAGGGTTTTAAAATTAATGGAAAGTTCTTCAAAGTTTGTTTAAATGAATTTGGGATGTTCTTGAGGCACTATTATTTCAAAAGAAACATAGTTCAGTGATTTTTTTTTTGCATTGATATATTTAGTTAATTTAGAGTAACATAAGCTTGACAAAAAATGATGATGAAATGAATCGAACTGTGTAGTGTGCACAGGTCATGTGAGTGCTATGAGAAAGTACAGAGAATTTGGATGGTTTCCATTTTAAATATGAAAGTAAAGTTGTCAAAATGAAACTAAATTTCCACCCCAAATATCTTATTTTAAGATGAATAAAAAGATCACGTGTCAATATCTGTGAGAGATTAAAGACTAGTGACAATACTTGGATTAGTTTTACTTGAGTGATTTCATTGACAAACAATTTCACAATGTTGTTTTGAATGGAAGTCAAAATTGCCAGACTACCCCATAGGAGTACATTTGCTATAATTAGGTTAATTAATTATTCATGAGCTATTTCTAATGGGAAATTTGTTTGGGGTTTTGTAGAAGGCATATGTTTTCTTCAATTATATGGAATTGAATGAAGAAACATGAATTTATTAATGAGAAGAGGTTCAGCAACACATTTGTTCAACTCATAGTGAAATATTGCACTCCAAATTTAATATCTGGGATGATTTTGACACCATAACCAAGTGTCCTAATACTTTTGGTTGCTAGTGTATGATGAAACATACTGTAATGGTATAATGAGTAAAGTCCTATTCTAGATTATAATCCCATCCCCTTACTTTTTAGAAAATTCAGGAATTCAAGGAAAACCTGTCTTCCATAGCTTATTTCTGCTAATGATAGGGTATCTATAATTGATATTGGCTGATATTTGATATTTCAGTCTTTGGAATTATAAAAGTTAAAAGAAAAAGAAAAATTAATACAAAAGAGACTTTAGAAAATTAGTTGGTTTGTTTGATTTTTTTTTTGGGGGGGGGGGGGGGGGGCGGCAGGGTTGAAATCACTTCTCAAACAATAAACAGTGTTTTATATTTAAATTATTGTTGGCTTCTACCAACACCCAATGATCTGCTCTTCTTGTCGAATCTGAAAATATTGGAAGCAGATATCTCATTAAAGGATGATTTTCCTTTTCCTAAGGTTGATGCTTGAAATCATTAATGTGGAAATGAATGATAGAAATTGTGATGGTATGCAATGGATGGTTGATATGCTAAAATCATTATAACAAACATGTTTGAAGAAGTTCATCAGGATTGAAATTTACAATGAAAGAATTGGAATTTTCTTTTTAACAAATCCATGTGTACTCACTAGTATCGACGTTTCACAACCTACTCAAACAAACCTAAGTAGGTTGTGAAACGTCGATACTAGTGAGTACACATGGATTTGTTAAAAAGAAAATTCCAATTCTTTCATTGTAAATTTCAATCCTGATGAACTTCTTCAAACAAGTTAGACAATTACATGGACAACATGCAGTAAAGCTGATACGTGACTACGAAAATACTGAAAATAAGCTCGCCCGCTACAGAAACCATTTAGTGTTCTCGTTACGGTGTAAGGATGAAAGCCTTGTACCTCCCAGTCTTAAACTACGATGCCCGATCAATACGGATAAAGCCAGGACTATTATACAGAAAGCTCAAAAGGATTTATTACGTGAGAGAATCCGTGTGGTAAACAACAAAATCGGTCGTCTTAACAAAGAAAAGGATGTTCGCGCGGATAAAATCAAATCAAAATTACCTAGCGACATACAACAACAGGTCAAAGTTCACGTCGAGAAATCTCGCGAGAAAACATTAATTTCTTCAAAATGGCGTCAGACGGAAAAATTGCGTAGATTGCTAGCCAAATCCGAGTCAAAAAACAGTGCCAAAATCGGAGTAACAACCAATCCAGCAGATGTAGATCTGACCGGTACGCAGCTTAAGAGGTGGGTGGTGAACCTTTCCAAATACAAGCTTAACGATGCGCAGACGAGTGTGTTGGCGAAGGGGCTTAATTTTGCTCCGAGTCCGACGGTCTTACCTATCGATGATTTCATCCAAGCGACAGAAAAAGCATGTCTATCGCTGCCCAAATCAGAGGCCGATCAACTACGAAGCGAAGTTGTGGGTACACTTAAATCGTCGAAATTACCCAAGTCCAACCTAAACAAGAAAGAACAACAAGCACTCAAAAAACTGCAGTCGGAAAAATCTATCTTAATTCTCCCAAGTGACAAAGGCAGATGCACGGTAGTCATGGACAAAGATGACTATGAACTGAAAGTCAAGGAGATGCTGGATGACGACAAAACATATGAAAAGCTTAAAAAAGACCCCACTCCAAAGTACAAAGCTGAACTTGTTCGGATCCTAACGAGGCTAAAAAAGGAGGAGAAAATCAACAAGAAGGATTACTCTTTTCTTTACCCTACCTCAGAGAGTGTACCGAGGATATACACAACACCTAAGATACACAAACCAGGGAACCCTCTGAGACCGATCGTGGACTACACAGGCTCCATCGGCTATGCAACTTCTAGATCCCTTGCGGACATCCTTGGCCCTTTGATAGGTAACACAAAATACCACGTGACGAATTCCAAGGATTTTGCGGAGGAGATGGCAGGTATCATGATAGAGGACGGCGAGATCTTCAATTCACACGATGTGATAGCTTTGTTCACGAACACGCCTATTGACAAAGCACTCGACATCATCAGAGAGAGATTAGAAGGTGATGGTAAATTGAAGGACAGAACGCTTCTATCAGCCGACGACATCATGGAGCTTCTAAAGTTCATATTGACGACTACGTACTTCAGCTTTAGAGGTCAAATCTACAAACAACGATTTGGTGCTGCCATGGGCAGCCCTGTGTCCCCCATAGTGGCTAACTTCTTCATGGAGTTCTTAGAACAACGTGCCATTGCAACAGCTCCATTGGATTGCAAACCGAGACTCTGGAAAAGATATGTGGACGATATCCTCGAAATAATCCAAAAAGACAGTGTGGATAAATTAACAGACCACCTCAACACCATCGATGAGTCGGACAACATAAAATTCACATATGAAGCTGAAGCAGATGGGAAGATCCCATTCTTGGATACCTTGATCATGCGGAAGATGGATGGTTCTGTCAAACTTCTGGTGTACAGGAAAAAGACGCATACCGACCAATATTTAAATTTCCAGTCACATCACCCATTACAACACAAATTGGGAGTGATCCGTACCTTGCTGGACAGAGCGGAGAGAGTCGTCACAGAGGAAGAGGACAGAGCCAGGGAAATTGACCACATCGAGAATGCGCTCAAAGTATGTGGATATCCAGAGTGGACGTTCAACAGGGTCAAGAAGCAACGCGCTAACAAAGTAATAAAGCCAAAACAGAAGAAGACAGACCAGACGAAATCCAATGGTTATGCCGTAATACCTTATGTCCAGGGCACATCTGAACGTCTTGAACGTGTGTTTAAGAAACACAACATCGCGACTGCTATGAAACCCCACTCAACGTTGAGGAAGGCGTTGGTTCACCCCAAGGATAAGCGGGACATTCGCGATACAGCCGGCTGCGTATATGAAATTCCCTGCACAAACTGTAAATCAACGTATGTGGGAGAAACAGGAAGACAGCTTGGCACTCGAATGAAAGAACACAAAACCGAGTCGGACAAAGTCAGCAAAAAGTCATTCACACACGCTTCAAGAAAGGCATCAACATCAGAACAACATAAGTCTGCCATCACAGATCATGTCGCAGACCAAAACCACGTTATCCACTGGGAGGGGGCAAAAATCCTACACCGAGAAAACGAGAGATACACTAGATGGATACGGGAATCCATCTGGATAAGGAGAAGAGGTGAAACAGCCATGAACAATGACGGGGGCGGGGCTTATCAGCTTAGTCATGCATACGATCAGCTGATCCAGAAATCATCTAGAAACACTGGATCAATAACATCTTCATTCCTGAAGAAACAACCAGAGAAGTAGGTTGTGAAACGTCGATACTAGTGAGTACACATGGATTTGTTAAAAAGAAAATTCCAATTCTTTCATTATAACAAACAACTTGCAAATGACCGCACTCAAAGCAATAATATAATGATAAATCAGTTTTTTAATTACTTGGCTTGAAAATTATATCATTATATAAACAAATATTGAAAGTCTATTGTATGTGCAATAGTAAAATTATATCACTTGGGCAAATCTGGATTGTTACAAATTTGACCTTGTGATATAGTTTTTATTATCACACTTAGGAATTTGATATTTTTATACGATTCCACCGGTTATTAAGATAATATTTAGATATGACTTTTGATTGTATTGCATTCTCTTTTCAAACTTCCCAATACAATCCTTTCTACGGCTGGATACCGGCACATTCTAGGACTAGTAATATTTCAACAAGTTGTATACAACAAATGCACTACGGCATCTACGGCTGGGTACCGGCACATTTTAGGACTTATGATATTTCAACAAGTTGATTACAGCAAATGTAAACATAAAAAACACCACAAATCTTTGATCAACAAATGGCCACTAGTGGTAAAACACTTTTAGTATTTTGAACATAAATACCTACCAAATTGTGAACGTAATACTGTAAATCATTTCTCAGATACTTTATTTTGCGAATTAAAATTTATTGCTATTGTAGCGAGCATTTAATTTCGTGAATCAGGACATTTTACTGTTACTTTCATTTCAATGCAAAATTGACAATTCACAGGTATTTCATTTCGCAAATCCACACCCTTTTGGGTAAATTCGCAAAATTAAATCCATCGCAAAATTTAGTGGTTTTACAGCAGTTGAAAAGAATATAGATGTGTAATAAACCATGACAAGTGAAAGTGTGATTGCAGTGTGAAGAAAACATATAGCATAAAATATGTGCAAGGACTAAATAGTGCATGCTTTTCAATGAGGAAACTACATTGTGCTTTTAACTAGCAACTATAACTAGAGAGTGTTCATTCTACCACAGCCATGCAACTATACTTACGCGGTAACTGGTGGCCTGGGGTAGTCAAAAAGCCTGCATCATGCAAGCAATCAGGCGTGAAATGGAGTTAATACTATCATTAATATTTGCATACAATAATAAGAACACAAAATTGTATCAATTAAGAACACTTCTTAAACAGCTAAGACAGTTTAAGCAATCGGTTCTTAGAGAAATCTGCGACATTTATATGAGACAATATAACCTGGGTAGGTGAAGCTTAAATCAATTAGCGTGACCACCCTCCCAATGTGTGTGGTAACTAATAATTTTGTTCCATAACGTGCAATTCTTCAGTGCGATTTCAGTGCGTTGTAGCGCACTTCTGCAGTGCATCTTACAGGGCTTCTCCTGACTGTTTGTGCGGCACAGTACGCTGATGCATGGTGACTCACCGCACGAGATTGGATGGTATATTTGTGGGTTGATTGATACTTAAAAGGGTAAACAAAAGTTGATGAAAGGTACTTATTTTATCAGATATGACTGTTTAAGAATGAGAATAAGGGTATTGTTTTTAGACCATACCCATTTTTGTGTAGAATAACTCTGCCTGCAGCATTGTTGTCCACATAATATTAATATTACCGTCTGCATTTATATCAGACAACACAGGTCGGGTACGGTTTAAAAAGCTACCTTTATTCTCGAATTAATAAAGCAGCAACAAATATTTACATGCTAACTATGTTATATTTTCTTATTCATGAATATATTAAGATTTGAAGGTAAGCACAATAAAATACAGAAGTTTATTCTTAAGTATGGAAAACTCAAACCAGCCATTGATCGTCTTGCAGTAAGCTGACCACACTATAGTCTGATTAATAATTGAACAAGCAAGTTTCCCCTAGCAAATGCGTGTAGGTTGCTTCTTCGTCAGCTGTTCGATCAAAACAAACAGATGGATTAGACGAATATGGCCAAACAGCTGATGAAGAAGCAAAATGCGAAACTTTCACACAGCTAATGCTCAACATATTGATCACTACGTTGTCACCCGCTCAAAATTCTGAACATGAACATCAAAAAAATCCCTAGACCCCAGCGGACCGCTAACGAATACAACTTATGCCAAACGTGTCATAAACGAATGACAACTTGCACGAACGTACACCCAAACTTCCAAAAACGTTGGGCACATGTTAGCTCTATTCACAACAGTATGACAGGGCCATAACCCATGGTCCCAATGCTAACACATATATGGCAAAGATTACTTAGTGTAAGTTATCTTGGCAAGTGATGGTCACTGAAAATATATTCAGTGAGATGAGTATATTTTCAAAGGATATGGCAGCAGAACTTCCCAGTATGTTGAGGTGATTGTATGTTTATTAGAATTTTAATCTGTGAAATGCTCTGACCACAACGTTGGAACAGCACTATGTAAAACTGTTATTCTTGCATAATATTAGTATTTGTAAATAACTTACTCATAGAAGTGTATGGCCTAGAAATGCTGCTCAATGCTTGATCCATATCATACACCTGTGTTTGCAGCTCATCCACACGGGAAAACGCCTCCAGCTTCAGGCTTTGTTCACGACCCAGGTGAGATTTCATGTGATTCACATCCCGGGTAGTCTTTTCCTGCGTGTTATTAAACATCTTGCTGGCACGGTCAAACTCATCTGTCAAGGTACGGAGTTTTGTCTCCTTGTCCTCGATATCGTCCATCTTAGGATTAAAATAGCACAATTAGACATGGTTAAAACAGTTGCTGTATTAGATCTATTAACTAATAAGTGTTGGCTTGACCAAAATTGATTTTCACACTAACAAATTTGGTAGCAATTTTAAGATTGATCGAAAAAACCCAATAATATTTTACTAAAATTCATTAAAGGGATTAAACATTGCCTAAATAGCATACTCTTCATTCTTGGACCAGTTTGGTAGATTTTTTCGCTAAACAACTGACCCACTATTTCCATATCAAAAAACGTTTCTAATACTAACAAAATAATTCTGTGATCAGTGACTGCAAAAATTCTGCAAACATTCAATCAGAAATTGCAATCCAGCCAAAAATGTCTTTGCTTTACCAAATTCACAAATATCATCTAGGACTCAGCTATTTAATATACTTCCAACACCCAGACACCTTTAAAACTACTCTCATAGAGGATCTGACTATTAGTTAGGGATTAAATCATGTTTCAGTGTATGTGTATCACCAATCTACAACGGCATTTTCATCTTCGTGTTGGTTTTCCATAGCAGAGTGGTTTAACACAAAAAATTAACAACGCTTTGCTACTGTACTTATGGTATAGGGGAGTTGTTGAATACAACTTAATCCACCCTTTATGAAACAATAATAAACTTGTTTATAAAGATATTTGTATGAAACACACGCACTGCAAGTAATACACTGCACATACCAGTTTGTCTAGGTTGGCTGCTCTTGCTGCTTCCAACTGTCTCAAGCTCCGAGCTGCTTGGTCTTGCTTGTGTTTTCTCTCCAGTTTAATTCTCATCTATAAAATGAGAAGATATTAGAATCATTTCATGATTTCATGTCCACATAATGAACAATAAATTATAACCAACAAAACCAACATAAAAGGTGCCACCAATTGTAAACAAATAACATTGCCTATCCATTACCAAAATATGCTGTAATATGATATGCTGGTTCCCTGCATCAATGGGTTCCACACAACTCATCCATAGATGCAGGTACGGGCTAATCATTTCATCACATTGATTTCATCATCAATTTGACGCTACTCGTGTCTTTCATTCTTTAGGGACACGAGGCGTTGTGTCTATTGTTATTTCAGTGCCTTCACACATTGATTTGCTGGCATAAAAGTCATGCATATGCATGAGATGACGTAAAATAAATGTGGTCAATGCCAGTGTCACAGTTAGAACGATAACAAATTCGCACCAAATACACTGTCTGCGCCCATGACACTGTCGGACTTCACACACATGGTATAGTGCGCTCCCCATTGCGCCGTAGCCATGGCAGCGCGACAATACATTTGGTATTTGGTGCGTCACCTCATCTACAACTTGTGTTGATCGTTATTTCCCGTATGTGATAACAGAGCAACAACGTAATTTGGTGTAGAGTCGATTCTCGCAAGTAATGGAGAAGCCTATACCTGCACCTATGGATGAGTTGGCGCGGGGATCCAAGGTGCAGGAAACCAGCATAATAATATGACTGCCAAGGCATTTTCCTACTTTGAAAGTATGCAAAGCTTATGTAGAACAATATATGTTGGTCGAAACCAACCTTACAAGTAACAAATTTATCCTAAATAACAGTAAAACATTAGCTCAAAAGAAGAAACAGGAATTACAACATTCTAAAAGATACTTTGTGTCAAACATATCACTGCTGGTGTCAAAACAAACCTGGCATCTCCATCCGGCCCTTCAGCATGTATAAAGTACTATTTTCTTTGTATAACCTTTTGGCAATCTATTTTAAACATATTCAAGGGCCAAAATACACTTGTCAACATCTTGTAAGTGCTCTTTCCTCATTGAAGTGTTGCTTTAGACATACTAAAGCAATACTTCCTATGTAGAACCATTGGGCAGTTTTACTTTATACATCTTGAGGGGCCGGAAAAACATACAACGTATTGACAGAACAGCAACAACATAATCTTACAAAAATTTGTGTTGAGAACAGAATCAATTAATACGAATATACACCTAGCACAAAAAGTCCCTGACCAGGTGCTTTGATGTTGGCTAATTCAAAATAGATGATCGGTACCAAATATTGAATGATTACTGTCATAACTGTGTGCTATCTGAACCAGCCACCTAAATATCAGGATAAATGGGTCTGGAGTAATTGCAGTATAAAGGGTTTTTATCTGTGAAGATTAAACATATTTTGCTGATTAGCTGTGCGTCTTTACACACACATTTTCACTGCAAAATCACACACAAATCAATGATATCCCATAGAAAACCATTTCTAGTGCAACTTTGCTGTTGTTATGCACAGTCATTGAAATTGCCATAACTTTAAAAGTATCCATTCAATTTTTTTTGAATGAGGTATTAATCTGCAGTGAAGAAATGTGCTCATTTAATGTATATCTCAGATTTTTGGTACCGATTATCTATTTTGAATTAGCCAACATCAAAGCACCTGATCAAGGACTTTTTGTGCCAGGTGTATATATAAGAAGTGGATCACCAGCATACTACGTGGGATCAAATGATGTGCCCTCTATGAGATAATTTAATTTCATAACACTATAATACAGATACAGATAAAACCCTATGAAATCATGAAGCAACAGGTAATGAGGTCTAGAAACCAGTACAAGACAGGATCACGTTTATAACACTGTTAAAGCAAGATTTCTACCTAGACATGTTTTTGTGTGTTGGATTCAGCAGATATGCCCAATTTCCTATGTCAGACATGATGAGAATGAACTGAACTGATGAAGAAAAAACCCTGAACAAGTGCATGAAGTTGGGCTGAAAAGGTCCAAAACGGGCTGAAATTAAATGGAAGTGTGAACATTTTGACACTCCCCTAAATTCAGGTTTAAACCTAAACATTCTCATGCCTGCTATGTAATACAACAAAACGTCTGTGGAATTTTAGCTGAAGGTAGCCAATGCTAAGATTGTGTCTACATAAGCTGTCTGGTGTCATTCATAGTCGGCTGCAAGCACTTTTTCTATTACGACTGCGTTCTAAGCGTAAACACGGAAGTGCCGTTGCCACTGGTAGAGTAAAATATTGCGACATTGGCTTTAAGAATGTTAATGTTACACGCTCATTATATATCACGCGCGCGTAGGGCAGTTCTGAACTTCTCTGCTGAACCTATAGTTACATGCTCTAAACAGTCTGTGTAACATCAGCTGTAAATTGGCAGAGAGCAGCCAGTGCTTGCTCCATTATAAGGTTCTGCCAAAGACTGTGCATTTTGATTTTGACAAAGATAGACAGGCATAGTGTAACCTATAGCCTTGTAAATTGTAGGGTAGCAATTTGGCTTAACTAAAAAAAGTATATAAGGGAGCACATCAAAACTCGACCGCGCGGCAACCGGCGATTCCGCCCGGTTGGACTGCATATCATTGTTTAGAACAATAGAAACCGGCTGCAACCTCGCGGAACTGCACGGAACCGGCGGTTGCCGGCCGGTCGAGTTTTGATGTGCTCCCTAAAAACATAATGTAACTATCTGCACATGAAGAAAAATATCTTCACAAACAATCAGAAACAATAACGTAACAAACAATTATAAAAGTGTTGAACAAATAACTAATTTGATTAACTATAACCTCGTGTACCCCCAAAATGCAGGTTTTTCTATGGGTTAAGTTAAGTAAGCTACAACAAAATTTGTTCAAAATCATTGTTTGATGTCAACCATATCTTGATACAAACCTCCTCAGAAGAGTTGACAGGACAGAATTCCTTGATGTGTGGATAGCGACCAATCTAACATGAAAATATTGTAGTAAAATTGAACGCTTAACTAAGTCTACCTATGACTGAATAAGTGATCTGAATGAAATCTGGTGGGAGCACACTACTTCTACATATTTATACTTATAATGGTATCAGTGAACATCTGATATTGGGGGGTTTTGAAAAAAGTTCAATGGTTTACAACTCTTTTGATGTCACTATGTCTTACAGGTCTTATGACATAAACATGCACCAATACTTTTATATTTTTTGTACGGTTTCCAATTAATCAAGAAAGGTATATTACATCTACAAATACCACATCAATAACTGATTGTGATGACATGAGAACTGTGCATGTAATATGATTGCCAGGCTTTAATACACAAAATGCTTCATTTGTTTTCAAATTCAACCACATAGTTATTAAGAACTTTCTGTCCTATTGTTTGTAGATTTGATTCAGGTGAATAGCATTGAAAGATTTTATAGAAGACATGGGCACATGAAAAATGATATCTTTATACAAGTTGTAATAAGTTTATTCCATACCTCTTTATCCAGTTGCTTTTGTATAGTTTCCCTGTCTTTTTCTGAGCTTCCCATAGCCTTACGAAGTGCCACCAATTGCTGTCGTAGAAGAATGACTTCTTGGTCGGCCATAATCTTGATCTCCAGATATTCACGTTTACATTTGTCCACATCATGTCTTAACTCACTCACCTAGAAACAATTGTAAGTCACATGTTCAAGTGTATTAACTATCCACTTTTAAATGGAAACATAAGCATAACAACAACAAAAAACAAAAAACAAAGGCATAAACACATTGTTGAGTATGTATGTATCGAAGCAATAACATTGGGAATTTCACAAACCACCTTCAAATTGGCTGTTTCTAAACTTCTAATACTACAAAATAATTCAGAGCAGGTAATCAAAAACAGTAGCATCTTGAGTTCCAGTTATACAACAAGAGATGTATGAAGGAATTACGATGGGCTCTGATAGTGTTAAAGCTGTTCGTACATCCATATATTTCCTACAGACTTTTTTAAAATACATTTTTTGCTTTATGGTGCAATGATTTTTATAAAAACTCATGATATTTTAACACTTAAAATGATGGCATGAGGGCTTCATAACCAACGACAATCCAAATTCAATAGATGGTGTTACCTCACTTCTAAATTTTGTATTCAAATCTAGAGCCTTTTTAAGATGACAACTTACCAGCTTATTATAATGCTCTTTGAGTTGTGTCACCTTCCAGCTACTCATAGAACGCATCTTGAGCAACACACGAGTCATCTCATTGTTTTCTTGCCGTAACACTTGCAGTTCCTCTGCTCTTTTTAAGTTGAGACGTGCGCTGTCACCAGCTGAAAAATTGAAATGGATTTAAGAAACAAAGACTTAATATATCATAAAGAAAACACTGTCAAACACTGTAGAACACATATGTGTTCAAAGAAAGTACATGCAGTGAAAGATGTAAGACATTTCTAAACAAGAGAAAATAAAAAAAAATTAGCAAAAAACTGTCTGCAAAAATGGATAAAAAAGCAGATAAGACCTATTGCACTCAAGAATCTAAAAAGAGAATCTGGATGCTGCTCCATTCTCTCTTTACATGCATAATTTGTACTAGTCATGACTCTTTATATACTGTATACGTGGTAGATTTTGTGAGGGTTTTATTTTCGGGAATTTTGTGAGTAGACATGAAAACACAAAAATATTCTATGGCAAGAGAGTTACATTATAATTAATGTAGAATCCACAAAATTAAAGTCTTGCAAATTTTCCAAAAACTATAAAATCGCAAAAATATCTGAACACAAAATTACCACTTATACAGTATATAAAAGTGTAAAAACGGCACAATGTCCATGATGCTTGAATGCACTAATAACAGGATAAACTGGGTGCTCAAAACAAATCTGCATATATCCATAATAATTCAAGAACATACTGATATGTTTTATTGTCATGTCAGTGATTGGGATGGTGCCAAATGGAACTACAATGTAAGAAAATATGGTTTGAACAATTTGTAGGTCTATGTGAAGTGTTCCCCATGATCTATGTTGAATCCCACAATTTGCCCAACATTAACTAATAATGGTCTCACAACATTGATTGATAGGGAAAGGGAGGGGTGTGAGGAAGGGGAATCGTCAGGCAACTATTAACAAGTTTATATTTTAGCATGACCCAAATAGTGTGCACTTGTTGGTACAAACAACATGTCAATTAGGGTCAGTGTTCGAACACATTATTTCTAAGACTGTAGTTTGGTAAGTGCTATTTTGAGCCATCTTACAGGCGACCAATAAAAATAAAGTGCATCTTTAATACATAATTGCCATGTACTTACGTCCTCGTCCTGGTGTCTGAGATTGGAAATTACTCATGGCTGTATCTGCTTCTCTTCTTACTTGACTCACTATGTCATAGGTCTCATCATAAAGACGTGTTCTAAATATAGACAATTATTGAGACAACTATATTAATTATGCATCATTCATTAAATGATCCCTAATTTCTCTATCATCACAAATACTAATATAAAGGTACACAAAAAAGCTCCCAGCATGAGTATTCAGGAAGAACATTAGTCAAATGATGTGGTAAAGATATAGTATTTATATTGTTTTTACTTTTATCAGGCAATGAGATCAATGTTCTTTCCAAGAGGTGGTAGTATTGATGTATATTGACTCAGAATCTCAGATTATCGGTATAAATGACTTGTTATTACAAAAATTTGCCAAACTTGGCAGTATAATTTGAGATTTTAAACAAACATTACAAATTTTGAAGCAATTTTGCTTTGATTTTCTGCAATTGTTCGATAGCTGTAAACAAAATAGGCAAAGTTTTGTGTACATTTATTGGTTTCTACTTTCGTTTTTTTCTCAGTTTTCACCTTAAGAGAGGTCCATTTGATTTTGATTTTTCATCATAATGTATTAAATTAATAAGATAAATGTACCATATTATAAATCTTACCCAAATTCATCATATTTGACCTTGAGGTCAAATGCAGATGTGAATAGATTGCGCACTAGGCCATCATACTGGTCTTTGACTCTCTCTGTGATATCTTCTTCTTGCTGGGTCATTTGTTGCATCACTTCAGCAAGTTTTGCTCTCAATGCTGTCACCTCTGCATAACAAGGTCATAAGATGTTACTGATAAAGCTAAAAAAGAAGTTGACTTGCCCTTTAAGTGCCAATGTCTGGGTCGGTCAGTCATTTTTTTAAGGTGAACAAACAGATACTACACAAGAACACAGATTATAAAGAATGCTGAACATGCATCTATCTTCTTTCCTGAAAAAGTGGCAGGACACATTGATAACGTGCGGCGTGCACTACAGAGGGATCCCAGGATAACTGCTCGTAGAAATCCCTTACCACATATTCCAAGGACATCATTTTTGTTCCTCAGTCTCTTTTAAACAATTCTGTTCAAATGCCCACCCCAATGTTTCTAGACGATTGAAGCCCATGGATAGACCAATGTTAGTATCGTTTTGACGCTCATAATCATTCTTTCTGTAAAAGTGGCACAACGTCGAATTTGGGTAGCTTTGATAAACTGGGCATATCTCAGGATTGACAAATCCAAATCAGATCAAATAAACGGCATCTGAAAGCTGAGTGTTTTCCCTTTCCGTGTGTATAAACATATTACACCAAACTTTAGGACTTCATGGTCAACAAGTTGCGCAAACACAAGCACAATTTTTGTAGGGACACCCTGTAGTTTTTCTTCCACTTTCTATATGATTAACCCACCTAATATAAGCTCATGGCTTCTATCTGCCAGTTGACACTGTACATCCACCAATGCTGCTGAACTAGCATCTGTATAGGCTTTCTTTAAATGCTTAATCTCCTAATCAAGATAAATAAATACAAATAAGAAGATTCGTTGGAAAACACAGAATTTGTTTTTAACGTAGCAAAATCAATTGCAATTCATTGATATAATTGCTATTGAGCATAACATTTTTATTTGATAACGGGTGGAAATATTAGGGTGGTTTGTATATTTTGTCTTCACTACTTTGGTTCATGGGGTAAACTATGAGTATATAAAAATATAGTCGATTAGGTTATGTAGACCAAATAAATAAAAGAAAAGAAAAAAGATTGCTGTAATTAAGAGTTATCGGGATTATGCCTAAAAAACCCAATTGAATCTTGATTTTATAGTATTTTATTGCTATTATGCTATATCTTTTGCACCGTACATACTTCTATATACAAATAACAGTGATATGACATGAGAAATATATCTACTTTTTTTCTGGACACACGTTAAGGTCAATCATTCAAACATCATTATACCATTTAAGTTATTTTGTTTGACTTAAACCAATCCATTTCTTACTTGTTCTCTTTGGTATAGCGTTTGTTGATGTTGCCTCAGAAGATTCTCATAAAACATGGAATAATTCTCAAAATTACTCTTCTCTCTATGCATGATCATGGAAGCTAGTTGAGACAGGGTATTATTAAGATCCTCCTTGGAGATGGTGATGCTATCACCATGGTCACGACTGGCTTCTAATAGGGCCATGGTAAAGTCTTCTGCTATCTGGGGTTTGGCCATAGTGATGCGTTCATTGATGACCTACGTAATTTAAATAATATTGATAGTGAATATCATCTTATATTTCAAGTTATTCACCACAATTTATCTGAAATTTGTAGCTCTTTTCTTTATCTCGTTACTTGCAAGAAGTTTTTGTTTACCATATATGATGCCTATGCTTAAAGAGCCATGGTCTTAGGTAGAAGTCATTTAACTAAAGCAACAATATACCGCCAATGAACACAAATTTTGATGTTTAAAGGTCTATTTAGTGAAATGTGACCTGCTCCCACAAAATGAGCGTAAAGTCGTGGCGAAGATGTTGCTGAATTGAGCTAGGATAGCATGTTATTGATTTTTACCGTTTGTTTTTAGTATGGATCAAGCCCTTTTATTTATAGCGGGATTATAAAATAAATAGCCTGGCATGGCTGGTAATACTCTTAAAATAAGTATACATACTATTATTTTAGAATTCCCCTATAATAGTCGGGGGCCATGGTTCCATTCATACCAACAACAATTTAAACGGTAAATCAATAACATGCTATGCTGCCTCAATTCAGCAACATCTTCGCCTCGACTTTACGCTCATTTTGTGGGAGCAGGTCACAAATAACAATTTTATTTTCAAATTTCATTCAAAACTTAAGAAAACACTAAAAATTGTCAGCGATTTATTACTTTCATTCCAAGAAGTTGTAAATAGGTAAATTAAACAAAATGTTAACAATTTTGAAACAATCCCAGAAATCATCAAAAATATATAAAAGACTTCAGCAATTAAATGGTACTAAACTGCCCCTCAGTAAAAGCATTTTATCTCCAAAATATCTACATTCCTGTCCCTCTAAACTCATTCCCTCTTCACTTAAAACCCTCTTATACTCACTGGTTTCTTCCACAGATCTGTTGGCAGCGTCCCCTCCTCCCTGGCTCTCTCTGCCATCACTAAGGAATGTTCCCTAGCAACCTTCTTCTGTAATTCATGAATCATATGAAGCTCTAAGCTCTCCAATAATTTCACAAGTTGCTTGGCGCGTAATTCCATCTCTGATGTGCCTGAAGGGGCTACAATTGGCTCATTATCTGCTATCATGCCTTCATATTGCTCAGCCTGTGTAAGATATTTAAGACACAAATAGTTTCAATGTTAGCCAAGGAACATAATGAGATTGAGTACAAAATACCTCTATGTAATTTCCTATCCACACCAGTACCCTTGTGAAGCTGCAACAAATATTCTTTCTATACTTTTTGTTGGCTCAAGATGGGAGGTGACGTCAGCACATATTATACTGAATGCATCATGATATTGTGCGCGTATCTACAAAGCGACTGCGTTTGCATACTTGCAATCAAAGAAGAATGTCCCCCCGTGGCGCAGAGAGTTCTGCGCATATCACTAGATCATGAGCTGACATCATCTCCCAACTTGAGCTGTCACACAGGCTATGGTAGAGTTGTTATAACTAGATTAATAATTGAAAAACACCATGGAAGATCAGAATTACAATGCAGAATGATAAAAAACCTAAACAGCCTGATGGCAGAACATGACCTAATAATTAAAAGCAGATCACATCAAAGTTAGCTTGTAAAATAAACATATAAAATCAAAGCGATGTATTGCCATAATTTCCCAACAACTTTACTTTTTCATCTTTCCCACTATACTATCCTCACAATTCACATATTGTTCATGCTCATTAATTTGTAAATCTATAAGCTTTTACGTAGATGTTACCTGGTTAGTCCTCCGTGCAATACTGATAATAACTGGATAGATGATGTCTGTCTTGTATACCTTACTGCAAAAATAAATAAATAACAAAAGCAAAATTTGTAAAAAGAGAAAACAAAAAGACAGTTACAAAATCCTTGATATTGAAAGAGATAATTCATGCACTTCTTACTCTATAACCTCTCTCTGATGGTTATAGAGTATTTTTTTAGGTTTAATACTTCTCTTTCCAAAAATATAAGCCCTTTCTAGATTTTTTTACAGCCTTCTTATGTATTTTTAAACAATCATGATCTATACCTTTAAATTCAAGTGACCTGTTATAAAATAATACAATTCCATTCCCTTAATCTTTGCAGCGAGTAAATTTCAATACATATGTATAGATAATTTCATTTAACATTTGATGTTGGATTATTTCAATGCCTACTATTTTGACAATTAAAAGACCTTTAAAGATTGTTAAAAACTGGAAGAGTCCAAGTAAACTATGCAATGGATTTATATTTATTGGATTTCTCTATCATATTGCAGGAGACTTACCAGAATTTCTTGTAAAGTGATGGTGTATTGATTTCTTGCACACCAAGTTTCCTATTACCCCAGTCACTTTTGAATAGTTCTAGTTGCTTCCATATAATCAGGAAATCTTTCAGAAGGGAGTACGCTGCTATAGGTTCTGTAGTGCGAGATATTGGTCCTTTCTTCATTGGCACTACTGAAGTTGTAAAGAAATATATTAGGTGTTGGTTATAATATAATATAGGAGTAAATAGCTTTTGATGAATAAATAACTTCATCAGACGTAGCATTGTGAGGTTACACAAACACTTTAACAACAAATATCTGGGATCACCGAGTATGGGTTAAGGGCAGTGTCAACCCGGCACTTGTTTCAAAAATTGAATTTCATATTTCTCTATTATTTAATACTTTTATATGTATTCTAACTATCGTAAGCGATTATTTCCCGTTCTTTTGGGTGATTTTAAATTGTTGTTTTGGTAAGTTTGAGTCAGGAAAAGGCGCATGGTTATTTGGCGGGAATTTAAGCGGAGTTCCGCGCTTTTCAAATGCTGCGACAGCTGTTCGATCATTGCGTCGCGCGCTGAAACTCCCCGCGTAATACTAGACGCACCGCTTAATATCCGCGACGTAGACGCGAAAAACAAAAGAGCGCAAAACAATGTCTAAAAATGTAAACAAAGGCCAATCTTACGATCATTTAAATTTCAGTTTTCTTCCAATTTCTTCACATTGTGACAATATAAATTGAATCTGATCGTTTATTATGATTGTTCATAATAGTATACTCGCTTTTTAGGTCACACGCCCGTGTATTCCGTGAACATTTAGCTTTAAATGGTGGAAAATGTCAATATTTTTACTAAATCTATGTTTTCTAGAAGTTCAAATTTGAAGGAATTTTCAGACAACATAACTAAAAATATATCAAACTATCAGGTAAGCTTTTACTACCATTGTGTAGAGGACTTTCAGCACTAGGAGGCAATTTTTTATTTTTTAGATTATGGATTTTAAACTTGAGATATGCATCCATTTCTAGCGAAATGTATGCAAAAAAACCACGACTTTTACACTTTTCCGATGTTTTTAGCAATATTTCCAAAACCAAGCTTATTTTGGAAAAAGAAAAAATTGCCTCCTAGACAAAATTGTTTTGTTTACAAAAACGTAGAACAAATTACCATTTTTTATTTTATAGTTATGCTGTCTGAAAAATTTGGGGTAAAAAAATTGCTTTTTGGTTCATTTCTCAAAATTTAGTTTATTTGGTATCACATTGATATCACCATCGGATTCCTTATCAAATTTCCTTTTTAAAAATGTATACTTTTATGTACTTTTATTCAATATTCTCAAACTTAGAAGCAAAAGTTGATCATCAAAATAATAGGGTTGACACTTCCCTTAACTGAACTTTGTGTTATCAGTCTGATATAACATGTGAAAATAATGTCCAGGACTTCAAAATTACCTTCTTAGTTTTTTTAAAAATACAGTCAGAAGGGAGTTGCTGCCTTTGGCTGGATAGTCCAATGGAAATGTCTAGAAAACAAGCAGTAACTAAGCAAATTCCCACTAGTGTGATGAATCATTACAGTCAGCTACAAATAAGTTAAGCTTTTTCTGTTACAAGTGTGTATTACGCGTAAACATAGAAGTAGGGTTCTCATTGATTAAGTGGAACAGCTTGATGCTGATGCTAAAGCCATGCATCTGATTTTCCCTACTATATTTAGCAAACTGATCAACTTATAATCCTACATCAACACATGCTTACTTTCAGGTTGTCCATTCTCATCATCATACGCACTCGTTGGTCTTGATCCGCTAGATTTCACACTAACCATGCTCTGACGTCTAGACATCTTGGGATCTCCCCCATCCTCATTGTCACTATCATCTCCTACCATACTAAGATCTTGGTAACCACTCTGGAGGATGTCTTCCATTAGTAAGGATACTCCTAGGATTTCACCGTGGGCAACATGTCTGCAATATAGAAAGTAAATGTGTGAGGCAGGCAGCACATCAAAAGGGGGACTTTGTGGCTGTGTGTTTTTCAAGATATACATGTAGACTATTGAAAAAGGACAGAAAATAATAAAGAAAATAATACAAATTTAGGAGTCATTTTCACTCGTAAAATCTGAATGCCTTTCCCTGAGAGCGCACATAATAAACTCAAATTGACTTCAGCTGCAAAGTCCCCTCTTTTGATGTGCAGCATCACATATAATGAGAGACAGAAAGGACCCTTTGCAATGGGTATTTGCATTATACTCTGTTCAATTTGAGGTATGAATGAGATTGGAGATTGGAGAATACATATCGTTGATTTTTTGTCAAAACCGTGTATATTTTTTCTGGTCCTTCAGCATGTATAAAGTAAAGCAGCCCAATGGTTATGCATATGAAGTGTTGCTTTTTACATGCTGAAGGGCCAGCAACAATATACAGCAATTTAAAATTATACTGCAGACAATGGTTTGCATTCATTGGAATATGCTTTGATGTCATCATATTCATATTTTGGGTCAAATATTAAGATTTACCTTTAGTCTCATCACAGGCAATATGACTGAAACAAATCTGGAGACTATTGAGTTTATGAATGCTCACATTAACAAATAGACAAATTAATACCTATAGTCTATTTGGCCATCATGGGACAGTGACATAACTGCGTATTCTACAAATTGCAGCACATAACGCACACGCCTACTCGAGGCGCTGGCGTAAACACACGCCTGTTCAGTTACGTCACTGTCCAGAAAAAGCCAAATAGAGCAAATAGGTAAAATATGTAGTGTTTACATCTTGTATAAGATTATTTTGATATATGAGGCCAAATATATTATAAAATAAAAACATTATTTTGAAAATATACAGTTAGGCAACAAAAAGATCACACTGTTTTATGGTCAAACAAGCCTCTTTGGTTGGTCAGGCATTCGTTTGGGTTTTGTTTTTGTTTGTTGGTGAAAATATTGAATTTCAATCATTTTTTCTTCTTTTCAAATGGGTCGGTCTGGCCCGGAGAACAAGGTGTGTTTTTTTCCGTTGCCTTACCCCTAATCTAATATTTTGTCAAGTTTACTTATTATTACCTATCTACATCCTTGACTCCTGCCAGGCATAGCTGCATATAGTAAGCAATCTAATATTTTGTCAAGTTTACTTATTATTACCTATCTACATCCTTGACTCCTGCCAGGCATAGCTGCATATAGTAAGCAATCTGATACCAATTCTCTATTCTCAGTGGGTAGGGGCCTCTCCTATACAAGAATGAAAAGATAAAACAAAACCACATTATGCATTGTTTATATTACAAGTTTTGATATTGTAATTCAGTTAACAGGGTACACAACCGACTTCTTCCAAGGTTTGGTCAGCTTCCAGTTTAATCAGTTCCAAATTGGCGAGAAATATCCGTTTTTTATCTCTCCCTGCGCAAAAGTAATCCAAGCGGACGCGCGCAAGTATGGCCACACACTGTTTTGGCCGGACGCTTCCATCACGCATATGATGCACAGTGCGCTTGTTGCCTTCATGTGTGCGCCTGTGTCCTTCTATATTCATTCGATGTAATGAGGCTTCGCCATTATTTTATTTTTTGAATATTAAAGACCAAAAGTGAACAATAAATAGCTGGCATTGTAACATTTGAACGCGTAGCACGTCATTGAACGTATGGTGTGGGGAGCAATGCTGCTAAATCTTGTGGACAGTCACTGTGGTTGGTGTGCATTTTTTCAAACAAGCGACAAAGCAATGAAGCCAACAAGTGCTACAAATGTGGTATCATTGGAAAGATGGTCATATTAGCATTGATATGTAACACAATATAAAAATATCAATAAATATGTGAAATATTGTATAAAACATTCCCACATGGTAAGGAAATTGGTTATTCATGGTTACAAGACAGTTTGACAGTTAACACAATGAATGAGTTTCCACCTGAGCTCTTGGATATTGAATTTACACAATGGTGGTTAAATAACCATCACACACAATACAAAAGAAGTCCTATTCACCTTCCTAGATATGCTCTCCATGGGAACAACTCCTGTGCCATAAAATCCCTGGGCTGCAGCGGTTCTGGTATAGGCAGATAGGCATTAAATAAGCTTGGTTGTTGTACACTACCCAACATAGTCAGGGCTGTGTAAATGTTGTCTGTTACATTACGGAATCCTGGTACGTTGCCAGTGGATAGTAAGGTCTCTCGGAGGGAGAATCGCACACTGGAGTCAAACTCTAGGAAGAGGATGTGTCGTCTTAAAGTGAGGTAGTCCGCAACCTGAAACAAGATGAAAACATAACAAGGATAACACACTTTTTAATTGAGATTTGGTGGCAAATTTGGTACCAAATTTTGCTAAAAAGATTCATCCAAATGTCTATGTAGCCTGTTTGGTCAAAACGGATTTCACTCTATAATAATAATAATAATAATAATAATAATAGTAAAACTTATAAAGCACAAGTATCCGTCAAACAAAGCCGCTCACTGCGCTACAGACAACAGAGAAACAAACAGAGAACATGATAAAAAACAATACAAATGCAGAAACATAATAATATACTACTACATGTATACCAACACACATGGGATATAGGATCTATACCAATACCAACACACATGGTTTATAGGATCTAATCAAAGAACATGACTTTGATTTGTAGTAAGCAAACAGAAATACATGTCCTACTTTTCAAATGGTGGTTACCTCGCAACAGAAATTGGAAGATGAACCACCATTGAATACATGATGTGGGTATGTCTCAATTTGTGTCCATAGAATTACAAAGGCAATCATGAATTGCTGCAACTGACTTTAATGAAACTCAAGCGATTAACCATTTGTCATAAGCTTATCGGGTTTCTTAGAATACTTGAGCTACTGAGATCTCAACAATGAGTAATTATAAGCTTAAATAATGCTTTGCTGAACGTTCTTTCTTTGATTTACCTGTTGTGGATCTGTAGGATCATCTAGATGATTGACTTGTTTTTGTATTTCTCTTAGTTCTGCTGATATGCCTTCCGTTCCTCCCCAGTCAGCTGTTACAAACTCCATTTTCTGAGAACCAAGTCTATAGAAAAAACAACCACCACAATATCTTGTTAAGGCGACTAAAAACACACCTGTTCTACAGGCGGGACTGATCCCCAAAGTTTCTGACTCTGAGGCAATTCACCCTGTTTCCCAAAGCCCGCCCGACCCACTGACCCTACCTGTGAGAGGTTCATTTGCTCTTAGAACAGTTTTTTTTGTCACTTAACTTCATTAATTTTACAGTACAGTATTAAATTCTCTTTTCATCATTATGATGTAATGACATTGAATGCATATTAGTCACTGATATATTTGTATGCACCTACGTGACCTACACAAAAGATGGAAGAAAGCAATACTTGGCTACCTAAGCTTCTGATAAAATCATAGACTGAATTGTCTAGTTTGGATCAGAAGAAAATTATGACCAAATTGAATGCAATTTCACAGTGGTTTGACACTTGTGAGATGAAAATCCACATTATGTTGCAAGGTGTCAGATAACTTAAAACAGTCATAAGTTGTTCCAGATTTATTAAAGATTACATATCGTCAGCCTGCTTCGATAATTGCCTAACTCACTTTTCAGCAATATTGAGTTTTTTGCATAAATCATGACCTCATTACATTATGCACATGCTGTTATAATACCTAAGTCATTGACCAATCAAAAGTGTTGATAAATGAAGAGTTTTGTTGCAAAAGGGCCACCAGACCACTCCAACATGTTACTCATTTTGCATATTGAATTTGCATTGACCAATCCATGGAATTAATCAAATTATTGTATGGCTGTGTTCATCTGTTTCTATATGACTTGGATTAGTGCATCCATGCACGCCAATTGAGGCATCAACAATACAAGACACATTCCACATAATGAATAGCCATCCATCAATAATGCTAAATGAGTAACAGGTACACAGGTAACAGGTTTTATACTTTTGTTGTTTTCTAGGAACTAGAAAAAATGAGTTAGGCAATTATCGAAGCAGGCTGACGATATGTAACAATAATTACCCTATAACACAGTGATGGATGCTTATATTATCTGCACACAGATATGACAAGATTTCCTGCACAGCCATCGCATAGAATAATGAAACAATAAAACACTATACATAACTTACCTTGCATGAGAGCTTCCAAGCTTTGCATGAGCACTTAAGTACTGAATTATATCATGCATAGCTGCCACATGTTTAATGGTTAAGATAAACCCCTATATGTAACTTACCTTGCATGAGAGCTTCCAAGCTTCGCATGAGCACTTAAGTACTGAAGGATAGTATGTATAGCTGCCACATGTTTAATGGTTAAGATAAACCCCTATATGTAACTTACCTTGCATGGGAGCTTCCAAGCTTTGCATGAGCATTTAAGTACTGAAGGATATCATGTATAGCTGCCATATGTTTAATGGTTAAGATAAACCCCTATATGTAACTTACCTTGCATGGGAGCTTCCAAGTTTTGCATGAGCATTTAAGTACTGAAGGATATCATGTATAGCTGCCACATGTTTAATGGTTAAGATAAACCCCTATATGTAACTTACCTTGCATGAGAGCTTCCAAGCTTCGCATGAGCACTTAAGTACTGAAGGATAGTATGTATAGCTGCCACATGTTTAATGGTTAAGATAAACCCCTATATGTAACTTACCTTGCATGAGAGCTTCCAAGCTTTGCATGAGCACTTAAGTACTGAAGTATATCATATATAGCTGCCACATGTTTAATGGTTAAGATAAACCCCTATATGTAACTTACCTTGCATGAGAGCTTCCAAGCTTTGCATGAGCATTTAAGTACTGAAGGATAGTATGTATAGCTGCCATATGTTTAATGGTTAAGATAAACCCCTATATGTAACTTACCTTGCATGGGAGCTTCCCAGCTTTGCATGAGCATTTAAGTACTGAAGGATATCATGTATAGCTGCCACATGTTTAATGGTTAAGATAAACCCCTATATGTAACTTACCTTGCATGGGAGCTTCCCAGCTTTGCATGAGCATTTAAGTACTGAAGGATATCATGTATAGCTGCCACAAGTTTAATGGTTAAGATAAACCCCTATACATAACTTACCTTGCATGAGAGCTTCCAAGCTTTGCATGAGCACTTAGGTAATGAAGGATAGTATGTATAGCTGCCACATGTTTAATGGTTAAGATAAACCCCTATATGTAACTTACCTTGCATGGGAGCTTCCAAGCTTTGCATGAGCATTTAAGTACTGAAGGATATCATGTATAGCTGCCATATGTTTAATGGTTAAGATAAACCCCTATATGTAACTTACCTTGCATGGGAGCTTCCAAGCTTTGCATGAGCATTTAAGTACTGAAGGATATCATGTATAGCTGCCATATGTTTAATGGTTAAGATAAACCCCTATATGTAACTTACCTTGCATGGGAGCTTCCAAGCTTTGCATGAGCATTTAAGTACTGAAGGATATCATGTATAGCTGCCATATGTTTAATGGTTAAGATAAACCCCTATATGTAACTTACCTTGCATGGGAGCTTCCAAGCTTTGCATGAGCATTTAAGTACTGAAGGATATCATGTATAGCTGCCACATGTTTAATGGTTAAGATAAACCCCTATATGTAACTTACCTTGCATGGGAGCTTCCAAGTTTTGCATGAGCACTTAAGTACTGAAGTATATCATGCATAGGTGCCACAAGTTTGATGACAAGATGAAGTCCTTTTAAGCAGGTGTCTTCATCCAGAGTCTTGAACATCGTCAACATCTCAGAATGGTGAGGAAGAAACCATAGATTCAGTAAGGTGGTTGCATCTGGAGAGATAAGACATCTTGGCCTCTTCTTGAGCTCTCTGTAAGATCAGAATTTTGTTTATGATTATGTTTAGAGGAATTTTATACCGTAACCATTTTGGAAATATCACATGCCTTGAGAGCTCTCCATGACATTGGAAGAAGCTGTTTGTGAACAAATAATGATACTCTACATAGGAGAGTAAATTATAAGAAAGATGGAACAGACTGGAACATGTGGCATTTCAGATATTTGAATTTTATGAGAAGTTAATTTGATGATTTAGACATTTAATTATCTTTATTTTCTATCATGTTAATTAGATGGATTAGTACAAATCTCATAATTTATGAGAAGGAAGAGAGTTCCATATATGGTCTGTAGGCCTGTGGGGTATGGACATTCCTTTATGGACAGCTATGTTTTATCTAGGGATTTGTTTTCCAATCGACAATTTATCCATTACTTAGCAATTTATTCATATTGTGTTTCATATCAATGAATAGGTGATGTGTTCCATTTTACATTGATACCACATTCAAAGCAGTCACTTATTTCAGTACTCAGCCAACTGCTTGATAATATTGGGAGGTCTTATTCAAAATGTGTCAAATTTACTATTTTGTGTTCAAAAGATCAACTATGTCATCTGTTCAAAGAAGTATTCTATTGAAACTATAGCATAGAGTGATGTTCTATTGACTTTTGAGCCCATGTTAGCCCATATGAGACCTGTCACCACAAAATGAGCGTTAAGTCGCCAGTGTGCATTAGGAGATATGGTCTAATGAACATGCCAAAAAACAATACAAAACAAAGGAATTTTTGTCTTTCAATTTGATTTTTGATCAGGAATACATTGAGGAATTATGACATGTTGCATATCATTTTTAAGCTTGTTTTCTGGGCATTCTGAATCTGGATAAACCTCAGAACCTAATTTTCCGACTTAACTCTCATTTTGTGATGACAGGTCTCATATTATTAAATAGCTGAGCACTGAAACAAGTGATTAGTACAAATTTTGTATCATTGGAAAGATGAACATATCAGCTATCCAATGATGTGCAACACACTATGAACATATCACAAAATATACCAAAGATATGAAATTTAAAAAACAATTTTGAACTTTGTTGATTGTTAAGAGGTTTAGTTAGTGATTGATGTAGCAATAAAAATATAATTCAAATAATAACTACACATAATTTGATTCTATTGCTTACCTAGGATTAGTTTCCAGCCCTATCTTGTCATCCATGGGAGTTTTCTTCTCAGCTTGTAAGCCAATAATGAAGTGTGTTTTCTTAATACTTGGAAACTCATCTAGTAGTTGTAGCATACTATTGATGTAACCGATGATCTGACCACGTAAAGAGTACTGTGACATGCGACGCATGAACTTGCGGCAAAAGCCAGAAATCAAACCCCTGAAAGATAAGCGTTGGATTGGATGATGATTTAATATTCAATAAAAATAACTTTTTGATTTTGTTTTCCAGGTAATGTGATTAAAAACACCAGTACATAAGTTTTAGCATGACACAAAAAGTTGCTGTTCTGTAAAAACCTCACATGTTTTTTCCCGGCCCTTCAGCATGTATAAAGTAAAAATTACCCAACAGTTATGAATTAGGAAATGTTGGTTTATACATGTTCAGGGGCATACTATTGATGTAACCAATGATCTGACCACGTAAAGAGTACAGCAAAAGCAAGACATCAAACTCCTGATAGATAAGCCTTGGATTGGATTATGATTTAATATTAAAAAAAAAAGAGTTTTTCAGGTAATATCGATATATTAAACATGACATACATCATGTGTAATCTTGTGTGGGACACTAGAATTAAGGCTATCCGCAACAAGATTTGTACTATAAATTAACTTTATCCATGCTCCTAATTGCAATCTCTACTTGTATCCCACATGGGGACAAATATACATAAGGTCAACAAGCAAGCTCATAGTTCCATCTGATATGAAATAAGTTAATTTCTACTAATACCTTTTCAATTTTTCCACCTCTTCTGGATTCTTCATAACGGTTCCTTTTGCAGATTTCTTGGAGAGGAAAGCATTCAACATGACATCACGGGCTGGAGTCTGTAAAACATTTACAAAGTAAGGCTTAAAAAGTTGACATCAAAAGAATCAGCATAGATGAACTCTAAGTTGGTTAGATCAAATTACAAATTTATATAAAAGGTAGCAGGTCAACATAAATGGCTCCTGTAAACAATTAATTGGCAATAGCAGAATGAACGTACAATGTCTAATTTTGTTAGAAACTGTTCAAAATAGACCTTGTGGTGAACATATATTTTAAACCTTGATATTTTTGTGAAGAGTTCAAAAAATCCCTTTCAATGCATTTCCATCTAAGGCGAAAACAATTAAATACTTTGTCTCAGCGCCTTTTGGCTAAAAAACTATGTGCTATGCCATTTATCTATTTTTTACCAAAATAGGCTATGGTCTATGCGCTCTATTTTCTAATTTTCTGTTTATAAAAATAATAATATAGTTAATAGTTGTGCTTTGTTCTTTTTAATAAAAGTAATCAGATATGATCAATGCACATTGTATGCTTGTGTTCTCTTCATCTCTTAACTTCACAAAGTTAGTTAAATGTGTGTTCTCAGTCACAAAGTTGCCGAGTATCACCGAAACTGACTAGTTTTGTTTTTTCAATCGAAAAATATATAAATTGAAAACCACCCCTGAAAAATATTGCTGCCGCGCGTAGCGTTACTGCAGCAATTTTTTTCAGTTTTTCCTTCTTCTTTTTCTGCAATGCGTGAAATCTCATTTTAAAAGCAATGCGCGCAGGCCATTGAGACAAAGTATTAAATTTTGTTGGCCTAACTGGGTACCTTTTCTAATTGTAATGATATAAATGCCGCAGGAGAGCGTTTCTTTGCTTGCATGCCATGCCTCATTTTCCCGGCAATCACAACTGCCTCAATGGCGCTATCACGACGAAACAATTTGGCGGGCTTCTTTTGCTTCTTGCTGTCTGTTTCTACTGGTTCTGCTACTTTCTTTTGCCTGATAAAATAAAATCACACAATTTGAATAGGAATTTATTTACCTCTTATAAAGGATGGGTAAAAAGAATTCATTCAAAATCAAATCAATATTATACATTTCTGACCGTAATAGGAAGAGAAGCAATGCCAAGAGCAATAGGACTGACTGTTTACTATAATCAGCAACAAGAATCACAGGATTTTATGGTTTCTTTAATAAATATAACTATTTTTGTACCACTAATGTGTTTTTGAAACCAAACAGATTTGTGATTTTCATCGTCAATGATCCATAGTAATTATTACTAGTAGTTAATTGAATCAACTGAACACACATCTTTACATGCATTTAATATGAAACAAAGATAAAATATTGTCAACATTTGTGATTAGATCATTGAAAATATAGATGATGTTTTATGCCATCATCTCCTACTAGACTGTGAACTGGTAATGAACAATGATGAATAGTGAAATTTAACAGGGGCCTTGTTAGTATAATTCCATACCTTGTTCGGCATTAAATGTGTTTTTCTATTTGAATGACCGCAAACACCATTTTTTTTATCAAAAGATTTTGATTTTTTGTTTTGTTTTTGAGAAAGCTCAAGTAATAATACCCTTCTGGTCCAATATCTATAATTCAGAAATCTTAAAGCACATTTTCAAAGCTTAATTACCAAAGTTGAGTTTTTTTACTCATTTTGTATGGAGAATTGGTGGTTAGATGGTTTAGTATAAATAATAACTTAATCACTAGTATGTACGGACAATAAGGGTTTGTTTTCTTTTTCCAAAAATCATTCTACACAAAATTGTACATTGTTATTGGTGCTACTTGTGTGTTATTTTGTGTAATTTCCATTTAGCATAAGCACAATCCAAAAAACCTGTTCTGTGGGGCAGAATGCCATATTTTTAAAAATTTAAAAAAAATTTTTCCAACAAATTCAGAAATTGTTGACAATTTTGAAAATAAATGAAAATGTTTGAATATTTTTTAGAAGAAAAAAAAGATAAAAACAACAGATGTATGACGCTTAATTGAGAGGTCTGTTTGCCCAAAGAAAAGGTTTTTGTTGCTTATTGGTGCTATTCTATTATTGGTATCATCAGTGCTATTTTTTTTAAATAATTAATACCCTTAGTTGAATTCCAATACATTACCTATGCATATCCTGGAAATCACCAAGAGATGTTGACGAGCTATGTGCAAGTAATACCTCAGAATCTCTGAATTAAGGTGCAACAAATAGTTAGAAGGATTAAACAATACATGGACAATAAACAGACTATTAATAGATTGTTACTTGGATAAAAATATTAATGATAAATCTGATTGTCAGTCCTGCTTCTGAAAACATGTAGATTTGTACTGGTGATGAGAATGACAGGGATTTTCCAAAAGTATTACAGTTATTACTTGGCCATCAAACATTGATATCATCTTGAGTACCTCCCATTTATTTCTGTAAATTGACATATAATGATTGCCCAGTAGTTGGGGGAGGGGGAGGGGGCAAAGGGATATTTTGGTTCAGTTTCCTCTAAAAGCACCATATTTTCCCCAGATGTTACCTGTCAAAAATAAAAATAGTATGGTATGAGCAACATCTGGACATCTGCTTTTAGAAGAATGTGAACCAAACATCCCCTGTGATGAACTACAGACTCCTACCACAGCGGCACACTATTTTTCTAAGCATGCACAATTTCAATTGCAAAAAAGTGAATATTGCAATACCTTTTACCACCACTTTACTTCACAGAGGTCTATGGGAACATTGTCTGAACAAAATACTTCCTATTTCAACAAAGATAAATCAATTTAAAATGGACAAACATAACAGAGTGGCAATAAACATGACAGAGTGGCAATCAGATTGTCTAACCTTTAATTTTCAAAACATCTACCAATTATTTAAATTAGGAAGGGTTGACATTACTTGGAACATACACCAAAAGTTAATTCTATCTATTACCATAATATCTACAGTGCTAATACATCTACAGCTATCTATATAAAACTTGGTAGATCAATTTATATTCCCAATTGCTTGGTATTGATATTAAGCCAAGATCACTGTAACCTAGCACAATGTTTGTACAGATAAAGACTTGTGATGGCTCCCTACTCTTTTTAAAGGAATTAATCTTTTTAAGCGCTGACATTTTTTAATGGGTACGGTATTGCTCTTAAGGTACATGGATCCAACATTTTGACTTCAAGGACAAGGAGGCATGGGGTGAGGTTTATTGGAAAACTAAATTTATATATCAATTATTTTCAATCATCAAAACAAACACATGAAATGTAGCTTTCAATTCTATGCATTGACATTTCATTGAACATAAGAATTTGAAAAAAAGTGAAACCACTTGGAGTTCAACAAAGACAGCCATTTAGGCCTTAAGGTCTCCTCCCTAATTCCAACTCAATGTCTTTATCACTCAGTCTGTATCTTTCTGTAAAACATTGTACATACTCTGCAAAACACCTTTTTGTATGTACACCAAATAAAATATTCTATCAAGGTGTAGATTAATATCAGGATAAGGATGATAAGGGAGGGATGAAAGGAAGAAGGAAGGAAAGAAAGGTAGGAGGAAGGGAAGATATTAATAGCCAATGCCAATGCCATAGCAGCGTATGGCATTTGTTATAGGTGATTGTTAACATATAAAGTGAAAAAGTGAAATTAGTTGTAGTGCTACATAAAATATGTGTTAGTTACCAGACTAGTGTTTAGCTATAACTTAAACAAAGAGCTAGAGTTGGAACTACTATGAAAATACATCATTTTCTAGTATCAATGTATTGCATCTTATAATGATGATGAATCAATACAAATAATGTGCAATATTAATTATCTTAAATTGAAGAAAGAAAAAGGACTAGACAAGAAATAGTTCCTGATTTCTTGAAAGATAGATGGAAGAACAGACACCCCTGTATTTAAGGTTAATTTGTCAGTTTAAAAGTTTCCCTCCTTTATCTACTTTGATGAAGTGCAAGGTCTTTAATGAGGTCACAATGTGAAAAGTATGCTTGACAAGGAAAAGTGATCAAAACTAGGGCAAAGAAAGCCATATACAGGCTAAAAAGAAAATAGAAACAGTTTGGTCACATGATCAGTAAACCCTGATTAAAGGCAAACATTTTCTCTAAATAGTTTTTTTTTTGAAGAGGACAATTATATATAAGCACCAACAACCTTTCATTGCGCTTTGCAGTAAAACAATGAAAGTATGCAGATAAAATCTCAAAGCAATAAAATCACAAAAATAAGTTTACACATGGTAACTATTTCCATTATGATAATATTGTAACTATACCCTCCCTTTTGTATCTTTACCTACCATGAGCTTAAAGTTTCATTGCTTACAATATCATTCAGGAATAGATCTTGTAATGCCAATTGGGTTATTGTTTAGTTTTTCTTGTACCGAAATGTTTATACAGCATAGCTAGTATACCTATTCCAACCACTACACCAATACTTTCAAGACATCAGTTATCACTTACCGCTCCTTTGCTTTATCTATCAGTGCCTGATCACCTCCCTTGAAATATGAACAGAGACTAGCTTGTTGTGCAGCACACAGTAGAGCATTCTTATGTACGGTCTGACACATCAATACCACTTGTAAGCTCTCTAACGCATTGGCTTTCATCGACTGATAAGTAATAAATAAGAGAATTCAATGTGAGGTTATTTCAATATGCATCAGAACCACTGGTTGATGCTAAAATATTTAAAGTAATGTAATATAAACTCAACTATACTTGGATTAGTTTCAAATAGACGAGCCTCTTTACAGCAGTGTATCCATTGCCAAAACTATGGCATGAATGACTTTTGCATGCAAATAGATAACACATATTTTCACTCAAATTTTAGTCAGCTGTTTGTTTGTGTATAATCCTATTGCCTGATTGTACAAAACAACGTTTTAGAGCCAGGCATATGAATGTTGTGACATGCCGGACTAAAAGGGTTAACCAAATAAAACTACAGATTATCAGAATAAGAACAGACGGGCCGGGTAATTACTTTTGCAAGTTTGAGATTTGATCCCATCAGAATCTAGAATGTTCCATATGGAATGGCATGAATCCATTATAATCACATGTAATAACTTCTGGTATGAGATGAGTGATTGGCATTTTGGGGAAATCAATTCCGGTTTGATTTTATGATATTATGAGCGCTCATGCAATTTGAGATATTTCTGTTCAAAGCATTAAGATGAAGATTGTATATTACTGCGGGAAATAATTATATACACATATGTCACCTCAAGTTGGGGTGGGGTGGGACATTAGTATATACTCAAGTACTCAACTTAATAGTATCGGCACATAACAGCAATGCAATGGTGTTTGCAGTAGTAAGATCAAAGAAGAATATTGGCTCTTGTGTAAATTTGCTGCACCTTTGACAACTTCCAACTTAAGGTGACATACAGTACTGACAACCTTACCTTGAGGAATCCATCTCTTGTTCTAAAACTGAAGGTGCCAACATGTTTCTCATCTAACTCTTGAATTGCCAAGAACAAACTGGAAGGTACATATCTGGAAGGGATATAACAAACAAAATGTATATATACAAATGAGATCTGAACCCTATATAATATAAAGCAGTTTACCAACCCACAGTGTTTACAATAGACAATATTATAACAACAATATTAACAAACACCAGAGAATTTAAAGATATCATTATTCTATTATTACACAATTACACGGCTGAGATCACAACCTTAATTCCCTATATGAATCTCCTGTTTAGACAAAATTCAAAATCCATGTTTTGTGACCCAATCAAAATCAATTTAAGCCAGTTGTTAAATTACCTGTCAATGCTAGTGTCATCTTCCTGCAGTGATGTTATAAATAATGGTGGTGGCTGGTCAGCATTCTCTTTGAATGATGCAAACTCAAACTGTACACATCGTAAGAACATGTGGCACTCATCAAAACCCATCTCATGAGCATGCTTGCTGTAGAGCTGAATGAAGAGTAAGTAAGACAATCGCTTAAATGATGTATCATTGAAGTGGTATTGTATCACTTATACATAAATTAAAGAAAAGCTTATTGGCTGATTGCCATTTGTCAGTTTTACCATCACCCCGCTCCTGTAAAACCACTCCATTTCGTAAGGGATGTAATTTTGTGAATTTCATGAGGGATGTGGATTCGCAAAATTAAATACCCACAAAACTGATATTTTTGCATTGAAAGTAACAGTGACATTTCCAGATTCTGGAAATTAAATAGCAGTAATTTTAAATTCATAAAATAAAGTAGACACAAAATGAAAGTGTTTTACAGTACCATCACAGTGCTGTACCTTAGTATGCGTGCGCCAAGACGGGGACTCTGTCTTGGACCCACTCATTTAACATATAAAGCTGTCATGTAAGAGTATGCTTTTGTATAGATGAAAATGGCAAGATAGTATTATTTTTAAGTTATAGAATTTGTGTATGAGTGATATAAAACAAATATAACTGTCGCAAATTTGTGTCATGGTCGAAATATACTTACCTGGTGAAAGATGGATGCTTCTTTCATCTCTGTATAATGGAAAAGTCCAACTTTCACCTCATGAATATATTTTGACCAGCACACCCATAGCCAGTGTATACCATCAAAAACTTTGTCAGTTTTTAAAAATGGTATGACTATTCTACGGGCCTGACCAACCCTTTTTTTGGAAATTGGTGAACATGCATCTTGTTCACATGCAAATGAGTTCCAACCCAAATAAATTTTTTTGGCATGTCAAATTATGGCAACACTTTTCGAGATTTTATAAATTGTTTACGTTCATTTTGAAGGGAAAAAAGGCCCGACCGACCCAACATGAGATCTGTTTGCCCGTAGAACAGGGTTTATTTTTCCCGTGGCCTAAAGGTGAAATAGATTTTTACTGTGTAAAAATACCCACTCTACTTACTTAAACACCCACTCTACTTACTTTAGCCAACACTTCTGTTTCTGATGCCACTTCCATCAGTCTGTGTCTAACAGTGATAGTCTGTAATAAATACACATAATACATTGATTGAAGCATTACTAACTATAAATACAATCCATAAACAATATTAGTGAAATTCTCTGTGTTGTCCAAAAAATCAACTTGATCTTAATCTTATCTTCAGATTAAAGATCAATAGCACATAAAATTGTTATTTAATTACCAACACAGATGAACTTTCTTTCCACCAAATGTCTCAGTTAGAAGAAAAATTCATTTATTTAAAGAAAATATGAATTCATCATCTTAACCTGGCTCCTGCATATCAAATAAACTCACCTCCAATAAACGAGACCAAATTGACATAATGTCTCCTTGTTTCTCTTTTGTTGACCTTCGACCTAGCTTAGCCTCTTGTTCAGCCATAAGGGACTGCCCTATTTCACACATGAACAGAGGGTCTTCAGCATACACATCAGAGAAGAGCTATGAAAATACAATAAGCAATTTGTGTTAAATAAGGCAGACAGTACATTGATATAATATGGTGAAATAACTTTATGATGAACAATATTTGTTGTTAATATGCACTCCCATACAGCCTAGATTGAAGTGCCGCTAGACTTGACTTCAATTAACACCACATGTGAAATCATTGGCACTCATTAATGTTCATAAAAGTTTGTTGGACACTGAATCAGTTTAGAAAAGGAGTTAATTTGGTGCCAAATTGTGCCAAAAAGATTCATCCAAATGTCCATCTAGCCTGTTTGGTCAAAAAATAATTGGAAGTCACTCTATAGGACATAAACAAAGTATATGACTTTCTTTTGTTGAGCTCTTTAGTAGAATTTAAAACATGTCACAAAGACCTGTGGATCATATGGCATTTATGTAACTATATGCCTTGTATAAAACACTGCACTGTTACATTTGAGGATATAGTGCTCAAAAAGGAACTTACCAGAGAATAAATATGCTCATAACTCCGAACAAGTATAGCTTTAGTGTAAAATAGTAATTAAATATACTCATAACTTCTAAAAAGTATAGGTATAGTGTAAAATAGTAATTGTTTGAATATTAAGAAAGCTATGTCAAAAACCAAATCAAAGTATGATTTTGATTTTGCACTTTGTGTATTAGCAAACACATTGGTAGTTGTTTAAAAATGACTGATACAATGTTACATTCTTGATAATGATCATGATACCATACGTACTATGATTGCATTTGAATCTGAGGTCATATTATAATATAAATCCAAATACATGATCTTGATTATCTTACATCTCTTTGAATCTGTGGTGTAAAGCTTCCACCTGGTTGATCCAACTGTTCCCATTCTCTCAGAGCCAACTCCATAAACTTCTTCTCCATAAAGATGGAATCCATCACTGTGTGTGGCGGATGCTCTTCACATACTTCCTGTAGTAGGAGGAACCATAATATGAAGTGTTAGGCAGGATTTATACTGTCCATCCCTATGGCTTAGAATTCAGAATCTTCTGGGAGGGGAAGGGGTTAAGCTTATTTAGTACTGGGATATTCAATTTATACTTTAAAGCACCATCCGTTGCCAGCTTCAAGACTCTACCATCAGTGAGAGCTCTACAGCTGCAACCCATCAGCACCTGTAGCCAGTCTTGCTTCTTTTTACTCACACATCTTTGTTTATTGCACCCTACACATCGGCACAACACGATCGATGTCTATCCTTAGACAAACTGAGTGAAGCTTACTAGGATGTAAACATTGAAGATTGAAGATGTATTACAGCTATATACATGTATATAGTATGTGATAACTATGAAGTCAAAGTAGAAAATGCCATGATGGAATGGACAAATGTAAACTAACAAAAAAGGGTTACCCCCACCTCATTTTGAAGTTACATGTCACAAATGAAGAGATGAGACAGATTTTGATTGAATATCAAGACAAGGCAACACATCCATGATATGATTTCAGAACATAAATCTGGCAACAGTCTATTCAAAGCACTGTGTGTGAAATTGAAAATACAAGATTCTACACATATTTCTAATTTAAAATACTTATATCATATATATGTTACTCTTCTTCCCAAACTGTTTACAACCATTTGGTTTTCTTTTAACAATGTTGTTGAAACATGTGTTTTCTCAGAATTACGTTTAAAACATTATAGGAACAAAAGTTATCATGGTACAGAATAGCCTCCCTGATATTCGAAACTGACATGAATAAAAATAGGGACAGCGGTCCCAAATAGGTCGTCCGTTTATATGGGTAGTTTGGTTGCAATTGTACTTCGGACGACCTAAAAAGGACATTTGGGTTTTAGGACAAGACTGGATCTGGATCTGTTATACTCCATCAAATCGGTCGTGGTCCGCATCCCGCTAGAGTTTTTAGACTGCTATAAAGCAAAACAAATAGGGCATTTCTCATACATGATCAAATCAAATCAAGGGAAACTCAGCACAGCAATAATAAACATAAAATAATATAAATGAAATAAATGATAAAATAAATTGTGCTTACCATAAAAGCATGGCGTAACGCTTGTGGTATTCTAGCAGCCAAAGCAAGGGATGGGTGAAACTCAAGCAAATATACATGCTGTAATGCAGGTCTGTTTATAAAGCAACATATACTCACATCATAGATACTTAAGTATATCGATATATAAAGCGACACCATATATACACAATAACGCAATTCATAATTCCATTGGACATTTCATAACATGCTTTAGTTTCATCTGTTTCAAATTGGCGAGAAATATTTGAACTTTATCTCTACGCGTCTAAAGTAATCCAAGCGTACAAACACATTTATGGCCACATGCTCAAGTTTTTTGCCGTACGCATGCATCTTGCCTTAAGGTGCGTCCATGCTCTTCTGTATTAGGCAAAACAAATGTTTGGTTGCCCTCCAAAAAAACCCCCCAAAAAACAGGGCACATTTTTTTCTTCCAACTTTTAAATATTTTTTAACTCCGGCAAATTCATAATTTTGGACATATTTTGTCCTAAAAAATGTATAAATAAATTCTATGAAATGTTTTGAAGTCCAATTTATCAAATGTAAGTAAAAAATATTGCGCTTATACATTCCATGTATAAATTGCGTTTTTTGTCGAAGCCTGGTATAGGGGAAAAAAATCCAACAAAAAAAACCCTACCTACTGACCAACCCACAATTTTTTTTCTCTCTGGAGGGCAACCAAACATATTATTTGTTTTGGCCTTAATTTGTTGCGGTAAGGAGGCTTCACCAATTTGGAGTTTATTAAACTATAGTGCTTATGCACGTATTAAACATACCACAACTGAACACACCGAGGGTATTTTAAGGAATCATACAAACTAAATAATCAACTAAATAACACTGTTCACTTGCAACCAATTGCCACTAAGGCCTCAAAAAAGAATACCAACTCTTGTGCTAACTAATGTCATATTTGTCATTGATGAATTGATTTGATATGTAGTGTCGATTGGTGTCACATCCATTGCAAAAGAGACAAAAATAACATCGCAGGATACTAAAACATAAAGAAATCAAATAACATAAAAAAGCAAGAGAGGTAGGAATGCAATATATAATTATTTATACATGACATTTTATGAAAATATTCACAATTTACATGCACATATTCATGTTTTCATTAACTGTAAAAGATTACACTATAACTTTATCAATAAACTTAACACTCATACAATCCTCCCCTGTACTATACCTGCTTAAGTTAATAGCCACTGGTTGTTTGGGGATAATTTTATGTGGCAGCCCAAACTCTTGATCCCCATCTCTGCATACTCGCTGTATATACTCTCTCTGCTCTTGGATCTGTTATAAGAAGGTTATGAGTGATGATACATTACCACAGTAAAAGCCACCATACCTTTAATGTGTGCTACAGTGGTTCAGTGCATGTGGGTGGTGATTGAGGGAAACTTCACGCTCATTCAAGTGTGTGGATCATGCAGTACGCAATAAACTGTAATGCCCGACACTAAATCTTAAAAGGAACGCTGTTTCTGAATGATTGAGTAGTTGTTTTATAATTTCTTTGGAAGATAGCTAAGCAGTCTGTTCTTCTTGTGTGTTAATTTACTACATGTAGTCATTTTCGAGACTTGTCTCGAAGATGGCTTCATGTATGCTTTGTCTTCATGTAGTCATTTTCGGACTTTTCTCGGGGATGGCTGTATGTATGCATTTTTTCGAGTGTATTCTTCATAGTGTGTTCATTTGACTTCTAATGTTTTTGATGTGCAATTAATGTACTTTTTATATAATCACAGCTGCTCTGTAAATTTTATGATATATCAGTGCTTGATGTAATGTGCAATTGTTGGTCTTGCAATTTTGCTATTGATTTGCTTGTATTTTTATTGTTTTATGTTATATCATATATTGTAAAGCGCTCTGAGGGATTGTGATCCACTGTGCGCTATATAAACACTGTTTTATTATTATTATTATTATTATTATTTTACTTCAGATTTTAGAATATCACATGCATAATAACAACTGTGTAAAATGAAGTGTTCATTGAAAATATTTACTATACATCAAACAATTCTCAAACGGACACCTGTAACATCAAGACAGATATGAAAGACTGAAAAGTGTGGAGAGCCATCGTACATTGAAATATTCTGGATTATTTGTTACTTTATAGATAATAATATCCCAGTACCTAACTCCATATACATCAAGTACCAAGAGTCATAATTACTTATTTTGATAAACTAACATCCAACTACCACTACCCCATTACCTCACACATCAGAAACAGGAACAGTCTACAAACGAATCTAGTGGTGTGGGGCGCATCCTACAACATCTGCAAAAACATCACCATAAATCAGTGACCAACCTAACTTCCTCATCCTATATTTTTCAATAGCAGCGTAATATATATTTTGCAATTTTGCACCTGTTTACACACATGCCAATCAGGTACTGCGCAATATATGCCATGTAAACTAGGAACAATTTAGGCTTCACATTTTGGCCAACTACAAAACCTACCTGCTTATCTAGAATTGACTTGACCAGACTGCAATGTAATCTGAGGCATCTACTCTCTAATCTGTAGCTCCTCACAAAGTAGTTGGTATTGAAATCAAAGCGTGGTCTCTGATGCATTAGGTTAGATAATACCTGCGCTAGGGAACGCTTTTCATGCATGTCAAAGACGTGGTGGTAGGATTCCAAGTACACATCAAATAGCTGTTAAACAAAATACAAATAAGGCATAATATGTCAGATTCTAACTTTTTATGATGATCTGTATAATTGTGATGTCCTGATTTGTATAACCTAACAGACATACACTATACTGTAAGAGAAACTGGCTCTATCATGAGCAGGTACTTGAACATCTTGCATACACGTAATACACCTAACTTCCTGACCAGGTGCTTTATGTTTTCTAATTCAAAATCAATAATCTGCACTGACAATCCGAGATATTCAATACGCTAGCAAATGTCTTCCCCGTAATGTAACACCTCATTCATAAAAATTGAGTGGATATTTTTAAAGTTATGATGTTTTTAATTATTAGGTATGGGTACTTAAAACATCATAACTTTAAAAGTATCTACTAAATATATCAAATTATTCTAACAAATGTTTTTGGTATTGATTATTAATTTTGAATAAGCTAACATAAAAGTACAGGGTCAGGAATCTTTTCGTGTTGATGTATATGAAGTTATATTGATTGAAAATTATTATTTACACATTTTGAAATACAATATCAATGGTCGACCTGATCTTTGGTCAGAGTTATTTAAGGTAAGCTGCTGATAAATCTGTCACTGTTGCTGGTCCTAAATTATAAACTAAACTATCTGGCAACATCAAACCCTGTGATTCCTTACACATTTTTAAGAAACACCTGAAGACTTACTAGTTTCTTGATTAGTGTACTATCTGTTTTTATTTATGTATACATGTAGAACAAATATTTTCCTGGTACATTTGTTGTCGTTGTTGTATCTTTGGTACCAGCGCCGTGATCTAAATGAAATAGCACTTTATCTCATATGTATATAATGGGGAAGTCAAAAAACCACCAAACTGTCTTACTTGTCTCTTGTTCTCTAGATAGGCTGCCTCGTTTGTCCAGAGATCTAATAGTACTGCAAACCTGTCCACCTGAGAATTACCATAACGGGGAAGGTTCACCTCACCATGCTTGAGTGACTACAACAAATAACAAGTAGAATAAACATAATGATTACATATCAGTTACTTGTCTCTTGTTCTCTAGATAGGCTGCCTCGTTTGTCCAGAGATCCAATAGTACAGCAAACCTGTCCACCTGAGAATTACCATAGCGAGGAAGGTTCACCTCACCATGCTTAAGTGGCTACAACAAATAATACATAGAACATAATATTATAACAAATCAGTTATGAAGTATTCCTATGTATATCTGTCTAAGATAATCTTAACATTGATCATATCTCATCAGATCAGGACAATTGTATTGATTAGGATGGCACCATCATATATTAATTACTTCATGCATAATCGTGATAGCTGCAAAGAAGGGGTGGACAAAATAAAATAAAGCTAATTAATTATTAGCGCGGTTATATCAGTACAAATCAACGATTTGGATAAATATGGATCTTTTTCAGTAATGAATGAGAATAATGACTGCTAAACAACTGTTTTCGTGAATTTGGTTTGAAATCCTCGGTTGTTGTTCTGGTCATTCGGCATTGTCCCTCACCTTCGGGACAATTCCTCAGACCAGAACAAAAACCTCTGATTTCAAAACAAATTCACAAAAACAGTTGTTACACAGTCATTATTCTCTAAACAATGTCTGTTCTTTTTTATCTTCCTTGTTAGTGGATAGTCAGGGAACAGTTTGATCTAAGGTTTTAGGTGCCCTAATTGATCTTAAATTCTAGGTTCTTATTACTTATTGCCCATAATCCCTTATGCAAAAAAGAGTCTAACTCAGCTTCCTTAGGCTGAAAAGTGTACCATGGATAGGCTTATATGGTGTTTAAAAAAGAAATCAACTTTCAGGTTGAGGAAAGTTATTATCTCTGTTTAAAAAACCCACCGCGTAGCTCAGACATGCCCTTTTTTCTCTTTCCTCTTCTGACATATTTTACCAATATTTTTTTTTTCAAATTCAAAACATTTAACTTTATTACAAATCTATCACTTACCTGTCTATAGATACCAGGTCTACCATCATGAGATTTGTTAGTCCTGCCCTTCTCTATGAAATGAGTAGCAATCAGTAGCAAATCCTTCTCTAGCGTTCTGGAAATATACACAAAGTAGTACATATTTCAAAATTTCTGATATGATTTTATACTTGTCTTCAGAATCAGAGAAAAAAAGTTCACTATAGTTTGATCAGTTCAAAATTGGTGAAGCCTCTTTAAAGCAGCGAATGAATACAGAAGGGTGCTGGTACGCATGAAGGCACCAAGCACACTGTGCATCATATGTGTTGTGTGCGTACGGCCAAAACCGTGTGCGTATGGCCATAATCGCGCACGTACGCTTGGATTACTTTTGGGCGCAGAAATAAAAACCAAATGTTTCTTGCCAAAAAACCAAACATTCGCCTGGACCACTTTTAAAATCACTGCATTGGCTTCCAATACGCCAAAGGATCATCTTTAAATTACTTCTGTGTGTTTATAAATGTCTTCATAACCAAGGACCAATCTACTTGTCAAATTGTTTATCATTATATGTTCCAAACAGACCACTCCGATCTTCTAATGACTATCTACGTCTTCAATACCTTATCACTAGAGTTCTAGCTGGTGATAGAACTTTCACAGTTTGTGCGTCAAAAGAGTGGAATAAGCTACCTATCTGTATTTGACAATCATCATCTACAAGTGTGTTCAAAAAAGCTCTTAAAACTCATTTGTTCCCTTAAACAGTTTTTCTGTTTATATTTTGTTTCTAATCTATTTTGTAATTACTATAACATATTGTACTATGCTCAAGTTACACTCACATTTTGTAGTTTAAGTTGTAATTTTAAGGTTTTTATCTTGTAAGCGCTCTGAGCCTTTTGGAAATGGCGCAATTAATGCTTTCTGTATTGTGTATTGTATTGTGTTTGGAAGTGATTAAACTAAACTATTTTCTTTCCCTTTTATCACTACATAATGCATGCAATATTTGTTCTTGATTTGTAATCTATATGAATTGAATTACAACTGTATTACCATCTATGTTGTTGAATTATTCTCAGCATGTTTACTCTTGACCCTTAAAGGGACAATTTCCTGTATAAGCCCAAGAAAAATAAATTGTTTGATTGTCCATAGATCCCTTTCAGAAGTTTTTTTCAAGTACCAAAAGTAAAATGAGATGTACTTGTTGTATGTAAAAGCACTCACTAACCACATACATTCACATCAAAGACAAATTTAAGGTAAAACTTGCTCTCATATTTCATGATCACTGAGTTCTCTGAATGACCTAGATCTGTTTTCTACACAGTGTCTATAACAAGATATGTGGGAGTCACTTTCTCCCTACATGAGTGTTGACATCAAAATATTCACGGACAAAGCGTACATCATGGGCGCCGCCATTATTGCAACAACTGAATCGCAGTGGGAACAATGTTCCGTATAAAATAGCCACCTAATAAATGCACACAAATATAAAATAAACTTCTCCTTTACACCCAATTTGTATAAATCAAATCTAAAAATATTATACAAAATTTATACACCAATACAAATTGTTTCCTAAGCTGATTTAGGTCGGGATTTATTCCAGTAATAATCTATTCATCATTCAGTTGTTGCAAAATGGCGGTGCCCATGATGTCAACCCTCAACAGTCACAGTGTACCTTGGAACATCTATATCTGACCAATCAAACACAAAAACAAATTTATGACATCTCACCAATCAGCGGAAAACTTACTTGAAGTCTTTCTCTGCCGCATCATATATGACATAGTAGCCTCTCTGATCTTGTACATGAACTCTTCCCTCATCTACTGAGTAAAAATCATCATGATTCTCTATCTCAGAAAACTCCATGAAGTCACTCTCGCTGATTCTGAAAAGGATAAGTGATTGAAAAGAATTTGATTAAGGGTTTAGAAAATTACATGTAGCCCCAACTTTTCATAAAAGAGCCAATTTAAGAAGTCTATCACTATAAAGGCAGTCTTCTTTTTTCTTTCTAAATTTTACCCCTTGAAGTAAAATAATAAGTCAATAGAAATAATAGGCATAATTTATTAATAATAAGTCAACTTGACAAACAATGATAATGTTGACAGTAAAGACAAATTAGGTTGCCTTGCTTAGGGATAACAGCCTAACAAATTAAGATGGTTTGAAAAAAACATATAGCCAGTTCAAAAACCTTAGCACATAATTGTTGTATCTGTTACGTGAAAGGGCAGAACTCATAAGTAATGGAAAGTAGTAAGATTGTTCTATGATATATCATTCCAATCCATTGTGAGGATAGTTACAATTAGCTTACTTAAAATCTGCAGGAGTGTAGTGCAAATAGCTGTGGTCACCTAATCCTCCACTACCTCCTAGACTGCCATCATACACACTGACTCGATGATTTTGTTTGCTGAAAACAAAATAAATAAATATATTCTATCTGAGGTACAGTGCAACAGGCCATAAACACTCCCAAATGCATCTTTTCATATAAGGCCATCATTCAAATTTGGATGATTCAATCAACTTGAGACTTTCACAGAGTTTAAAATTGTATAGCATCTACCAGTTTGTGGTGGTTTTAAAGAAGGTTCTGATTTGCATCCAATATGCATACTGTTTTAAGTTAAAGTAATCCAAAAGTAACTTTGGCCCTATCATTTCAATATTTTTAAATATTTTTCAATGATTTCTTTAGACATTGTAGCTGAACATGTTACCTAAAAAATGAACAAGAGGATATTTCCACAATTGATAATTACAAATAGAATAAAAGCAATCTTTATGATGGAATTATGCACAAAAAACAACATGATAACCATTTTTGACATTGTACCAAAGAAGACAACTTTCAGGCACCAATCGCTTTTTATTAGTGTTAAAAACAAAACATATTCTACTACTGAGTCGTAGCGTTCTCACCAAAAGGTTTATCATAAATGGTACCATCTTTTTGCTCTCAGAGGAGTTCAATACTGCACCGGAACATTTATCAAACTCTGCTTTCATGTGTATGCTTAGAATTTGATACAGGAACAGTCTTATGAAGACCTAGTTGGTGAGAACAAGTGTCCTAGTTATATTGCACATACGAACAAACTCCCACAATATTTTTTTTGGGTGAAACTTACATATTGCCCTTTTCATCCTAAATATGTACAACATACCTTGATATTTTAGGTTTGTTCCCCAATGATAGCCCACCATCATTGATTGTCAAACTTCTCTCAACAGATCGAAAGTAGTTCAACACACTCAGACACTGTGAAATAAATGAAAATAATAGATGTTACAGAATATCATCAGAAAATGGACTATAATGTGTAAGTTGTTTAAAAGGCACAATGAAAATTTAGCATTAATCAACTACTATCATAGTGCAGCTTAAAAAGCATAAACAAAAAAGTGATACATTACACACAAAATGTGTTGAGTTTGAGTGTAAATATGTATAAGACATTCAGGGAAATGCAAATTATTCAAGCATAATATAAACTCTTATCAGATTAACTTCTCATGACTGCAGAAAAGTTTGCTTAAACCACCAATATTTCAGCAAGGCAAATGGGAAATACACATAATCAAACTAAGATGTGATTTTTCAGTAGAACTATCAAACAGATCAGTGGTGTAGCTACAATCTAGGAAAAAAAGGTTGGCACACTTTTTCCTAATTACGGAAAAAACCCTCCCCTCTCCCCGGAGGCAATGTTGATCCGAGTCATGTTGTCAGAAGCCTTGGCAGTTCCCCATACATTGATTGATGGGGGTGGGGAAGGATTTAAGAAAGGGGGAGACTTTTGCTTTCTATTAAACAGTGCTATGTCCCTAGTCTGATCTCAATTGCGAGCACAGGGATAGTTGTAATAAGTTGCGTAAAGTGTGCCAACTATTATTTTCCTTGATTGTAGGTCTTTCATATGAAGAGAGGGGGGGGGGGGGGGGGGGGGGTGGGGGTTGTGGCTTGCCGTTCCCCAAAATCGAGCTCGATAACCGACAGTGCCAATATCAACTGACACAGCTCAAATATTGGGGTGCCCCTCCTCACACTACACCATTGAAACAGATGTATTGGTTAACCTCTTTGCAATCGCTAAAATCAATTAGAAATATTAGTAAACCAGGCACTGACAAAAAATAAAACTTCATCCTGAAAACTTACTGTTCTCTTGAGGTCCCTAATCCTAAGATGTCTCAGATATAGGAATGATAGGTATCCACCTTGCACCATTGTTGGGTCATGTTGACTCTCATCATCCTCTAGACCTAATAAGTTCATCACACTCATATAATTGTATTGTAACTTACCGTTCTCTTGAGGTCCCTAATCCTAAGATGTCTCAGATATAGGAATGATAGGTATCCACCTTGCACCTTGGTAGGATCATGTTGACTCTCATCATCCTCTAGACCTAATAAGTTCATCACACTCATATAATTGTATTGTAACTTACCGTTCTCTTGAGGTCCCTAATCCTAAGATGTCTCAGATATAGGAATGATAGGTATCCACCTTGCACCATGGTAGGATCATGTTGACTCTCATCATCCTCTAGACCTAATAAGTTCATCACACTCATATAATTGTATTGTAACTTACCGTTCTCTTGAGGTCCCTAATCCTAAGATGTCTTAGATATAGGAATGATAGGTATCCACCTTGCACCATGGTAGGATCATGTTGACTCTCATCATCCTCTAGACCTAATAAGTTCATCACACTCATATAATTGTATTGTAACTTACCGTTCTCTTGAGGTCCCTAATCCTAAGATGTCTGAGATATAGGAATGATAGGTATCCACCTTGCACCATGGTAGGATCATGTTGACTCTCATCATCCTCTAGACCTAATAAGTTCATCACACTCATATAATTGTATTGTAACTTACCGTTCTCTTGAGGTCCCTAATCCTAAGATGTCTCAGATATAGGAATGATAGGTATCCACCTTGCACCATTGTAGGATCATGTTGACTCTCATCGTCCTCTAGACCTAATAAGTTCATCACACTCATGTAATTGTATTGTAACTTACTGTTCTCTTGAGGTCTCTTATCCTAAGATGTCTCAGATATAGGAATGATAGGTATCCACCTTGCACCATGGTAGGATCATGTTGACTCTCATCATCCTCTAGACCTAATAAGTTCATCACACTCATGTAATTGTATTGTAACTTACCGTTCTCTTGAGGTCCCTAATCCTAAGATGTGTCAGATATAGGAATGATAGGTATCCACCTTGCACCATGGTAGGGTCATGTTGACTCTCATCATCCTCTAGACCTAATAAGTTCATCACACTCATGTAATTGTATTGTAACTTACCGTTCTCTTAAGGTCCCTTATCCTAAGATGTGTCAGATATAGGAATGATAGGTATCCACCTTGCACCATTGTTGGGTCATGTTGACTCTCATCATCCTCTAGACCTAATAAGTTCATCACACTCATATAATTGTATTGTAACTTACCGTTCTCTTAAGGTCCCTTATCCTAAGATGTCTGAGATATAAGAAGGATAGGTATCCACCTTGCACCATTGTTGGGTCATGTTGACTCTCATCATCCTCTAGACCTAATAAGTTCATCACACTCATATAATTGTATTGTAACGTACCGTTCTCTTGAGGTCTCTAATCCTAAGATGTCTCAGATATAGGAATGATAGGTATCCACCTTGCACCATTGTTGGGTCATGTTGACTCTCATCATCCTCTAGACCTAATAAGTTCATCACACTCATATAATTGTATTGTAACTTACCGTTCTCTTGAGGTCCCTAATCCTAAGATGTCTCAGATATAGGAATGATAGGTATCCACCTTGCACCATTGTTGGGTCATGTTGACTCTCATCATCCTCTAGACCTAATAAGTTCATCACACTCATGTAATTGTATTGTAACTTACCGTTCTCTTGAGGTCCCTAATCCTAAGATGTCTCAGATATAGGAATGATAGGTATCCACCTTGCACCATTGTTGGGTCATGTTGACTCTCATCATCCTCTAGACCTAATAAGTTCATCACACTCATGTAATTGTATTGTAACTTACCGTTCTCTTGAGGTCCCTAATCCTAAGATGTCTCAGATATAGGAATGATGGGTATCCACCTTGCACCATTGTTGGGTCATGTTGACTCTCATCATCCTCTAGACCTAATAAGTTCATCACACTCATGTAATTGTATTGTAACTTACCGTTCTCTTGAGGTCCCTAATCCTAAGATGTCTTAGATATAGGAATGATAGGTATCCACCTTGCACCATTGTAGGATCATGTTGACTCTCATCGTCTTCTAGACCTAATAAGTTCATCACACTCATGTAATTGTATTGTAACTTACCGTTCTCTTGAGGTTCCTAATCCTAAGATGTCTTAGATATAGGAATGATAGGTATCCACCTTGCACCATTGTTGGGTCATGTTGACTCTCATCATCCTCTAGACCTAATAAGTTCATCACACTCATGTAATTGTATTGTAACTTACCGTTCTCTTGAGGTCTCTTATCCTAAGATGTCTCAGATATAGGAATGATAGGTATCCACCTTGCACCATTGTTGGGTCATGTTGACTCTCATCATCCTCTAGACCTAATAAGTTCATCACACTCATATAATTGTATTGTAACTTACCATTCTCTTGAGGTCCATAATCCTAAGATGTCTCAGATATAGGAATGATAGGTATCCACCTTGCACCATTGTTGGGTCATGTTGACTCTCATCATCCTCTAGACCTAATAAGTTCATCACACTCATGTAATTGTATTGTAACTTACCGTTCTCTTGAGGTCCCTAATCCTAAGATGTCTCAGATATAGGAATGATAGGTATCCACCTTGCACCATTGTAGGATCATGTTGACTCTCATCATCCTCTAGACCTAATAAGTTCATCACACTCATGTAATTGTATTGTAACTTACCGTTCTCTTGAGGTCCCTAATCCTAAGATGTCTCAGATATAGGAATGATAGGACTAAGGTATCCACCTTGCACCATTGTTGGGTCATGTTGACTCTCATCATCCTCTAGACCTAATAAGTTCATCACACTCATATAATTGTATTGTAACTTACCGTTCTCTTGAGGTCCCTAATCCTAAGATGTCTCAGATATAGGAATGATAGGTATCCACCTTGCACCATTGTAGGATCATGTTGACTCTCATCGTCCTCTAGACCTAATAAGTTCATCACACTCATGTAATTGTATTGTAACTTACTGTTCTCTTGAGGTCTCTTATCCTAAGATGTCTCAGATATAGGAATGATAGGTATCCACCTTGCACCATGGTAGGATCATGTTGACTCTCATCATCCTCTAGACCTAATAAGTTCATCACACTCATGTAATTGTATTGTAACTTACCGTTCTCTTGAGGTCCCTAATCCTAAGATGTGTCAGATATAGGAATGATAGGTATCCACCTTGCACCATGGTAGGGTCATGTTGACTCTCATCATCCTCTAGACCTAATAAGTTCATCACACTCATGTAATTGTATTGTAACTTACCGTTCTCTTAAGGTCCCTTATCCTAAGATGTGTCAGATATAGGAATGATAGGTATCCACCTTGCACCATTGTTGGGTCATGTTGACTCTCATCATCCTCTAGACCTAATAAGTTCATCACACTCATATAATTGTATTGTAACTTACCGTTCTCTTAAGGTCCCTTATCCTAAGATGTCTGAGATATAAGAAGGATAGGTATCCACCTTGCACCATTGTTGGGTCATGTTGACTCTCATCATCCTCTAGACCTAATAAGTTCATCACACTCATATAATTGTATTGTAACTTACCGTTCTCTTGAGGTCCCTAATCCTAAGATGTCTCAGATATAGGAATGATAGGTATCCACCTTGCACCATTGTTGGGTCATGTTGACTCTCATCATCCTCTAGACCTAATAAGTTCATCACACTCATGTAATTGTATTGTAACTTACCGTTCTCTTGAGGTCTCTTATCCTAAGATGTCTCAGATATAGGAATGATAGGTATCCACCTTGCACCATTGTTGGGTCATGTTGACTCTCATCATCCTCTAGACCTAATAAGTTCATCACACTCATATAATTGTATTGTAACTTACCATTCTCTTGAGGTCCATAATCCTAAGATGTCTCAGATATAGGAATGATAGGTATCCACCTTGCACCATTGTTGGGTCATGTTGACTCTCATCATCCTCTAGACCTAATAAGTTCATCACACTCATGTAATTGTATTGTAACTTACCGTTCTCTTGAGGTCCCTAATCCTAAGATGTCTCAGATATAGGAATGATAGGTATCCACCTTGCACCATTGTAGGATCATGTTGACTCTCATCATCCTCTAGACCTAATAAGTTCATCACACTCATGTAATTGTATTGTAACTTACCGTTCTCTTGAGGTCCCTAATCCTAAGATGTCTCAGATATAGGAATGATAGGACTAAGGTATCCACCTTGCACCATTGTTGGGTCATGTTGACTCTCATCATCCTCTAGACCTAATAAGTTCATCACACTCATATAATTGTATTGTAACTTACCGTTCTCTTGAGGTCCCTAATCCTAAGATGTCTCAGATATAGGAATGATAGGTATCCACCTTGCACCATTGTAGGGTCATGTTGACTCTCATCATCCTCTAGACCTAATAAGTTCATCACACTCATATAATTGTATTGTAACGTACCGTTCTCTTGAGGTCCCTAATCCTAAGATGTCTCAGATATAGGAATGATAGGTATCCACCTTGCACCTTGGTAGGATCATGTTGACTCTCATCATCCTCTAGACCTAATAAGTTCATCACACTCATATAATTGTATTGTAACTTACCGTTCTCTTGAGGTCCCTAATCCTAAGATGTCTCAGATATAGGAATGATAGGTATCCACCTTGCACCATTGTTGGGTCATGTTGACTCTCATCATCCTCTAGACCTAATAAGTTCATCACACTCATATAATTGTATTGTAACTTACCGTTCTCTTGAGGTCCCTAATCCTAAGATGTCTCAGATATAGGAATGATAGGTATCCACCTTGCACCATTGTAGGGTCATGTTGACTCTCATCATCCTCTAGACCTAATAAGTTCATCACACTCATATAATTGTATTGTAACTTACCGTTCTCTTGAGGTCCCTAATCCTAAGATGTCTCAGATATAGGAATGATAGGTATCCACCTTGCACCATTGTAGGATCATGTTGACTCTCATCATCCTCTAGACCTAATAAGTTCATCACACTCATATAATTGTATTGGTCACCATCCCCGCCTCCTTTGCGTTTACTCGCCGAGGGCGTGCGGCGGCCACCAAAGCTGACGTTGTCTGCGTCTTTTTCGTCAAAGTCTGTGAGGGCCAGTTCCTCATCTTGAGAGCTGATAAAGAATCAAGGAGAAGAATGAGTGATCATGTAGACACAATTTGTGTAAATAATCTGATTATGGTGTGTACAATTATAACAAAACAATCTAAATTTGAAGTAAAAGGTACGGTAAATGACTTGGTAATTTGTTATTAGTTTCTTGTTCTAGGCCAAGCATGTGCAACCTATTCTACCACCTGGGCCTCATTGTGATTTTGAGATCCATTCACGAGCCGCAGTGATGTCAAACATTCCAAAACATATTGAATACTTGCTTCTCTTCGTGTAATTTCCTATTTTTACTCGCTGTTGCTGCTGCAAGCACCATTTTAACCAGGGATTTTAAGGGAAATGTCAACCCTAAATATATGAAATTTATCAAGCACTGTAACTTTTAATCTAATAATGTAATGTACATAAAAGTATTCAAAATCATATCAAGTCAATTCACTAGGAAGCACTTCTTTTTTTTTTGCTTAAACATTTTTAGTTTTGAAAATATTGACCAAAAAGTGCCACATTTTTGGCACTTTTTGGTCAATATTTTGAAAAGTAAAAATTGTTAAACCGAAAAAAGGTGCTTCCTAGATAATTGACTTTAGATGATTTTGGTAAAATTTTGAAATTTTTAATCGAAAATTGATTTTGTTAGGTTGTCTGAAAAAGGTTGGCGCCAAAAAAGTGATTTTTGGGCAAAAATGTAGAAATCACTTTTTTGGGGGAGTTTAATACCAAAAATGGATTCTCTGACTCATTTCATTTGAAAATTGTAAACTTTTATGTACATTACATTATTAATTTAAAAGTTACAGTGCTTGATAAATTTCATATATTTAGGGTTGACACTTCCCTTAACACGCAATCACGCCTCGAGTTATATTGACTAAATGCAGCGCGTCACCTTAATAATTATAAGGGAGCACACCACTAAATAAACCCGCCATTTGTGTAACCTAGGGAGTTCCCGTTAGAACGGGCCACATCAATGGGCATTTTGGGATTGCTTGGCGGGCCGCAGATTAGAGGCCGGCGGGCTGCAGGTTGCACACGCTTGTTCTAGGCACTATGCATTATACAACAATTGCAAGTTGTAAATTTTGCAGAAAAATATTACTTTATGAAAATAAATTACTTATTATCCAGCAACCAAAACAACTGATATTATCAATAGAAAAACTACAACTACTTTCCGATGAATGAACAGTGGTTAAACATGAAATGGCAACATGCAAGTAAGTGATTAGTGCGCCTGGTCATTCCGACACAACACGCACAACAAGGAAGTCATTGATGTGTGTCATTGTGACCACTTGCGCATTCAGATGGCAAATAAGGTTCTAGTTGTTTTTCAGTTACCCGTCGCCCGCATACTGCTTTAATGAATCGGAGACATTTGATTGGGGCATAACATATTCAGGAGGTTATGAATGATTGATGGTAAATCCAAGAATAAGCAGCTAACAACCAAGTCTCATCACTCTTTGATAAAGTCAACTGACTCGACCAATGAAAACATCTAGGCAAAACAGTAAGTCAATTAGTCTTGCAATATGAAACGCTGAACATTTGTATGGTTGATGGTATTAGATTCTTACTTTTCATACAGTTGATGGCTACAGTATATCTTCTTCCATATAGCATTAGTCTTTGCAGCAGTCTTATGTGATGTCACTGATGTTGGATGGACTGTTGGTGGATCTCGTACAGCTATGGCGTGGTTTTTCAAGGCCTCTTGCACTTTCTGTTGTGAAACAATTTAGTTTGATTTAAATGTCATTGTTAGCATTATATCAGTCAATAAGAAACAATTTGTGTATATCAGTTTCAAATTGGCAACAAATATGCATCTTTTAAATCTCTCCGTGCGCAAAAGTAATCCAAAAATATGGGTGCAAATTTGGCAAACCCATTAAATTTTGGCATATGATACACAGTGCACATATTGCATTCATGTGCACCCACAACCTCCTGTATTGCTACCATAAATTTGAGGGAGTCGACAAAAGGCAGATTAGGTAATGGTAGCTTTCGGCTCCATACGGATCATTAAATTTATTTTCCACAAAATCCATCGTTGCATAATTTCATGTTTATAAATGGTGTACAAATATTTATTACTTCCGCCGTGTGTCGATACATTAGCGGCCCCACGTCATGTCCGTATGTACCGGAGGGTTGATGTTTTTGCCATACAATTTTGTACACTCATTTTAACTTATTGATTAAGATGGACAGCCAATTTATCGCCTTGTCATTTGTTTGCGATACGCATATTTTAATTTCACTGATTACATTAAGATGGTCAATTTTCCATCTCACCAATTGACATACCATTTTGTTTGTCATACACTTAATTTAGCTGATTTGCATTAAGGTAGCCAATTTGTAACCTTATCATTTGACATACATTTTGTTGCCATACACTTAATTTAACTGATTTTCGCATTATCACCTTTATTCCTCATATAATTTGTTAATTTATAATGACAATATAATATATTGAGCTATCGCTCCCAGTGTTATAATGCAGCATTCGGTAATATTGTGAATAAACTTAGATAAGAGTTCATCGGAAATAATCCCTGGGTGTATATACCATTGAACAATCCGAGGCCCTCTATGTTGTAATAGTCAGAGCCAAAAGGCCAATTATCCAGAATATTTCAATAAACCTACTGGCAATTGTGAAAGTGAGCCATTCCCCACAATCAATACTGCCAACCAAGCTTATTAATTTTTTCGGGCAATCACCGGCTAATCTTGCTAGGGGACACGGGACCTTGAATAGAACTCCCCTGCAAAACATAACTTATACGAACATTTTTCGTTCGCTATATTTGAGCTACTGCTCTGGCCATTTCCAGGCAATCAACCGGAATTTTCTGGGCAATCACCAGCAAATCTTGCTGGGGGACACGAGACCTTGAATGAAACTCCCCCTAACAATATACTCCTACATAAATTATACGTTCATAATACATAATAAATCATAATACCAAGATCAACAGAAAGAGTAAGGAAAAACCGCCGAAAAAACCCTGTAATTGTAGAGCTAAAGGAGACTGTCCACTTCTTGGAAAATGCTTGTCTTCAGCTATAGTCTATAAAGCTACAGTAAGTTCGGTGCCAGGGCAAGTGAAATCATACATAGGCCTCACAGGTGGTACGTTCAAAGACAGGTATGGAAACCATAAGAAATCCTTCAAACATGAAAGGTATATAAACGAGACAGAACTCTCAAAATACGTTTAGGGCCTAAAAAGAAGAAGAGCCACAAATGTATCAATAGACTGGGAGATAGTAAGACAATCCAACACTAAAAGAAGGAGATCAGGACAATGTAACCTCTGCCTCGACGAGAAAATAGAAATTCTCCACCACAACAAAAACAATCTGATAAATAAGAGAAGCGAGATAGTTTCTAAGTGCCGACATGGGAGAAAAAAATAATGTTAAACATGTTAAACGTAGTTTTCTTTATCTGTTCAGCGATGTCAGTGAGTTGCGTTTTATGCGTTTTATGCGCGAGCAGTTACGCGAATTGTATACGCAGCATGCCTTGCGCGCGCGTACTGCGAATATTTTTCTCACTGACTTCGCTGTATGGAAGGAAAACAATTAGTTTGCCTGAAGATCGCGGTAGCGAGAAACCCAAGGTAGCAAACTGCCAAATAAAAGTGTTTTATTTTGATAATAAGCTCTACTTAACTAAGTATTGAGCACTATCTGGCTATTATTGATATTCACGTTTTAAATTATACGTTCATTATGTTTGAGCCACTGCTCTGGTCATTTCCGGGCAATCCACCGGAAATTTCCGGGCAATCAACCAGATAAGCTTGCGATCATTTATGCCAATGTTATGGCAATTCCATATAACATTTGCACCCTTGTCCCAGGGTGGGATGTGGTGGGATTTTTTAAAGCTGACGTCTGATCCGTATGAAACCAAAAACGGAATGACTGATGCCACAGCCACCGCCCGAGAGTTACGAAAAAGCGCGCGAACAGGTCAGCTGATTGCTGACCTGAATTATTGATGCGCGACCTTGGGGTCACTGAACGGCCTCAACTTCTGGTAGCAAACCAGTCTTATTTGCATGCGCTGCATAAAACCTTATTAATCCACTACTGTACGGAGGCTTGATCAAACTATAGACGAGTTGTGTAATCAACATTTGGATGTTTGATGTTTGGAAGGGGATGGATGGGGCAACATAATTAATGGATCAGTTATCTGATAATGTGTAATGGATTCGCATGTATTAACCTGATGATGTGTAATGGATGCGCATGTATTACAGTGGTTGTAAAACCTAAGTACCATAATTTGTTTTAATTTTTCATATATCTTCACTATTGGATAACAGTCATCCTAAATGTAGTATTTTTGAAACAAGATTTCATTTCATTATTATTATTTTATTAATTTCAGAAGTTTCTTATATATCCATTTGATTGATCTCTGCAAGCCAGTACTGTATATGTGACCAGTCGCATCAAAAAGGACATGTTGTCGGCAAACACAGTTTTGAGATAGAGCCCAATATATTTGGTGAAATATAAAGAAAATAATAGAAAAAAATATGCTTCTTCAAATCATATCTTGTGATTACAAAGTTTGATTACCTTTTAAATGGTGTAATTTCAAAGCTTAAAATGTTCTCTTTCAAATCATACCAATAACTCAAATTTGCCTCAGGCCTCCAACATGTCCATTTTGATGTGACGGGTCACATATATCTGATCATTTGGATTAGATATTGAATGATCCAATTTATTTACAAAGTCTTTTATTTGCAAATAACTCTACAATGGGATCTGTCGTTCATGCTAAGAGTAACAATGGATAGGATAGCATTACAAAAATCCTGGTTGTTTCTAAACACGAAGGAGCTCCTATATGCCAAATTATTGAGTATGTCTTTAATATTGTTATCCCAGCTTACCTCTAAGTCTTGACATGTGAAGAATTTAGACTGTGCTCTGAGGAGTTCATCAATGTTACCATGTTGTCTCAGCTTTATCAACATCTTCTCTTGTTTGGGATCTTTCTCAGGTCTGTACAACATTTAGAAATACAGTAATAAGCAGCGTTAAAAATAAGAAACATAACCTGGTTAGGCCAAACAAAGAAGATTGTGCGTCTCAGAAGCCCACCCGCATTGGTATGTGAAATGAGGTCTACGCGCTGAGGATTTTTTTTTTGATTTTTGATTTTTTTTACAAAATATTTTTAAAAAGGTCTCTTTAAGCTTGGATTAGCAACAACAACAAAAATCGCATACCTCATAGCACTTAGCTTTTTTGCCAAATGTTTCTGAGACAGACCTTCTTTGTTTGGCCTTATCCAGCAGATAGATCACCCAGCAGACCAGCAGAAGATTTTTGTTATCCGCCAGTTTTTATTTATCCGTTATTGTTTCAGTTGTTTTGGTGTCAAAATCTTGTTTAGCGGTCGGATAATCAGCAAGAAAAAAATGGTTATCCGCCACGAAATGTGGTCATTTTGGGTGCAGGGATTACTGTTATTACTGGCAATACGTGATAGTAAAATCAGAAATCTTTGTCAGCATTTACAAATGGTAAGATTCCTATGCATCCAACAGTTTTGTGTTGCATTTCCATGCTGCATGTTCAGCAGGTTTTATATTCTAGAAATACCAATCAAGACAACTCATTATTAATGTTATTATTGAAGATATTGAAGATGTTCATCAAGATTAAACTGTGGAGTAGAATTCAGGGATGAAAGCATGCACAAAGAGAAATGCTTGAATGTTCCCTAAAATACATGACAATTCATGCTTGTACAGGGAGGAAATTGCCTGAAATTCAACAAATATGCTTGAAATTAGGCTATTGCCATTTGACGTTACCACATCGTTTAACAAAACGCAATTCTTTAAAATATGTTAAACCCGCTTTTAACTCGCTGAAAAGTGTTTAACTATAAACATAGGTTTGGTGGGAGTGTAACTCACGTTTAACTAAACATTTGCACCAAGTGCACATCATGATTTTCTTTAAGTACCCATTCAGTGAGATGTTAATTACGATCCCTTTTCACTCCTTTTAAAAATATAGACAAAAGAATCACGCTTTCCTAGCTCTTTCCTCAAGCTTTCATCTACTTGCCAAAGGGCGAGGACCCTAAGTTAAACATGAGTTTTGTTAGCAACAGGTTTTGGCTAAAACCATGTTTGAATTTGACTTACTTGAGTTGAATATAAGGCAACCAATTAGATTCCTTACGTAAGGCGTGAAATGAAGCATTTAACTTACTTGAGTTGAATATAAGGCAACCAATTAGATTCCTTACGTAAGGCGTGAAATGAAGCATCAGCTCCCCAAGATTCATTGCCCATCTGAAAACAAACAAAATGTGCATATCTGACTGATTTGAAGGGGGAAATAACGCATAGATTTGGTCATTTCATGTTTTTGCTCAGGTCGTCTAAAAGATCAATTGAAATCTCCTCAACTGCCCCTCCACAAAAGATACCATGTATATTTTAAATTGGATTTACATTGATGTGGTTAATTAAATGGTACATATCTTTAGGTATAATATTTGTATGGCAGGGGTGTTGGAATCATTTACATTGATGTGGTTAATTAAATGGTACATATCTTTAGGTATAATATTTGTATGGCAGGGGTGTTGGAATCATTTACATTGATGTGGTTAATTAAATGGTACATATCTTTAGGTATAATATTTGTATGGCAGGGGTGTTGGAATCATTTACATTGATGTGGTTAATTAAATGGTACATATCTTTAGGTATAATATTTGTATGGCAGGGGTGTTGGAATCATTTACATTGATGTGGTTAATTAAATGGTACATATCTTTAGGTATAATATTTGTATGGCAGGGGTGTTGGAATCATTTACATTGATGTGGTTAATTAAATGGTACATATCTTTAGGTATAATATTTGTATGGCAGGGGTGTTGGAATCATTTACATTGATGTGGTTAATTAAATGGTACATATCTTTAGGTATAATATTTGTATGGCAGGGGTGTTGGAATCATTTACATTGATGTGGTTAATTAAATGGTACATATCTTTAGGTATAATATTTGTATGGCAGGGGTGTTGGAATCATTTACATTGATGTGGTTAATTAAATGGTACATATCTTTAGGTATAATATTTGTATGGCAGGGGTGTTGGAATCATTTACATTGATGTGGTTAATTAAATGGTACATATCTTTAGGTATAATATTTGTATGGCAGGGGTGTTGGAATCATTTACATTGATGTGGTTAATTAAATGGTACATATCTTTAGGTATAATATTTGTATGGCAGGGGTGTTGGAATCATTTACATTGATGTGGTTAATTAAATGGTACATATCTTTAGGTATAATATTTGTATGGCAGGGGTGTTGGAATCATTTACATTGATGTGGTTAATTAAATGGTACATATCTTTAGGTATAATATTTGTATGGCAGGGGTGTTGGAATCAATGTAGATTAGGCAACAACAACAACAACAACAACTGTTCTACTGACCTGACTGAGCCATATATTTTTTTACAAAATTGTTTTTAAATGTTTTGATTTTGAAAATTTTGAAATTGTGTGAAAATATTTGAATTAAAACAAATCAAAAACAAATCCATTACCTTATATAAAACAAGAAGGTGTCACTTTGTTTCTACCTTTTTATCTAATTTAGTGAAAAGATAAGGTGTTGGCAAAGTCTAGATGAACAGGTAAACAAATACAATTGCATGTTATTCTTTTGCATTTGCTAATGACAACTACCAACATACCCAAGTAATTCCCCATTATAGCAACAGGGTCAGAAATTTGAGGAGAATATGAGAATCCATTCTGGCAAAGATTCCTGCCAGTAAAGTTGCAAGAATCCAAGTTGATTCTCACTGATAATCTGTCTAGCACGCTATTTAAATGGAGGAAAAACCATAGATTCTCGCTAAATCCTTTGCAAGAATTTAAATGGATTCTTGTAGTCTAATATATACTCCTTGTACAATTTAATTTATCAAAATCAGCAATTTCCTTTTGCCGGAACAAAAATGGAGTAACATTTGTGATGATACAGGAATGCCTACCTCTAGTTTGTCATAAGTTGGATATGTATTTTGTTCTTCCTGCTTCATAAAGTAACTCTTAAATTTCTTGTTGACCATTGACACCAGTTCCATCTCATCTGATGGAGATGAGATCTTGTCCAGATCCTACAAGGTTAAAGGAGAAAGGAATATAATAATTTGAAGATAAACTTTCATTCGTAACACAAGATAATATGATATACATGTGCATTCAAAATAATTGAGTAGTAACAATTCTATTTTCTCACCAATTACGCATCTAGACAAGCCCTCACGCACCTGGTGGTCTATGCACTGCATGCTCCAGATGCTTCAAGATACTAAAACTGGTCAGGGAGTCTGATGGGGACTCTAGTATTTTGTATTATTTTATTAATGGCTCAATAATAATATATTGCACTTAAACTTAAATTGTAACAAATATTATGGCTGAAATGGGAGGAAATATGTTGTAAACCTTTAAATCTGTTTTCCAGACAAACTAAACAAAACTTCCAACAACAAAATGACAACACACAAATTGAAAAAAACTACTAACAATATTTAAACCTAAGGCAAGGAAAAAACCACACCCTGTTTTACTGGCCCGACCGACCCACTTTTTGTATTTTTCAAGATTTTTTTTCTCAAATCATGTCAAACCAGACATTTTTTGACCGAAAATCTAACAACCTTTTCCCCCCACAAATTTCTACAAAAATTCCAGATTTTTGTGACATTTTAGGTAAAATTAATAAAAAAAACCCGACCGACCGACCCTACTTGACAGGTCCGTACACCCGTAAAACAGGGTGTTTTTTCCCCGTCGCCTAATAGTGGATTTTAAACATGAAATAGGGTATCACAATTGTAATTTGTTTCAATAAGGTAGCTATAGTTCAGTCAGTTCCAAATTGGCGAAACCTGTTTACAGCAGCGAATGAATTCAGAAGAGCATCGCGCGCAAAACGCCGGCATGGCGCAATATGGCTCGCAATGTCGTAGTGTCATTGTATGCGTGATGCTTGCATGCCAAAATTGCGCTGATACACTTGGATTACTTTTGCGCGCGGATAGATAAAACCGAATATTTCTCGCCAATTTGGAACTGATTGAACTATAGATAGGTAAAATCTGACCTAATTTGTGAAATTGCATTTTATAAAACATGAAACCAGTGCTTATCATTTTATAAGATCCCATTTATTATTCAATACTATTCCATAAACATGTTTTATACTTACCATAGAGACACCATAACATGTCATAAGAAATTCTAACATAGGTCTGATTCCATCAAAATCAATTACGTGACAAGGGATGCTAAGAGTGTCAGAGTCTGAGGCTGGTCCACCACCTAGAGAAGAAAATCAATTATAATTAGACATAGTATGAACAACAATAGAACACTTTTGATACATCGCCCATCATTATAACTCCGTTTTTCCTACTTCCCCATAATACAATCAGCCAGGTGCTTACATGATGCAGCAGCAGCAGCAATTGCTATGTGCTGTAAGCAGTATACTGTCCCTCTTCCCTATCATACAATACCAGTATCAGAGCAATTAACGGATGCACAGAGTCATGTTGAACATGTTGCCCATCATTATCAATCCCACTTCCGTATCATATGGATGCAAGGCAAATATCCTTCTCAGGGTTCCCAGCATTTCACAAGACCAAAATTCCCTGAGTTTTCCCTGATTTTTCCCTGACAAATTTATATTATTCCCTGAAAAAATATTTTCACTTTATCGGAAGTTGGGAAGGCAATAATTATGTGGGTTGGCTATTACCATATATAGCCAAAATTTCTAGTTTTTTCCCCTACCTAAAATGGTCCAGAAAACGTTCCTGAAAGCATGTTGTTAAGCTTGAATAGCAGTGGCGTATAGGTAGGTTATTCATATTGGGTGGGGGGGGGGGGGGGAGAAATGAAAATGAACCGACAAGACTTTTGTGAGCCAAGAAAATGCGCGTGTAGCGCGCGAAATTTTTCGACTTTACACCTATTCATTGCCTGGAAATGTGTTAAGTCACACTACATATGCACACAAAAAAGCCACCATAGCCAGTCAGTCAATGGATAAAACTTAGACAGAAAAATACCAAAATAATTACCCACTTGAGCCATCAAATTCCCTGAGTTTTCCCTGAGTGTCTGTCTTTTTTTCAAATTCCCTGAGTTTTCCCTGTCTGGAAAAAATTATTTTGATTTTCCCTGATTTCCCTGAGTGGCTGGGAACCCTGCTTCTGCCCACGGTCAGACACAAGCATGTGCACGCTAATCAACTCATTGTGCATGATTGAAAACATACACAATTCTATTAACCAATCAAGATTTGTAGATTGAGCTTACGTATTGCACACCAGGGATGTCTGTTTGACCATTTTGAGAGGTAGAATTACCATTTATACTTTAACGGGAGGTCAACCTACTATAACATGTGTCCATTACAGAGAGTTGCATAGAATTTCATCACACGGAAGCGCTTTAAGCACTGGTTGAATATAATAGCATAAGTTTGAGCCGTCCAACACGCTTATCCATTTGGCCTGATTGTATCTATGAGGTCACGCTCATTATATAGCATGCACAAGTAGGGCCAGAGCTGAACTTCTCTACCAGCGATGTTGACTATCAGGGGTCGCATTCTGATGCGTATGTGCGTCCTGGACCTCTCACTTTCTTGTAGGTTTCAAATTGGAAAGACTTGCGGGTCCCGGTCAAAATTGAAAGGACCCCTTAAATTTGACGATGTATAAAAATGGAAACCTCAAGAAATTCTGTTAAATTACATATCCATCCTTTGCTCAAAATATAAATTCATTAAAACCGTCCGAAAAAAAGTGAAATTTTCAAATACCCAAACTTCAGGACCCTCAATTTCTAGGGGACCCCTTAATTTTTTTTTGAAGTCCTACGGGGCCCTGAAAAATGTCATAGGACCTCTCACATTTTTGATCCAGTGCTATCCCTGGTGACTATAACAAAGACTCCCTACCTGAAGCAGCAGCAGCAGCTATTGCCTGCGCTGTATGTGGTACCGTCCCAGTACCAGGCCAGTTAACAGATGCAGAGAGTCTGGATGAACATCGCCCATCACTAGATCCAGATTCAGGTCTCTCTGGTAATGTGCTGCTCATTGTACTTAATCTTGAAAGTCTTCCAACAGAGGGTGCATTTGTGTCAGCAATAGAAGTGCGACTTCCAAAACTTGCCAAACGTCCATGACTTTGAATACCTGCACAAGAAACATGCCATTTGTTATGGTCAAGTCAAATTAAAAATAAGTATACTTTTCTGTGCTAAGCTAAAGCTTGAAAGTTGAAGGCACAAACATGTTTCATTTTGCAACACATGCAAGCTGCATTTTTGGGGAAATCTAATTCCATACCAACCACCAATACAATATTTTAAAATAGAATTTGCCAGTATGTGAAGTTGAATTAAATAAAATACATATTGAGTATCCGATGATAAACAACAAACATCATTATTTTTGTGGAGCATTAAATTCAGATCTGTCAATCTAGTGTTATGTAAGTATTTTATTCCTGCACTTTTAAAATCACACTGATGTCCTCATCTTGAAGAAGCAAAAGAGACTTTAGACAATTGGGCTTGTAGTGTGTCGTTCAAGTAATGGCAGCCTTAAAAGTGTTTTACTACGTAATTTATTAATGATACTGATAATCTATTAACCTTTGACCGGAATCGCTTACGATTACAACAAGATTGAAAGCAAGCACAACTTGTGTATCGGTGTTTTATTTGACATTTCATAACGTTCAGAGATATGCTTACATCTCTACAATGCTGAGCTATTCAATGACTCCGACTTCGCTCCTCTTCTGATGCTACCAGGCTTTTTGTTCCTCGATCTAAACGTCAAGCTGGTGATAATTCCTTTCGTGTATGTGGCCCCCGACTTTGGAATCAGCTCCCGGTCAGCATCAGAGAGGCGCCGTCAGGGAGTTTATATAATGGGAGAGGACATTCGAATCGCAAAATTGAAGCCTCCCCATATATGGGCATGTGGGCGTGAGTACGCGCGATGTACCTCTTGGGATGAAGCGTTGTCTTGACAACGCTATGATTGACAGCACGGAAGTCCTTATAAGGGACATTGAGACGCGCGATGTACCTCTTGCATAATGAGGGCGCGCAATGTACCTCTTAGAAAGGCTTCAATCTCGGCAATGGGAGTTTGTGTACAGTGGCACTGCCCTGGCGCCGTCCATCTGTATCTTCAAACGCCGGTTAAAAACTCATTTGTTTCCAAAGTTCTGATTTTTTGTCTTTGCATGACTTGTGTATATATTGTTATTTGTATTTTTATTGTATATAATGCTGTTTCATATTGTTCAGCGCTGTGTTCTTTGTAGAGCGCTATATAAATGCTTATTATTATTATTATTATTATTAATGAATCAAGATTGTGAACTAATCGCCTACCTTGTGGTTTTGCACTGAAGTCTGTGGCTGATGACATATGAGTTCCATACGTAGAGCGTGGACTCTTATTAAGCATTTGTTCCTGTGCATCATCAGCCTGCTGCTCTTTTGTAGTGGGAGGCATTACTTCATGTTCACACTTAATGGGAAGCCATTCTAATGCCTGTCAAATATAACAGGATAGAGGAATGGTTAGTTTGTCTTAGTTAGTATGTATCGCTTCAAGGGGCACTTGATATTTTTGTTCTGGCAGGGACAGGCATTACTTCATGTTCACACTTAATGGGAAGCCATTCTAATGCCTGTCAAATATAACAGGATAGAGGAATGGTTAGTTTGTCTTAGTTTATAGTATGTATCGCTCCACGGGGCACTTGATATTTTTGTTCTGGCAGGGACATGGGATTAGAATTCTCAATAAAAATGAAAATTAGGGTTTTAAAATCTTGCTTTCTTTGGTCAACATCTTTATCAAGATCTTTTATATAAATTCCCTGTCATCTTGACAGACCATTTGTGATTCATGGCTATAAAGATATTGTGCTTTAGGCGACAAAAAACCTGAACCCTGTTTTCAAACGGACCGCTCTGAAAATTGATGGGATTTTTTTAAACAATTTAAAAAGTATTCAAAATTTGCATAAACAATTCATTTTTTTTCTCCAAAATTTGCCACAAAATGTTCAAACAAATTTTTGGCGAGTCTGTCTGCCCAGTGGTAGAATTTCGTTACCAACCACGCGAATCCGTTAAGATTCTCGCGGAAGGATTTCAAGAATAAGGCTAAAAGCTTGCACAACTTCCAAATTTGGCATGTTTGTTGACTAAGTGTCAAATACCAGTCATCTAAGGTCCTGTTTTGGACTAAGAAAAAAAAAAAAAAAAAAAAGGACAATTTTTTGTTGTTGCGCAACTCCACCTGGATTCACGCGGTAGTGATTTTACACGAATCTTCATGCGAATCGATTCGTGGATACGCGCCGAAATTCTACCCCTGCTGCCCGTAGAGCAGGGTGTTTTGTTGTTGTTGCCTGACGCACATCTATTCCTCCATAATCATCTTCCTTAAGTAAAGACGGGTTGTGAAATGGTCATTTTTATATCAAACTCTTTTGTGTACACAACATATCATATAGTCTGATTAGCTCCAAATTGGTGAAGCCTCTTGACAGCAGAGAATGAATATAGAAGGACGTGGGCACACATGAAAGCAACAAGCGCTTGTATGTAACATGTGCATGCGGCTAAAACCGTGTGTGTGTGGCCATAATCGCGCGCGTACGCTTGGATTACTCTGTCCCCGGTATATCGATGAGTGCCTCATTGTAAAGAGACCCCGTGATGGCTCTGTTACAACAAGATCGGACCACGGCCTGAACCTTAGGGTTCCTAAGACTTACATTGCCGGGGATAGGGCTTTTTCAGTGGCTGCTCCTATTCAATGGAACAAGTTTCCAGTTCATATTCGTAGTGCTCCTACAGTCACAGGGTTCAAATCCCTTCTTAAAACACACCTTTTCTCCTAAGTTCTGCTCTTTCCCTTGTTTGTATTGTTTTTGTTTTTGTCGTTGCGCTTTGTATCCTTTGGCAAAGGCGCATTATAAATGCCGTTATTATTATTATTATTATTATTATTATTATTACTTTTGCGCACGGATATATAGAAAACAAATATTTTTTGCCAATTTTGAACGGATTCAACTATAGACTTACTCTGAGATATCCATGTATTTTCTTAACAGAGTGTACATAACACGTAAGCCATCTGGTGTATATCATCATATCTTCCTCTCTGATGCTATTATGTGCTGGAGGTTTACCCATCAGGTACGCCTCATGAGCCACTGATAAACGACGAGCTCTAGATAGACAATCATTGTACTCTGCCATAATTTGCCTGCAAATTGGAAATGTCATAGGTTGGAAAATTAGATCTTGTTTGCAATGAACGTTAATATTGTTGTTGCAATTTCAGATATATGGGTATGTGTAATTTTATTTATATGCTGGTTAAGTATTTAAGCTGTGTTATTTATTTAACAAATTCATAGTCTTGAAGTATTTGTATTTGAAAAAGGTTCAGCAAACGTGGATCAAAAGCTACATAATGGCTATCCATCAACATCAGCAAACATTTGTTGCCTTTCATTTGTAGCGATGATAAGTGTTTTAAATTCTTTCTAACGCAAAAATACTATAAAAGGGGACAGGTTACCCAAGGATATTACTTTAAGTCTTTCTTTTTCATATGTTAGAATGTAAAAAGAAAAGGAAACAAACCATAAGCACTTACTCTAGTCGTTTCTGGTAGACCGGATACAATGCTTCTAATGTGCTGGTATGTTCACAGAATCTCTTCCATCGTAACATGTGCATATGCTTACACTGTACTAGCTGTCTGATGCGATCACAGAAATACTGCAAAAGAAACCCCCCGGATTATTGTTAATGTTTTTAAGAAACAGAATATTTGATAGAATAATGAGCATTTGGATTGGTATTACAACCATGTTAGGCCAAAAAGAGTTAATACTTTGTCTCAGCGGCTCGCACGCATTGCTTTTTTTATTTTTAAAAACAACAACTAGTAAGTTTCTGTGATGCTTGGCAGCCTTGTGACTGAGAACACAAATTCAACTAACTTTGTGAAGTTAAGAGATTAAGAGAACACAAGCATACAATGTGCATTGATCATATCTGATTACTTTTATTATAAAGACAAAAGCATAACAATTTTGCATAGCACATAGCTTTTTAGCCAAAAGGCGCTGAGACAAAGTTTTTTTTGTTTTTTGGCCTTATTAAACTTAAAATTATAAATGACAAGCCAATTCTTTTAAATTTGTTCATATTGATTATCATTCTCTTGGTAAGTATAACACAACTTAATAAAAGTATGATCAACTCAAGTTTTGTCTTTGTTTATTAACACAGAAAAGAAAGGGAAAATGAATTGTTTTGTTCATTATATAATAAGACATGCTGCACCACTGAGTAGAATATGGCATCAGGGACAACCCAATATAAGGCGACATGGGGTATAGTCTATTTCAATGTTATACTTCTAAATTGTAGTTTTTCTACATTGATCACATTTATCTGTGCCCCACAATAACTATTGTTGTAGGCAGAGAAACACTGCACCTTATGTCTAATTTATTACTTTTAAATGTATTTTTATTAACACAATTTAAAATAAACAAACAAGAAACTTACTTGATGTAATAGTAGTGGAAGACTTGCATCAGTATATTCCTTTATTAAGCAAGACTCGACCTCCTCCTTCATAACCTCACACTGGATCATAATAGGTTTGGCTTCACTAACCTAACACACAAAAAGAAACCAAAACTGTCAATTGAACAGCAAATATGGGATGCGATCTGTGAAACCTGTCGGATGTCGCAAGTCGCAAAATGTGAACTAGGGATTATTGGGTAATTTAAATTTTTTTATAGATATTTTTTAAGAAAATTAGTTTCCAATACTTCGTATCATCATCTTTCATGACATTTCACCTTCAAAAACTTACTTAAGTCACTTTAATTATAAACCTTATAATGTTATTATATTGAATTATGTATCTTTTTTCGCCTGTTTTCATGATTTCTTGTTTTGTAGCTTTTGATGACATCACAATCATCATTCACTCATAACCTTTTTTGTAGCGATCGTAGAAAAATGATCGAAACAGTTCTGTAATCAGCAAAGTTTTAGCTTTCTTATGATATAAATATCTCCAATATGAAAAATGCCACTATGTGGCGGGTCTTCACAGATCGCATCACATATTACATTTTGACAAAATGAAAATATTGCCAACTGTTTGTTACTGTTGATGTATGTCGTAATGATATGGACAAATATCATGCATATGTGGGTAAACCTGGAAGCTTTAAAAAAATGATCTCGATTCCTGATTGGTCAAACATGAAATCACCATGAACTGCATGCATAATTATCAGGGCATTCGCGCATATCATTCATTTGAATGTAGCTCCAGGCACAACAACAATTCATGCTCGCGTGAAATAGATTGAATTTCGTCCATAGCATTATGACATTAATTATAGTTGTCATTATAACAATGGTGTTTCTTTTAAATAAAAACATTGTAACTGTTGCATTTAAATAGCAGAGCACCAAGAATGTATTCATTTATTTTTCATTTTGACAATATTATGTGTTTTAGAATATCACAATGTATTACAATTAACAATACATTTATATTCAGATAACATACCTCGAGAGATCGCTTGATGATTTGTTCTCTCTGCTTGTGAAAATGTTCAATACTCTTGGGTAAAGACACAGAGCTAAAATGAAAACAAAATATCATTATCAAAACATTATTATTAATTTTCAAAAACTCAATGAAGGCTGATTTTAAATATGAGAGATGCTTCTGAAAAGTTTAGTCCTGTTGGAGTGAACAACTTCAAACTATAATTCGCAAACAGCTAATGAAGTTTTAAGCAATCCCTATTGGTTCTCAGAGAAATCAGCAACATTTATATGACACAATATAAATCGAGTAGGCGAAGCTTAAATATATTAGCGTTGCCACCCTTGCGCAGTTCTTGGTAACTAATAGGTTTGTTCCATATCGTTCACTTCTGTAATGTGTCTTAGTGAGCTTCTCCTGCATGTTTATGCGGCTTAATATGATGACACATGGCGTACTCACCACGAAGCACAGAATTTGATGGATTGTAATTTGTTTATTCGATACTTACAGGGGTAAAAGTTGACGATACTGCACGGGATTGGATGGAATGTTTATTCGATATTTACAGGGGTAACAGTTGACATGGCATACTCACCATACCATATGGGATTGGATGGAATGTTTATTCGATACTTACATGGGTAAAAGTTGACCATACCACTGGATTGGATGGAATGTTTATTCGATACTTACAGGGGTAAAAGTTGACAAATGTGGCGTAATATGTGAAGCATGGCATACTCACTATACTGCATGGGATTGGATGGAATGTTTATTCAATACTTACAGGGGTAAAAGTTGACCATACCGCACAAGGTTGGATGGAATATTCATTCGATATTTACAGGGGTAAAAGTTGACCATACACCACGGGATTGGATGGAATATTTATTCGATACTAACAGGGGTAAAAGTTGACCATACCGCTGCACAGGATTGGATGGAATGTTTGTTCGATACTTACGAGGGTAAAAGTTGACTATGCATACCGCACGGGATTGGATGGAATATTTATTCGATATTTACAGGGGTAAAAGTTGACCATACAGCACGAGATTGGATGGAATATTTATTCGATACTTACAGGGGTAAAAGTTGACCATACCGCACGGGATTGGATGGAATGTTTATTTGATACAGGGGTAAAAGTTGACCATACCGCACGAGATTGGATGGAATGTTTATTCGATACTTACAGTTACAGGGGTAAAAGTTTACAAATGTGGCGACTCAAGGTACTGATTTTAACAGATAAATGTCACAAGTATGTCTGAATAAGGTAAGGTAATTGTTTTAGACCGTACCTGTGTTATATTGTCTGACATATAAGCGTTTGGTTGTAGTAGTATTTTCTAACATCTGCATTTATGTCAGACAATATAACACTGGTACAGTCTAAGGCAACACCTTCAAAATTATTCTCAAGTTAAAATGTATGGCTAATACAGCATAGAGGTTTCATTTACAACATCTATATATTAAAAGATCCTGTTTGTGAAATATTTCTGGTAACACAAAATTTACCAAATGTTTTGATTTAGGCACATGATGCTACAGTCATATCCTGTGCAATCATATCCTGATTAGTGGTGTGACATCTTCATAGTTTTACCAGTTTACAATGATTCAATCAAATTATTTGAAACAAAAAAAGTTATTTCAAAAAGTTAATTTTCCCCCTCATAATCTCTGAGTGTAGTGTTTTGTGGTATTGCCAAAGTTCACATCTAAAATTATTCATTTGAATATTTTCAAATTTTGCACAGAATATTTCAAAAATTTGCAAATATTTTGTAAATTAATAGGGAAAATCATTAAATTTGAAAAAAACATGGGACGGTTCGGCCCATAGAACAGTTTTTTCCTTTGCCTTGGAGAGATTTACTTTTTAAACTAGAGAATTACGTTGCATTGAGCAATGTCATTTACAGTGGTTTAAGTCTAATTTTGCACATACTGTAACTTGTGTTACCTTGCAACCTTGGGGCCTCCCAGCATTTCATTCTCCTCGATATCATTCTGAAGATCGGTTAGCTCCTTAGACAATTCCTTTTCCAAGGTTTTGATCTTTTCAGATGATCCTACTTTATACAGTTCTAAAGATGTCATCTTGATGGACGGATGATTAACTTCTTCGTTTGGACGGAACTGGTTGGTGATTGGTTGGGTCAACTTAGTTGACCTACATGGTGACTATTCGCAATACTTCAGCAAAAATGTAGCAGCCCTACCATAAGTGAGAATGAAAATAACATTAATTTACATTTAAACACAATGAAATACATTTATTAAATAGCTGTTTAAGATTAATTACTGATGATGATTAAAAACAAATATTTGACAATAAATTGCCAAGGATAAATCTTTGTAATGGTTTATTCTGTCTTCTGAATTTAGAGTGACATGTAATGGTTTATTCTGTCTTCTGAATTTCGAGCACTAAAACCAAGGATTGCCCTAAATTTTCCAAGGTACTTTGGTAGAAAAACAGAGATAACACATGGCCTTTACTCCCTGGGTCAGTCTGGTAAAATCAGCATGTACGCTCACAGAAGCAAAATGTGACATTGCTAACCCCAAGTCACAAAGAAAATCCATATCTATTTAGTCTGGAAGGTCAATAATCATAGTTCTATGTTCAATACATCAATTACAATAATTCATGTTATGCCCAAGCTTTGGTGAAATCTCATTCTCATAATTGAAGATGAGTTACATCAGGCATTCTCAAATTGCGCATCAATGCATCCTAAGTGGCGCGAGAGTGGTTAAAATTTGTAAAAAAATAAATCATATTATGATAGCCAAATTCCATAGGCATATGACAGTCATATGTATAAATACAGCAATTTTTTTCGCGCTACGCGCGTATGTGCCCTCAAAACAGTAATATTGGTTAATATGCTGCCTACATATGTTAAAATATTTTGAAATTAATGTTATAAAGGGAATTTTGCCATTGTAAATTCTAAAAAATATGACCAAGTGGAGCTTCAACAAGTTGGTTACTAAAATGTGGCGCATCAGTAAATCTAGTTGAGAAAGCCTGAGTTACATCAACTAACTGATACCAAGCTTGTGCACAACCATTGTAGCCTCAAACCGTTTTTTTGAAAATAACACTATAGGCCTTTGCTGTCGGTTGAAATGTATAATTGCAATTTGTACTAGGTGTGTCTGTATGCTAGAAGTATACTTGTATAATAGGCATCACTGAGCCAATTTTGTTACAAACAAATGCCTTTTTGGCCTAAAATCTCTTTGAAATGAAGGGCCTACTGATTGACCAGGTGCATGCATCATATTTCTTATCATTTTAAACACTTCTTATGGTGAAAATTGGTCCAACATGTCTTTAGACAATAAGTAAGTAAGGATGGTTTATCGGATCCTCTTTCCGTAGTTAAGCTGATATTTGGATTTAATTGTAGAATTTCTCCTCTACCCCATTCACTGTGTATAATGTGCAGGTCTATACCGGGGGGGGGGGGGGGGGGGGCACTGGGGCAAAAGGGTATAGGTATGTGCCGCGCTGAAGACCCCCTTTTTCACCCTCTGCTGCTAGTTCTTATGAACCCCCTTTTGAGCCTGCATTAGTTCTTAAGACCCCGATTTTATTGAAAATTCAAAAATCGCGAAATGTTGCGTTCCAAAGCTCCAATTCTTCGAAAATTTTGCGTTCTAAAACCAAAAAAAAATCAGTTCTCAAGACCTACTTTTTTGAAAAAATCAGTTCCTAAGACCCTATTATTGTCATGAAACTTCCACTCAGTTCAGTTCTGTAGCCCCCCCCCCCCCTTTTTGAGACCCTGTGCGGCACACGGTCACACCCCTACCCAAAAAAAAGTTGAGTGCCCCCCACCCCCCACCGGGGTCTATACAGTGAATCTCAGTTGCGCCGTGGTTTCTAAGAGTCATGTAAAGCCGTTGGTTCCGTGTATTCAGACACTCACCCTGAACACGTTAAAATAGTTGCAGACCTCATCATAAAGAGTAGGGGATCATCCCGGGTCTGTTACCTGTCACAAAAACTCATGTCGTAGGTTTCAGGGGCCTTGTCGCGATAACAAGTTAACTTGCTCTCTATCAAGTATTCAATATATAGATAGATATAGATAGATAGACTACAAATAATATTTTGGACACAAAAGGATATATAGGCCTATGGAATCAAACAGAACAGGTTTACAGCCTAGTAATATAATAATAACCTAGTAATTAATAATAGCCTACTAAAAGTACTATTTACTATACTAATTTATTTCCAACTATAAATCAAAACAAAGATTTGTCGATCACAGCGCCCCATGCGACTGGTGCGTAACCGCGTCATTCGCGATGGCAAGGGCGCAGCGCAGTAAAACTGAAAGATGTGACGTACTTTTAAACAAGGCAAAAGCTATACAGTTACAGCCGATGATCGGGCAGCTATTTTGGGAAAAGCTATACAGCCGATGATGTGTTGTTCTATACAGAATAAACGCTAAACTCGTTGTAGTATCATCCAAGCGGCACAGTTCTTTCCTATTGAAAAGCACTGGGGTGATAGGTTGTATATACTCTGTTTGGCCATCTCGAGACAGTTACGTAACTGAACAGGCGCAGCTTTTACGCACGCGTGTGTATCTTCCGCCTTTTAACGCTCGTGTTTGTACGCCAGCGCCGCGAGTATGCGCGCGCGTTATGTGATGCAATTAGTAGAATACGCCGTTACCTCACTGTCTCGAGATGGCCAAACAGAGTATGGTCACTTCCTTTAAACAAATAGGAATTGACCAATCGCCCCCTAATCAACAAGACCCCATGTCAGATGTCGTGTTGCGACTGTTTTGGAACGCACTGCATGCAAGGACACGCTCAACCTTTGTTATGATCGCAAGCGCTCGGATCATGATGCTGTGATCGACAAATTTTTGTTTTGATTAGCCTTACCCTTAGCCTAAGAGGCTAAGAGGCTAAGGGACAACAAGAGGTTATAGGGGTAGGGCCTAATTTATTTCCGTCAAAATTCAAACCTAACTTAGTGTAAATGTAACTTGTAAGTGAAGTCAATAATTTGGCAATTCAGTTGCTTATTATGCTCAAGCTTAACTTGATATTTATTCAACAACAAAAATCATCTTGATTCTATGTTAATATACAATACATGTATCATTTGTATATTAATTTATACATAAGCTTATTTCAATTTTAACATCTCATGATTTTCTGGATTTGTTGCTGCTTGTTTTGCACAGTAATAAAACGTGTGTTTTCTTATCCTGCACTTACGACAGCTTGCGTTTATTTGTCTTAACACGATTTTCATAAAGAAATAATCATAATAAACTTCAAATGCCGGTTTAATTGATAGTTTTACCTGCAGGTTTCAAACAGATTGTGAACTTCGATATTTGTGTCTTCCGAATTCAACAACATTTCTCACAGAAGCATTATAATAACGTGTGTTTGATGCTAGTTTAACAAAATTAGCAGTATGGAAGTACTATAAACTAAATAGTAAGGTAATTCCAATATTTATATTGCCACCTATGATATTTAAAAAAAACCACATTATTTATTTGAAACATCAAAAAATGCTTATTAATAGTCTAATTTCAAAATATAAGTATATCAAAATCAGTAATTGCTGTTTATTCACAAAATGAACGTTATAACATTGCAACCAGCGTTCGTAGCAACGGATTTGCGCATGATTGATTGATTGATAGATTTGTTCAACGAGCTGTTTCGTTGTAGTGTTGAGCCCGTCAGCGATTATTTTTTTCGTACATCAGTTTAACCAAAATCAGTTCATTTGTTTAAAAATCAATGTAAATTTGCTTTGCAGGAATTTGGTTAAACTGATGTACGAAAAAAATTAATCGCGGCCCGTAAGCAGGTTTTTTCTATGGGGTGTGGGGGGCGGGGGCGGGGGCGGGGGGCGATTTTTTTTTTACTAGTAAACATTTGTATGGGCTCACATGTAAAATCAGTTAGAATTTTTTTAATTTTTTTTAAAAATCATTTTATTCAGTGAGTTTAGCTTTATTCCGTATTAAAACGAAATAAATAAATTTTTCAAATGTTTACTAGTAAAAAAAAAATCGCGGGCGGGGGAGGGGTGGGGTGGGGGGGGGGTAAATAAATACGCCTTAATAAAGAAATTCAAAATCAATCAATCAATCAATCAATCAATCAATCAATCAATCAATCAATCGATCGATCAATCAATCAATCAATCAATCAATCAATCAATCAATCAATCAATCAATCAATCAATCAATCAATCAATCAATCAATCAATCAATCAATCAATCAATCAATCAATCAATCAATCAATCAATCAATCAATCAATCAATCAATCAATCAATCAATCAATCAATCAATCAATCAATCAATCAATCAATCAATCAATCAATCAATCAATCAATCAATCAATCAATCAATCAATCAATCAATCAATCAATCAATCAATCAATCAATCAATCAATCAAATTAAGCATCAAAAGTTCAACATCAAAAACTTGGTGAGCATTACGTTTGATTGTTACCCCCTTTGTACAAAAAAAAAACGTCGATTCAAAAATGCTGATCTGGCCAGATCAACATTTTACATTCCAACATTTAAAACATTGTTTTAATCAAGTTTTGCTGGGTTTTTTTTAGTAGGAACAATAAAACGGCAATTTTTAATGTTAATTTTAAATTCTGAAGTAAATTGATTAAAAAATCAAAAAAAATCAACATGACATTGTGTCCCATGTAAAGGTCGCTTCGCGATTCGGGTCGCTCCTATGACGAGTTTTACGTCATTATTCAAAACTTCCTCGGATACAGCGACCTGCCGCTGCGACTTCCTTATACATTGATCAGTTTCGGCGTGTCATGGGTGTTTGTAAAACGATTAAAGGTATGACCCGATCACTTTTTGGGGGCTATGATTTTTTTTTCACATCAAGATATTTTGGTATCAGAAGAATCCCCATATTTTTCTCATTATGTTTGTAAAATATTAGGGGCCAGAAATGTTTCATTTGGAAATTATAGGCTAAAATGTGGTGAATTACTGCCAAAGGTGATTAACCACCAACCAGTCTGTGTACTATTCAATGGGAACATGTCTTTTGACCGCGCGCTTCTAAAAATAGAACAATTGGAGTTATGCAACTCAAACTTTGGAATGCAACAATTTTAAGGATGACCTTTCATGTAAAATACAAAACATCAAGTTGGAAATCGGGTAATCTACCTTGAACAATCAGCGCGCAGCGCCGCCGCATCGCTATGCGATGACAGGGTGGAGTCTGAGGGGGGATGTGCCCCCTTAGAATTAAGACAATTTTGAAAATATGTAATGAAAATGGTGCAATTTGGTGCATACACTCTTGGAAAAAAGGGTGCCTTAGAGGTTCTTGGGGGTTCTTTAAACTAAAAGAACCTTTAACCCTGAGGGTTCCATATACGGGACAGCCAAGAACCCCTGAAGCACCCTTTTTCTAAGAGTGTATACTTTTAACCAAATTTTTGACGAATATGAATATAGGCGTGCGCAGGATATTTTTATCCGGGGGCTTAAAAATAAATTTCATTGAGTATGCATGATAAACTAATCAAAGCGGTAACGCGGACAGGGGGAGTCTGAGGGGGGATGTGCCGCCCTTGGAATTGTTTTTTTTGTTCATTTTTCGAACCCATTTGGTACATGAGACTAATCCGCGCAAAAAAGGGCTTCTTTTGAGGGGCATCATCATCACTCAGCATCATCATCATAATTAGACACTTTCAGCCTCAGGGTTATTCAAAAAAGTGTGGAGGGGGGGGGGGGACATCTGCTATTATAAAAGTGTGGGGGGGGGGGGCGTGTCTCCTTGTCCCCCAACCATATGATGCCCCTGGTGATACTACACCCGTATTCAAAATTGAACATGTTCATTTTGCAGCTGATTTAAACATGTTAAACGCCTAAGGATATTATGTTTTTTGATGTTTTTCAAGTATTTTTGGATACTGGATACAAAATCTGACAAATGTGTAACTATTTCTAATATAAAATTTTAAATCATAAACACTTTTTTGGTGTTAACAGCCCGAACACCTTTTGAGGCGTTCGATTTTCTAGAGTATTCACATTCGAGGATCCTCATAACTATTCAAATACCAGAAAGTGTGGTTGTCTGAGAAAACAGTCCGATCCAATGACGTAGTTTAGTTATCTTGATAGCACCAATAACCAAATAGTACATAAATTATTTGTATTGATGGTGCAAGACAACCGTTATAATCATGAATCCAGTCCTAGATGACCTAACAACGCAAACTTGCTGCCGAGAAACCAACTGAGTTATAAATATCTTGACTCCCCAAAACCGTCAGTCTTGATAACGTTTTCATACCTGAACAGTTGATAATGATGGTGTTCTGAGGTGTAGAGAGATCCTGTGAGAATTCGACACCAAAATGAGGGGGTTTGGAATAAATTTGTGGATTTTGAGTGTTTTTACCAGTATAGTGACCGAAACTTTGATTGTGAGAGGACAGGATGTACACTGGGTATGTATCGAAAGATGTATATAGATATTGACATTTACTTGAATGTTTTGTCTAGTATACAGGTTGGACATTCTGGAGATATCGAGTGTGATGATCCAGAACACCACGAGGAAAATATGCAAATTTCTGAAATTCCGAAGTTAACTACGATTAGTTCATTTGGAAATTCATGAAACTTGTAATTGTCTTTCACATGAACCTTTTAAGTGTAGGCCTACTCCCATTATAGGTGCAAGAACAAACCAGTTTGGGTGCCAAAATTGCATCTTTGAGCAATTCTGGTAATTTGCATGAATATAATATTGCAAAAATATAATCTACAAACCTGGAATCTAACGTATTGGCACACTTACTTGTTATCAACAGAAAACTACACCTCTCTCGGAATGTTGAGGAAATATCAATGTCTTCATCAGTTATTCAAGGTGTTGGGTCCCAACATTGATTGATATCATGGGGTGTGGGGAATATAATATAAGATGTCCTCTTCAGCTCTTAACAATATAAACGTCATTTAGAGATCAGAATAAAATTCTGCACATAATGTTCAAAACGTGTAACGCGTTCCAAGTACTTTTTCAAGATTGTAGGTTCAATTTGTACTTTTTATGATATAAATTTGGCAGACTTTGTAATTGCCTGATATTTGATTATGGAATAAAATTGCAATACTCGACCAACTGTCATGAATTTACGCGATTAATGCTCATCAAGTAGCAGAAAATATAAAAGTTATATTAGTTATGTATTTATATTAAAATTGACATCATTTCAAAAAATAAAACTATTCGCAAATTCGAACAAAAAGGTAGTAGGCCTACTACATTTGTCTAGAAGTAGAGTAGAATTTTCGTAGCTATCAGTCACTCTAAAAAGTGTGTTTAGAAAGTGATAGCAAAGATGTGTTTAGAAAAAGTATGTTTAGCGTATTGACTGTTAGTGTTTAGAAATTGAACACCAATGTTTAGTGATTTGACACATGACGTTTAGCCTCTGAACATGTTTACAAAGTGATAGCAAGAATGTTTAGAAAAGTGTTTACTCGCTAAACACAGTTTTTAGAGTGTAGCTGTACTTTATTTAATCTTTATTACAGCCGTGCTATATAATAATATTGATTGGACACTAATAAAATAACAGATCTGCAATATATTTACGAGCAAAAGTATTCCAAAGAACGACCACGATTTTATTTTTCCAAGATATTAACCAAAATTAATTTGACTTTTGGGCTTGTATGTTATTCTTTAATTTTTACCTATAGGAACGCAAAATCTAAAGATCTAATGTTCTTGCATGAAATCGGCCGATTTTTCACCTCACACTGTAATCAAATAAAGCAGTTTCATATCCCACGGTGTTTGTAATAGACAATATATCAACAATATTAAAAAAAACCGGCGAATGTCCCAACTCAAAAATAAGTAAGGACATTCACCGGCGAGGACTCGAACCCCGGTCTACCGAACACCAGACGGGTGCCTTGAGGAGGGGGGGGGGGGGGGGGGGGGGGGAGGGGGGGGGGGCTCAAGGAAGTTTTTGATCTGATTTTTTGAATTTTGTGAGTGCTGTAACTATTGAACTATTAATCAAATGCATATAAAAGTATATATTTTTGGAAAGGAAATGTGTCAGAGAATCCAAATTTGGCGTTAATTAACGTTTTTGACCCAATTGTTTTTGGACAAAGCTAGCAAGAATAATTTTGAGTATAAAATGACCAAATCTCTTGATGATGATGTAAAGACATGGTTTGCTCGAGAAAACCATGCAGTTTCTTGAAATATGGGAAGAAGGGGGTCGGCAAATTTCTACCATACTGATTCTCTACATCCCTTAGTATAAGCTATTCTTCATAAATGTGTATACAAAAATCACAGTGTTTCTAGATATAATTATATGGGGAGGGGTAAAATGAGACATTTACCCAAAAAACCGTCTATTTTCAAAACAGTCAATCTGGCATCAAATGGGTTGGAATAGAGCATACCTACAGATATAAACTTAATTCTTGGTGACAATTACAAATATTATAACACATTACTTCATAATGTGACATTAACCAAACGTCTGCATGTATTTTGGTTTTCTGTAAAAAACACCTTAATTTTGGCAATTTTACTCATTTTTGGTCAAAATAATGATAATTTTTGAGAAACCATTGCTCATATGGACAGCCACTTTGACTTTTTTTTGCTAATATGCGGAGGAAGGTCAGATATATCATATGAGTCCTTCTTATGAAAATATAAAATCGTTGTAGTTGGGCCTCTGCAATCTCTTTTTACTTTTTACTTTTATCTTTTATCATTTTTTTCTTCAAATTCCTAGCAAGATGATTTGATGCAGCTCGTTTTATCTTATAAAATGACATATAGCAATAAAAATGTATGGGGAAAGTATAGTTTTAATAGTGGGATGTATGTATTAGACCACGAGACACTCATATCCCGAGCTTTTGCTTTGTTAACACACCTAAATCCAAGATGGCCACCAAAATGACCACATTCCATAAATTGGCACATATGAACCAACATATATGATCAGAGTATAATTTTAACAATGGGCTGTATGTGTTAGACCGCTAGAAACTCATATCTAGTATTTTTGCTTTGTTAACATACTTTGAAACCAAAATGGCCGCCAAATTAATGGCCAAAATCCCATAAAACAGCATAATATCAACCGAAATGTATGGTGAAAATATAATTTTAACGATGGAATGTATATGTTAGACTACTAGTTTCTCATATTCAGTATTTATGGCTTTGTTAACATAGTTACAAATCCAAAATGGTTGCCAAAATGGCCCCCAAATTGGTCCCTGGCAAAATGGCTGCAGAAATTGTCAAATTGCATAAATTGATGAAAGTATAGTTTAACATTGGGATGTATGTATTAGACCACTAGTCATGCTAGTAACTCATATCCAGTATATTTGCATTGTAATAACATACTTTAAATCCAAGATGGCGCCCAAAATGACCGCTGTAAATGTAAAAATAGTCCACATGAGTGTATAATAATCCAAAATAGATATTGTAAGAGTGTATATTACATCATATTCACCAAACAGTATGTTCTAAACTGCTAAGCTACTGCTTAAAGATAAGGCCCACCTCTGTGACAATTTTGATTCTGTCACTTTCCAAAATAGCTGCCAGAATGGTTAAGTTGATGTTAAATGACCTGAAACAATTGTTTTGTATTGTAAATGATGTTATACCAATACCCCCAAATATAATAGGACAGCATTCAATATATGTCTATGGTAAAGCCCAGGGGTTGTAGATCTAGTTTGAGTATTTTAAAATATCCATTATAGATGCAAAAGGTTGAAATAACTGAAAAACAGTATTAGTTTATTGTTAGAGTAACAGTAGATATGACCAAATTATTTCAAACTAGATCTACAGCCCCATGGCTTTATCAAAAGCCTATATTGAATGCAACAGTTATTGAATGATATCCTATTAGATGGTTTTACATAGTATCATTTACAAATATACAAAACAATTGTTTTAGGTCATTTAACACCAACTTAACCATTCTGGCAACTATTTTGGAAAGTGATACAGAATCAAAATTGTCACAGAGGTGGGCCTTATATTTAAATGTAGTTACTATTTGGTGAATGTGTTATAATTAGAGAATAAAGGTATTGTTTTTAGACCGTACCCGTGTTATATTGTCTGACATAAATGCGGACGATAGTATTATTTTAAGTAGAACAACGACGCCGCAGGCGGAGTTGTTCTACGCAAAAAATAATGCTATCGAACGCATTTATGTCAGACAATATAACACGGGTACGGTCTAAAAACAATACCTTTATTCTCATTCTTAAACAATCATACTTTAGACATTTATCAAAGAAATAAGTACATTTTATTGTCCACATTTGACAACTTTTACCCCTGCTAGGATCGAATAGCCCACAAACATTCCATCCAATCACATGCGATGAGTAAACCATGCGTAAGCGTCGCAGCGCCGGCATAAACGCAGGAAAAGCGCTAAAGGCGCACTGCAGAAGTGCGCGTTATGGAGCAAACCACGCATTGTGAAGGTCGGGCGCTGTTAAAACGTAAGCCCCACCTCCCCGTGTTCTATTGTCTCATCTAGATGTCGCCGATTTCTCTGAGAACCAATGAGATTGCTTAAACTTTCTTAGCTGTTTAAGAATATTCCCTCTTACAAAATCTATTTTGGATTCTTAAACAGCTAAGAAAGTTTAAGCAATCTCATTGGTTCTCAGATAAATCGGCGACATCTCTATGAGACAATAGAACACGGGGAGGTGGGGTTACGTTTTAACAGCGCGCCCGACCTTCACAATGCGTGGTTTGCTCCATACCGCGCACTTCTGCAGTGCGTCTTTAGCGCTTTTCCTGCGTTTATGCCGGCGCTGCGACGCTTACGCATGGTTTACTCATCGCATGTGATTGGATGGAATGTTTGTGGGCTATTTGATCCTAGCAGGGGTAAAAGTTGTCAAATGTGGACAATAAAATGTACTTTTTCTTTGATAAATGTCTAAAGTATGATTGTTTAAGAATGAGAATAAAGGTATTGTTTTTAGACCGTTAACTCCGCCTGCGGCGTCGTTGTTCTACTTAAAATAATACTATCGTCCGCATTTATGTCAGACAATATAACACGGGTACGGTCTAAAAACAATACCCGTATTCTCTAATTATCATACGCTCATGTGGACTATTTTTACATTTACAGCGGTCATTTTGGTGGCCATCTTGGATTTAAAGTATGTTATTACAATGCAAATATTCTGGATATGAGTTACTATAATCAAAACAAAGAATTCTCGATCAAATCGTATACGATTCCTCAGTGTCCCAGCGTCTGGGGCATACTGTGCGTGAGCGCGTCAATCGCGACGGCAAGGGCGCAGTCAAACCGGAAGGTGTGACGTTCTTGTAAACAAAAGATAATTGACCAATCGCGGCCCTAATCAACAAGACCCCAGGCTGCGTGATTGGACAATTATGTAAGTAGGCCTACGCCCGCCCGTACGCGTTGTGGCATGGTTGTCAAGGGCTCATCACACTGCGTTCAGAATTCGGAGGAACGCTGGCGTGACTGGAATCAATGTTTTGATCGAGAATTCTTTGTTTTGATTATAGTGGTCTATACATACATCCCAATGTTAAACAATACTGTCATCATACATTTAGGTTGATATTATCCCATTTGATGCAATTTGCAATATTAGATTAGGTTTTAAAGAAAATTGTTTCTAAGTTAAAGTCTTTATATCATCATCAAGAGTTTTAGGCATTTTATACTCAAAATTATTTTTGTTAGCTTTGTCCAAAAACAATTGGGTCAAAAAAGTAATTTTCTCAACAACAAAAAAAAATCAAAATTTTTGGTCAAAATTAACGCCAAATTTGGATTCTCTGATCCATTTCCTTTCCAAAAATAATTATATACTTTTATATGCATTTGATTAATAGTTCAATAATTACAGCACTCACAAAATTTTAAAAAAATCAGACCAAAAACTTCCTTGAGTCCCCCCTAAAGGCACCCGTCCGGTGTTCGGTAGACCGAGGTTTGAGTCCTCGCCGGTGAATGTCCTTACTTTAATATTTTTTGAGTTGGGACATTCGCCGTTTTTAATATTGTTGATATATTGTCTATTGCGAACACCGTGGGTTGGTATGAAACTGCTTTATTTGATTACAGTGTGAGGTGAAAAATCGGCCGATTTCATGCAAGAACATTAGATTTTTAGATGTTGCGTTCCTAGGTAAAAATTAAAGAATGACATACAAGCTCATGCGAAGGTTGCCTGTTCGAATCCGGTTAGATGGTGTGTGTTTTTTTTTCCTGCGTTTTATGCACTGGTCTTCTCTCGGAAAGGAAAATAATTGATCATTCAAGAATTTCCGAACCGTTTTTCGGAGTTTATATGAGTTCAAAAACAGACATGTGTTCTCCCTGTAAAGACGAGGTTGGCTAAACCTAAGATATTTTACCTAAATATTGCTCGGAAAAAAACACAAAGGATAAATGATTTTGAATTTGACATGTTTTCATTTATCACAGGGCAAGATACATGAATTTCACCCGAATGATCACGGTAAGAATATTTAAGTGGCTAGTGTTACATTTATCTTTTTAAATTAGTAGCCTAGGTATAATTAATCATTATTCGATGCCAAGTCGATAAAATAGCAACGATATGATTGTATTTGAATCTTTAAGTGCAAATTTAAAATGTTAATATGAGACTGAAAGATATCCCCTATTGGGTTTTCGGCCCAGTCACTGAAAAACCCCTTTGTTTACAAGTGTTAAATGGAACTCGTACGTCACTTTGATACGCGAGTGCTTTAAAGTTTTATTTTACCACGCCGAAAACTTCCCGGTCAATTTTGTTTTTGGGTGGGGGATCAGTCTTCTCATGGGCCGCGTAACATTAACTAACTGGTCAGCTTCTAAAACTTAAGTTTCATGATATCTCGCCGGATCATGCACGAGATAAACCGGGAGAGCGTGCGGTACAAGCACCACCGTATAGGGATTTGTAGTTTGTAGGATGGTTATAGGGTTATAGCAAAGTATATTGAATCATTCTCTTTTGCTCACCACTGGACCAGAACCGCTGTCAGACTTCAAGGTATTGAATAATTTCATATTTCATCTCCGGCACATATGTCCGAAGAATTTTTGTTTCACTTTAACAATTGTTTCACTGTTTATGATTTCAGCTCGTGTAAGACGAGGAGTCCAACCAATTCTACGGCAAGCAGGAGTTGCTTCCAGTAACACAAATTATCCTACAGCATTATTATCAGAAACATTACCAATTACGTATAGAGCAGGTAAGACTACGTTTTTAACAAATATAACCAAGAGTCCTTATATCATGCGAAAATATCAAAAGTTGCCTAAAATGATAACATTGCAAACAACAACTTCATAACATTTAAGTAATATTATGCATTTTTCGGCAACTTCAAAAAAGTTGGCGCATTAGGTGACGAAAACAACCCTGTTCTACGGGCAAACGAACCTCGAAGGTAGAGTATAGATGAGGTGACCGTTGTTTACATTTAGGACGCCCTCTGTTGATTTGAGACAAAACACACCGGGCAAGAGTTCCTATAGTTTACATAGGCCAGATCAGGTTTTCTAACTAGATTGTGGTGTCACAGCAAATTGTTATCAAAACTGTCTTTAAACTTGCTTAGGAATGCTATAAGCTATCGCATTTCACAAAAATAAAATGAGTTTTACAATTCATTAGAAAGAAATTTCATGTTGTCTTCATTAACTTTACTGTATATTCTGCCTGGAGGGAATCAACAGAGGGTGTCCCATTTGTAAATACATGACGTCACCGGTCACACCATCTATAGGCCCGGAGTATAGGTCGGTCGGGCATTCTTTTTCTATTCACGGTATTGGGGTTATTATGAGCAATTTTAAGATATTTTCAATATTTTCGTTCGGGTCCGTAGACATGTTCTTTGTTTTTATCGCCTTATCGCGGTAACTCATTGTCATTTATCATTTTATTCAAATTTTCGGCAACTTCAGAAAATGTTGCGCATTTCCGACACTCAGTTAATCTTTAGGGATTGCGCATATTCCGCCACGTTGGTTATTCTTACTTTTTTTAACAAGTGAAGGCATTACCTCTCACACAGTGGGCTCACTGAGAAAAGGTTGAGAACAATGTTATTCACGTATTGCCTGATTGATTTTAAAATATTAAACCACCATTTTTGGTTTCAGCCATAACAACCTTGGAAGGTCCGTACTGCTCCGCTTGGTCACAAAAGCATTTCAGGACATTTGATGAGAAGCATTATCTATTCCACGGACAATGTACCTATACGTTATTGACAGACTGTTTGACATTCTCATTCCACGTCAATATTGAGAATGACTTCGATTGCGCAAATCCGGGAAGTTTTCCGTGCAAGAGATCTGTGATAATACAGAATGATCCACGGGAACCGCCACTTATACTTCGTCCTGGCCCGCTGGCGATGCTGGGAAACACAACTTTAGATCTTCCAACCGTTAGAAATGGTTTAGTTATTGAATCGATTGCTCAAGATATCATCGTCACCAGTGGGCTTGGTTTTAAAGTGCAATACGATGGCGCAGAAGAGGTAGTGGTACACCTAACTTCGGATGAATTACGAGATGATACTTGTGGATTGTGTGGTATGTACAACGGAAATCCAGATGATGACTGGAGGAGACCAGATGGGACGTTGACTAATGACCCCTATCAGTTTGGACTATCATGGAAAACTATTGACGACAGAGGTAAGTTTCAGTTTCAGTTTTCAGTTTCAGTTTTATTTACCAATAATACATATACAATAATTTTAAGTAAATACATTGGTGGGCTGACCAAAATCAGAGCAGAGCTCGCAAATATATTTGGCCACCCTTTATAAATCATTTAAACGTAACAAATTCGAATACATGTTGTCAGAGGCATGGACATTACTGTATACTGATGTACACATTGCAGAATAAAAATATTATTATAATATTACTACATACGGTGAGTTATAACATTAATAGTGGATAATCAAAAACAAACAAAAAAGACAAACAAAAGTGACAATGAAATATGAAATGAACGAATTTAATTGAATTCGCTGGCGATGTGACTGTATGGCAATTTGGTACCACGCACCATAATGATGCTACAAAAGAAGATGGGATAGCGATCAGGTCGAATGGGTAAGTAAGTAAGAGAAGCGGTTGCCTTTATGGGATGGCTGTGTGGTGAAAGATGTATCATGTGTTCCGTTTGTGGTGTAGTGTCTTGGGCAACGTGTGTGTGGTGAGTTTTGTAATGTGAGGTATTTGGAGCAAGGTGGAATTCAAATGGTGCAGTTGCCAGTGCAAGATATATAAAAAAGTCTTTAGAAAATAGCGGGAAAACGAAAATACATTGATGTTATTGTAATATTTGTGATAAATAGCGTCCTACTAAAACATAGAGGTTGATTATCTTTGTAATATTTGCCTAATAGTTAGGCCTTCTGTAGACGGAAGAATCAAGCCAAATGAGTGATTGTTTTGCAAAGATATCAATTTGTTTGCGCCAATTTCCAGGTGATAAATCCTTTGGTATCTAATAATCCAAAGTGACCGATAAATGTTCAAATCTTGGTGTATCTCCAAATTTAGTACCTTTGGTGAAAATTACCTAAAGTGGAATGAAAATGTACTTGAAATATCGGAGAAAACAGAAAATGAAATAGACCTAAAGACTGTTTTTCATGCCCTGTCCTCCATAACTAGCTATGCTCAGTTATCATACAGTATTGAAAGCATTATTTTCAAATTGTTCTACCCACTCAATGATAACCTAATCTTAATAAAAAATATTTATACTTCCAGTGTCTGAGTGCTCAAACATACCAAAGACCCCACCACGATGTACAACACTGAGTATTCCACCATACCTGAAAGACTTGTACAAAGATCTGATTGAATTGATGGAACTTGCTGAAACAACCTGTAGTGCCCTAATGGAAGGGTCTTTCTCTGCATGCGCAAGCGTGAGTTTTATATCAGATTGATAGTTTTGTACATCATAGCTTGGTTTTTAACACATGGAATTCCATATCAAATTTTATATCCACAATCTAAGAAATGCATAAAACACTTATCTGTTACCAGGGCCGTCAGCAACTTTTGCCCAAGGGGGGTGCGTTTTCACGATTTTTTACCGGAAAGGGGGTGCGTTTTCACGATTTTTTACCGGAAAGGGGGGTGCGTTTTCAAGATTTTTTACCGGAAGTAGTAGTATGACGTCAGAGTGTTAGTGCTGCAGCACGCTGACGATGCGAGCGCCTTGGCGCGATGCCGCGAGCGCTTCTGACGCGAAGCCAATAACGGGTGGGGTCCAGGGGCCCGCCTTAGGGCCCCTGATGGGGGTCCAGGGGCCCGCCTTAGGGCCCCTGATGGGGGTCCAGGGGGCGAAGCCCCCGGAAGCTCTGAGCATTACAGCGAATTTAGGACACAATTTTCATGTATCTTGCCATCGTTGACCCCATTTTCCATTCATAAAACAACATGTTGCCCTAAAAAAAAGAGGAAAAAAAAGAAGAGATTTTCAAGGGGGGTGCGTCCGCACCCAACGCACCCCCCCCTTCTGACGGCCCTGGTTACTCTAGTATAATTCCTCTTTTAGTCTCTCATACATTGAACATATAGTATCAGGTTTTATAAATTACTTTTTTATATACGTTACAACTAAAGTACATCTCTGTCTTGTCGTTTTTGTTGGAGAGTGTGTCCCTCAATCATACTAGCTTTTTGACTATCAGCTCTATATGTTCAATGTATGAGAGACCTACTTTTGGTGTTGTGTTTATAAAACATTAACATTACACTTTTGGTAACTTCTTTTGAACAAAACCAAACACACAGTCATGGCAGCTTTTACAAATAGTTTTATAGCTATAAAGAGTATACTATACAGTACATAAAAATCTGTGATAACTCTGATAAACATTATGAAATAGTTATAAAAATTAATAAACGCCTTGGCGATCATGTTTGAACTCGTTATTAACATTTGGCTTCATCAAATCTTAACATAATTGCAGGCGATCGATCCTCAGCCTTACATAGCGGCTTGTGAGGAAGACATCTGCACGTGTGACACAAGCTTTGATAACTGCATGTGTAATAGCTTCTCCGCATATGCCCAAGATTGCGCCAGGAAGGGTGTCTCGGTCTTCTGGAGAACAGATGATCTTTGTCGTAAGTTAAATCGTTGGACAATCATAACAATTTTCATTTTAATATTACAGATAGTAATGACTTCACCGAAAGGCTAGTGTACTCTTGGAAAGGAATTTCGTGAAATGTAGAAATATGACGAAATATGTAAATACATGTATACAAAGTGTACAAAAGTAGGCTACATAATGAAAAAGCATACAAAATTATCTATATTTCCACTAACGATGTTCGATAAACAAATAATAAATGGTACAAGGGGGAAGTACAAAATACAGATTGGTGGCTTTTTCAACAGCCATTTTAATAGCAATTGTTTGTCAATGAATTCTTATGTTGCACGTAGAATTTGTTATCCTGTGCATTCCCAATTGTTGTTCTTTGATGAAATTTACACATGACATCTTAAACATTTCAGAATCATGACATATATACAGTATCAGTGTATTATTTATTATACAGCAATGCCATGCAGTGGTGGTATGGTCTACGACCCATGCGGTGCAGGTTGCAGTCAACTATGCGGATCTGTGCAAACTGATTGTCAGAACCAAGACTGTGTAGAAGGTTGTCATTGCCCAGTGGGTAAATACCTGTTGGATGGCATCTGTGTTGACAAGGATCAATGTAGATGTTGGAGAATGGGTCAGGAATATCAACCTGGAGATGTGGTCTCAGACAATTGTAATGAATGGTAAGATATTGAAAGAAATAATATAGTCATGATAGCAAAACCGGTGAAGATCATGTAAAGTAAGTTTTACATTTACACCTGTAAACTTGGGGACAGTGGTGGTCAGTGGCGGGGGCACAAAGGGGGGCGGGGGCACAAAAACGTTCTGTCAGGGGGGGGGGGGGCAACTGCCCCCCTGCCCCCCTGAGCTACGCCACTGGTGGTGGTGTACACGGTGTGCAACATTTATTGTACATTATCATGATTATTTTGGGTAACAAAGTAACGAGCTGTTTGTTCATTTAAACGTTATTTAAGGTTGTTATTGCTATCGATACTATATATAAAAAGATAAATCGTTCCAAATATGTTGTAAAGATAAGAGTATAGAACATTCGCGGAACACTTTTTTGGAACACTTTTTTTAAAGTGTTCCGCGTTAGAACCAAATGTGTTTAATGTTAATACATTTTAATGGGGAAACTACTCAATGGTGAAAGCATTTCGATGGGATAATGTATTGTCTTGTGTAGTCGCATGTATGGACGTTTTACAAATTTCAACTATAGACAAGACATTTACCCATCGAGGAACTGCTTTACCCACTTAGTAGTTGTAAAGAATTTTAAAGGGTTATTTTAATGGGGAAACTACTTAATAGTGAAAGCATTTCGATGGGATAAAGTCTTGTCTTGTGTAGTCGCATGTATGAAAATTTTACAAATTTCAACTAGACAAGACATTTACCCATCGAGGAACTGCTTTATTACCCACTTAGTAGTTGTAATTTTTTTTAAAGGGTTACGCGATTAATTCATATCATTTTAAACTCTTGTCTATACAGTCCTAAAAATAACTCCAAAACTATATAGCTCCTACGTAAGATATTAACAAATAAATTGATAAAAGGACCTTCTTCTCTCTAATTTTGAGATATACCACGCGAAGAGTCACTGAATATTAACACAGCTAGGCCTATGTATCCAAAACCAAAAAGTCTGTTTTTTCTTCTTCATTTTAGCATTTGATTCTTCTACACGAAGCCTCTGTGTAGCAATAAGAATATTATTGATTAACTGATAGCGTCAACTCACCGATCGATATTAAGATGAGGATTGGGGATGCTTCGTGTTCAAAACCCAAGTGCGAAAATGAAAGTTGCACTTGGTTTTATCATTTTCGGTGTAGCGTTCTTAAATACTAAACAATCATTTGGAAGACGATGATTTCCATTCGATAAGATGACGTTGGTTCCCAATGTTATACGGTTCCCAATTTTAAATACGATTTATTCCGTCAAACGGAATAATTCGATTGGGAACCAGCAATTATAACGTCATCTTATCGACTGGAAATCATCGTCTTCCCAATCATTTTGTATTTTAATATGTTAGTTACCATTTTAGGACTGTATATTGCATAATCATCGCCGCGTTATTCTGCTTATGACCCGAGTCTTATTATTTTCAATGTTGTATCATGTAGCACTTGCAGTGATGGAAAGTGGGATTGCACCAACAGAGTCTGTGAAAGTAAGTTGCACTTTAAGATTGTTTTCAAGTATGCAGATACTACAATATCAATTAAATATAACTGTGGCATTTATAAAGCAACTTTTACGACTACAAAGCGCTTAATACTTTTAAAAAGGTGCAACAAGAGATACAATAAAATAAATGGAAGACATACATATTCACAATTATTAAACAAATGTATTAGTTTAGGAACACAATAATCTTCTATCACATGTAATGTAGATACACTTTCTTGATATCCGTGAACAGCAAGGTGTTCCTTGTAACTTCATTCCTAGAAGTGACGGGGTTTTTTTTTTGGGGGGGGGGGGGGATTCTAGCACAGATTATACCTGGCAACTATTGTATGCAAGCCCTTTTCTATTGACGTCATTTTAGAATAACATTTATCTTATTTAGATAACTATCTTATAAGGTCTACATCCTCTTTCACATCATCGGGAACTGAACACGTTGCTATAGTTAGTTTAGAATGTTATCAATAAATAAGCAGGCTGCCAATCATGGCTACTGTATCCTTGACCCATTCCACGCACCAATACAATGTATGTACATGCATTCCCAAAGAATGCAATATCTCATTATTTGCTTAAGATATCGATCCAATCCAAACTGTTTCATATCTACCGCTATAGACATCTGCAATCCCAATCGCTAATTGATCTTTCAATGTTAGATAATTTTCTAATTAGGTTTGATTACAGCTAGAGAATGTTTGTTGAGACTTATTGCTTGTCTTGGTCAGACAAATTCAACATGATAAGTCCGTATTCTTGGCATTGATGTATTGATTTAGGTGATTTAGAGGAAATGATTCCGGATACCATGGACACAGCAGACAAAAATAGTTTAAAATGATTCGGTGTTATCATTTAAACATATTGTATTTGTACCTTTGTACACGTATTCTTTCGATTTCAAGATTTTGCTATTATATGCGGGATTATTTGTGTTGGCAGCTAATCTAAAACACAGAAGGTCTCTATGCAAATACTGCAGCAATTCACATCGACTCGCATCTTCCTCTACCCTCACTAAACCATTGGCAACATTTAGCATGGTTCTATTTTTTCAAATCGTAAATTGTGTGAAATTTAAACATAAATATTTTTTCACGGCACCACAAAAAAAACCTGCACTCATTTCAATAATCCAACCTGTCGTCAGAATTACGTAAAAACACTTGATCAAGCCTTTCACTGAGATACAATTTCAACTGGAATCAGTAGGAACTGGAGACAGAAAAACAACTATATAGTCATATGACAAAAATGGGACATGCCATTTTTACACAGTTGACAAATATCTTTTGGATCCATGCAGTCAGTGGTCGAAGTAAACCTTTCAAAATATGTAATGCAATTTCAAAAAGTGAAATCAAGTCAATTCAATCCATACAGAGAGATTTGTTTCGGATTCATTAAAACAAGTGTAAATACAAACCAAGATGAAATGTTTACAACCAAAATTCAATTGAGTCGTATCATATATTTTAGTTTCAGTTTCAGTTTTATTTACCAATAATATATCATATTTAGAAATAATAGGCATATACGACGGGTATTAAACAATATTTATAATTTAATATATCATATTGTACAACATCGGTGGGCTGACCCAGGCCTACGTAACACCCTATCTGCCCTTTGTTGAGATTTTGTTCAGTATAGCGCACTCTATCAGACCGTCCACCGGAAGTTAAGCGTAAACTGTCAATCATTCGTTATGAATGAATACTCATTCATGAATATTCATGACCTCACACGATGTGATCGTCGCGATCAGCGTCCTTCCCAACTGATCTGATTACAATATTAATAAAATGCAAATAACGCCACGCCCCTCCTCTGTCACTGTCAGACGAAGCCATCCACAATTTAAAATTCGTATTTTGTTCCACGTAAAAATGAATTTCAAATAACCAATTCTGAATGTTTTGTGTCATATAAGAACTAAATTCTGCTATCATCAAAGCAAATAAGTTTTACTCTAAATCACAATCAGCTTTTTTTGACCATTGATGTACTATTTCTGTGCCACAAACCATGTTTTGAGCCGATAAAATCACGTCTTAGGTCGTCTGGTTTGCTACGACCATGATAGTGCGCCCCCTCTAAAACCGTCCTCCGTCAATTTAAGCATAGTAAACGGGGGACTTTGCCCTCAAGATACTTGTCCCATAGTTATATAGTCTCTGGCTGACCCCCAATAAAGTTTAAAAATGTTGGTCAAAATGTCAAAAAATATTAGATCAAGTTAAAAAATGAGAGTGTTTTTACATCATAATCAAGCGATTTGGGCATTTTTACTCAATTTTTGTTGTTGTTGGCTTTGTTGAAAAATGTTGGTTCAAAAAAGTAATTTTTTGTAATTTTCTCAAAAAATCAACATTTTTGGTCAAAATTGACCAAATGTGGATTCTCTGATCCATTTCATTTCCAAAAATGTATACTTTTATATGCATTTGATTAATAATTCAATAATTACAGCACTCACAAAATTCAAAAAATCAAATAAAAAACGTCCTTGAGTCCCCTTTAAGCCTCGTCTATAAATTTGGATTTTGGAATTGCCCGGACAATCGTAACCCCATACAAATCCATCAACTATTACTTACTTTACAAAACCTCCTTCAGGTATATGTTGGGCTTCTGGCGATCCACATTACACAACATTTGACCAGAAGAAATACGATTTTATGGGAGAGTGCCACTATACTCTGTGCAAGAATTGCTGGGATACCTCAGACGACTATGAAATCCATGCTAAGAATTCCCCATGCGGTGCATCCTCTGGAATTACGTGTACGGAAGAGATTAAAGTGAGAGTTGGAGATACCACTGCCATCTTGCTTAGAGGTCATGGCGTCTTGGTTAATGGTGAACTTATTGATGTATTTCCGTATGTCTCTGTTGGGTTGTCAGTTGATAGACCTTCCACTCTGCAGACAATGGTAAGAATTTCCCCGGGAATTTCCCAGTCAGTACGTCAGACAAAGAAAGATAATAGTTGCCATATAATATTCAGTTGACTTATTGCATTATTCAGTTGAGTTGTTTAATATTTTCAGAAGCTTACCTTGTAATTCTGTTAGATGTCATAATTACTATACAAGTTAGCACTACATATAGGCCCTGAATCGTCAATGGCATTACTTAGTGACGTATAATATTGTATACGTCACTATGGTAAAACAAGATTTGTATTATCTTTCTTTGCACACTAATTATCTAATCACCTGTGGGCTCTTAGAATTTGTAAAGATAATTAAGAAAACGATATTTCAAAAACAATAAGTTATACATCACAAAAACGTCCAAAGTTGATCATACGTCACTATGTAATATCACCGGCAAAATGTCCAACTCTTTAAATCTTCATAGGTATCCATGGATGAATATCATGAATATTGTATTTGTATAAAATAAGATAGATCTCAAGCAATTGGATTGATATATTTATCAATCTTATTTGATGAGATATCTTTCCTGTTTAATATGAATGGTATTTTTAATTGTAGGTGACATTGAGTAACGGTATTGTTGTACGTTGGGACGGAGAGACTAGAGTAGAAGTCCTAGCGTTACCTAAGCATTTTAATAGAACATGCGGATTATGTGGAACATTCAACAAAAATCAACTAGATGATTTCTACACTGAAACAGGTACGCATGCATGTGGTATATTGTTAAAGTAAATTGTCGCTTTTTTTAATAACATAGATACTTTACTATGCCATGCATTCACCGAAATATGCGTAGGCCTACCAGCAAACATAATATTTGCGTCTGCTGTGATTTGCGTCACAGATGTCATTTACTATACAACATACGTCGTAAATGATAAGTATCTTAATTTCTTAAAGGTCATCTGAGTACACTAGAAACGCAATATAGTACTTACATTTATGACATGGTTATCGCAATGTCAACCCAGCTGCTTCAGGCGCTCTGGATCTTTAAAGACTTGGACGAGTTCTTATATCCTATTATTTACTTGATAGGAAGACTAAGAAAAAAGAATTTATCGTGTGGGGAGAGGAGAGAACCCCTTAGCAACATTATAATAAACATCTAGAGAATGGAGACACTCCAATTGAAACCATCTTGAAACTTGACCTACTAAAACCATGAAAGTACTTCCAATCTTCCATGCTAAAAACCAAGAGACCCCGTAACAGATGCACAGCACATATCCTGGTCAAAGTCAGACAAACACGGCACACTCCGATCAGCTCACTGCGCATGATTGGAAACTCACAAAATTACCGAGTAACCAATCAGAACGGTAGATCGAGCTTACGTCTTGCACACCACGGGCGTCCATTTGAAAGGTATGTTGAATTATGACGTGCGTCCATCGTATTACCAGATTTTATGGCAATTAATGATTAATTATGTATTGTCTTTTCAGGAGATATTGAAACATCACCCGAAGCATTTGGCAACAAGTGGAAGGTTGCGCCAAGTTGTCCGGATACGGTTCCTGGTGAACCTCCACCGCATCCTTGTGATGTCTTCTCTCAACGGAGATCAAAAGCAGAGGAAGAATGTAGCGCATTGCTTCACGAGGGAACTTCAGGTAGGCTTGAACTTTAATTATTTTGATTAACACTTCTTCATTAACTGGAATGAAGTATTATATCAGCAGTAGGCGTACCTGTTGGGAGACGGATATTGCTTATTTTCTAAACTACAACCAGGCGAGGGTCAGTTTACCTACGAGTACGACTCATCTTTGTTAACAGTCGTATGACTCTTATGGAGCAATGGCACTTCGAAATAATGTCCAGCACTTAAATAATACGTACAAAGACAGCAAATGGGGGGGGGGGGGGGGGGGGGGGGGGGGGGGGGGGGGGGGGGGGGGGGGTACGGTAGATTAAAATAGGTCTTACTCTTTGGAATAAGATAACTATCGTCAAATCTACCGGTCGTTTCAAACTAGTCAGGAAGCTATTTTTATAGGCTATTAAATACATGTATAACTCACCACTATTATGTACTATTATATTTTCTTCTTAGAATGTCACCCGTATGTAGATCCTATGCCGTACTACAAGATCTGTCTAAGTGATGTCTGTAATTGCGTTTCTACGGAAAACTGTCATTGTGATATCGTAGAACAATATGCTGCAGATTGTGCTCATCGCGGTATTGTGTTAGACAATTGGAGAGATGCGACTATTGGATGTGGTAATAATATATAAAATAATATATTTAATTTAAGATACGGACATGATTTCTACAAATGGAAACGCTTAAGCAGTGGGTGGCGTAACTAGGTGTAGGCGAGTCGCCCACCCTGGGACATTTCGAGGGGAAATTTTGGAAGGCAAAGGGGGGGGGGGGGGGGGGGGGAGGGGTAAGGAAAGAAGGGGGAAAAGAGGGAGAAGAAGAAAAACTGTGGAGGAGAGGGGGAGCAAGGGCCCGAAAGAAGGACGTCGTGTCAGTTTAGACTAGCACTGTCGTTTATCGAGCTCGCTTTTTCGCGCCGGTTTGGGGAACGTCACGTCACAACCCCACCCCGCTCGCTAAAGTTGACGCTACGCCACTGATTTATTTCTTGGGGAACATTTTTCTCACCTCTCCCACCCTTAACTGCACACCTGGTTACGCCCCTTAGCTCAAGTGAATTATCTAGCAAGTGAACTAATTCAAAAAGGCCTTTTTTGGGACCTGTTTAAAATAAGTACGGCCATTGTTTGAGTCACCTGAATGTTTAGTTTCAACATTATTGTAAGATGTCAATGGAATGAGATGTAGGAATGTGACCATATTTACAAAAAATGGTTTTAGAAATAATACAGGCTTAAAACATATCCACAATACTAATTTCAGATTTCATAGAGTATCAAAATCACCACGAGTGAAATTGGTTAATTTCTTTAGTAAAAATAGACTTTTAAAAGTCCATTTAAATAGTACGACACTTTAAGTACTTATTGCATTAGTCTATATTGAAAATAGTATTAATCTAGCCGAATCGCAATAACGCATACCAATACTCTTTGGAATTATAATTTTATAACGATTCTACCAGTAAAAACTAGTCAATAATACGTCCTGAGAAATATTCTTCAACATTTTATTCATGCATTTTTAAATACCCATGTATTGACCTTTACCCCATCCATAGATATTGTGTGTCCAGATGGTACTGAATACATGGAATGTGGGCCGTCGTGTGACACGACATGCGCAGCAATAGCAGCTGGACCGGATTGTCGTGACGTATGTATTCCCGGTTGTTTCTGCCCTGGCGGGAAAGTCAAAGACTATAATGGAGCATGCGTGGACCCTAAAGAATGCACGTGTGAACTGCATGGTCAACATTACAAACCGGGTGATATCGTACCAGTTGATTGCGGTCAATGGTAATATTTACTACTCTTGTCTTTATTGTTTCATTATTAAATGGACCTACGGCACTGACCACAGTCAGACATCCTGCGGGCGCACTTCGATCAGCTCACTGCGACAGACGACGTTGGACACGAACGGCCGTTAATTTTGAATTTCCGTTGGTTTCAATGTAACAATGGATTTTGATTATATGACCCCATAAAATTCATCACACGTTGGAACTAAATTATCTCATCCTAAAACCGCTGGAGTTGGATAACCAACTCCAGTGTTAGTATCATATTTTGAATTTAATCCGTTGTTAAGCTTTCGTCCCATTCACTTGATCACGTTACCTCGCTCGCATATTTTAACCTGAATATTCGTGAATACGCCCGTGTCCACCGACGTCTGCACTGCGATCAAGTCATGATCATACCGGGAACCAATCAGAGCAGTATATCGATCTTACGTCAGGTACGTATTGCGCACCAACCTCATTCATAGATGGAAAGTAAAGACCTGGTAAAATGTCAAGTTTTATTTTGAAAACGTTAAAATCTTACAGGTTTTATTTTGGAAAATGCTTCAGCAACATAACGTGTGATTAAAAGGAAAGGCTTTTGACTTGCAAACATCAGCGGGAGGTGCTAAACTAGGCGGCAAGCTATGTGTCAAAAAGGTACCTTTTCTCTAAATACCATATTTGTTGCTGTATTTGTCAACCAATTACTATTAATACCGATTTCGTATTTTCCCAGTATATGTCTATCGGGGTCTTGGAATTGTTCAGACACGACTTGTCCTGAAGACAAATGTAACCTGAATGAAGAATTGGTTAACTGTTTACCAACCTGTCAGAAAACCTGCGACAATATGCATGATTTTATGGTGAGTTAAAATAATCAGATGATATCGCTGTATTTGTATCAGACGCGATACTGCACTAGTGTCTTCAGTTTTGAATTCATTTCAATATCTTGATTAACATGAAAGCACATCAGGTATAAAATCAATGTTAGGAAATTTGAGGATACCTAAAAGACAACTGTCACAAATGGGTCTATAAATTGCGGATCCCATGATCCCAATGGTTTATATGCTAGCATGTAGGCCTACTTGATCAAGAGCTTCACTGGAAACGTTTACATTATGAACGTATGCACTGCTACCGCTCTCCTTGACACATGGACACTATTCCGGGACATTATTCTTGATACAGTGCAACGCAGTCATAAAGCCAGTAGAATACTATCTCAGGTTTTTGTAGCCTACTCTTTTCTAACATTTATTTGAGAGTCATTCAAAACCAATACATCTTATGTTAATTTTGTCTGTTTGGCACAGGGTTGTCCAAGTGAACCAAGTGAATGCATTGAAGGTTGCATCTGTAGTGAGAACACTGTTTGGAATGGGACAGCCTGTGTGTATCCAACAGAATGTCCTTGTTATCATGCAGGACACAGCTATCAGCCTGGAGATATCTTACAGGATGAATGTGATGAATGGTAAGGATAAGCAAACAATAGTAGCAAACATAAATATTTTGGTATTGTTGTGAGGTTTATAGTTGTCATAATTTGCCTTTTATTTACAAATGTTGCTAAATTAAGTGAGTTTTGAGCAAGTGACGATGAAATTGTAATATCAGGTCAACCCTGTACCTCTGGGTGTTGAGATATAATATGGCCTTTGTGTGTATGTCGTAAAATCGATCTGGTGACTTGGACTTTTACGTACAGTACAGCTCGAAATAGAATGGACAATGTCAACGCACTTCATTGCAATGTCATTGCAATGTCATTGCAATGTCATTGCAATGTCAGTGCAATGACATTGCATTGACATTGCATTGACTGCACTAATCAGGTTACATCTCAAGGTGTCATTGCAATGTCATTGTAATGTCATTGCAATGCCAGTGCAATGTCATTGCAATGTCAGTGTCCATTCTATTTCGTGCTGTACTGTATGTCAAATTTGTGTTCTCCCGTATAGAGGTTACCCGTGTTTTGGATAAGCTGCTATCTTGTCGGGGAATGTTTTGTTTCAGATTTCAGAAACTATAATAAGACACACCCACTTCATGATATGTAGGTCAATTTGGTAACACGATTCATGCAATGAATTGGACGTCAAGCACCAATTTAATTGAATGTACAATAGGCTACATGGATAACCCCTTGAGCCAGGTGTTTAACATAATAATTTCTTTGACTCTTTATTATTTATTTATAGCGTTTGTGTAGGGAAAAAGTGGCAATGTGAAGGCAATGTTTGTCCAGGTTAGTATCCATAGAAAAATAAAGAGTAAATACAAATAGTACTAGTTTTGTAGTCATCGTTAATATAGAAACCCTAACATGGGGGAAATATTATGATAAACGCCATTATTTAGATTATGTGAAGTACTAAACGGGTTCGATGAGATAGACATAATCTGATCAGTTCAAAGGCCGTCTTTTTCAGTCTAGTGACACAGCATGAATAATTTCATCGTGTTCTAGAGATTTTGAGGAATTATCGGTTTCTTTAAACTGAACCCGGCCATTCCTGAGGCTAAGCCCTTCAGTCGCACACTCAAAGCCGCGTGCCAAAGTAGGCCTGCTAAAGCATCATGGGTAATATCAGACCGATAGAGGGCCTGGCAGCCATTACCTTATCGTTGTTATTCGCAGTGTTGTCAGTCCGGTTTTATTCAGCAGCACTTGCAAAGTAACAGAGTGCTCGTTAAGATCGTCATGTGTAGAGGATTCTTCATCTTTATCTAATGCTTACATGAATATTTGTATTGTTTCAGACCGTGTTCGTTGTTGATGTTAATAAAGACAACAAGACAACAAATAGATATAACTCTTATTTAATGTGAAATATACTCTCTAAATGTAAAAGAGTGAAACCTCACTCGCAAAAAGTCGAACAGAGTGAAATGTGCATTTTCACTTACAAACCACTCCAAAAAGAGTTTATTGCCTGTCCTTTGTCAAAAAGTTTTTGGGTTCATTTTAAAAGATTTATTATTTCTAACAATATTCCATGTCCAGAGATATCGTTAAAAATCATTGTACTTGGTTATAAACCAGCTAATCAAAATGTATTGAATGTAATGCTAAATAGAATGCTTAGTCTGGCGTCGTTCACTCTATATAGATCCAGACATATCAAGATCACTGATAATAAAAACGTTGATGCATTTAAATGGTTTCTGTACGAATTAAGATGGAGAATTAGTATATTGAGACATAGTGAAAATATGTGGCATAAGATTGGCAAAAGCCTACATAGCACAGAGTAAATAGTAGGTTCTGATATTCTTAAAACACATGTACATATTCGTAAAACACATGTATATGACAGCCCATATTATATATTACTTTGCTTGTCAACTCACCTGCGAAAATCATGTGCCGTTGATGATCATTAGCCATCTATCTTCATGCTAATGGTAATTGTTGGTACATGCTGTTCGCTGGTAGGGTCATACTTATTGATACCAGTATGTTTAATATATTGTTATTATGTTATATAACTATGTATATAATGTAGAGAAATGAAAAATAAATAGAATGAGAGAAAAAAAAAAAAAAAAAAAAAAAAAAAAAAAAAAAAAAAAAAAAAAAAATAAAGACAACAAGACAACAAATAGATATAACTCTTATTTAATGTGAAATATACTCTCTAAATGTAAAAGAGTGAAACCTCACTCGCAAAAAGTCGAACAGAGTGAAATGTGCATTTTCACTTACAAACCACTCCAAAAAGAGTGGCAGTCACTCCAAAAGAGTGGAAAGTCACTCTTACGAGGAGCTCTTAGCTCCTTTCCTCGAAAGAGTGGATAACATATTTTTAGAATCTTAAAACAGGTCATTCATAAATTTAACTCAATTTATTTGGCATGCCTACATTGCTTACCTTGCTTACAGGTCTATGTACAACCTGGGGTGATCCTCATTATAAGACATTTGATGGCAAGATGTATGATTATCAAGGCGATTGTGATTATGTCCTCGTCAGCAACTATGAAACTCAACATCCAGGTATCCCAGAATTCCGCATCACGGTGAAAAATGTACCATGTGGCACGACTGGAGTAACTTGCACCAAAGCCATAACGATTGCCATAGGTATGGAACAATATCACCAAAATAAGCTTATGCATAAAAACGCACAATATCTAATACGACGAACGAGGGCTTTGATGAATATAATATTAATAATAATAATAATGGTAATTTATAAAGCGTCGGTATCCGCCGAAGCGACGCTCATGTCTCTTAGTCTTCTCTACATAACAACCAAAAATAACATAAAAAACATACTAAAAATGCATAAGAACAAAAAAGACGAGGAGAGTCACATCAAACAAATGCTTCAGAGTACATGTACATGCTAATATGTCTTCAGGTTTCTCTTAAAATATGTACAGAGTTTGACAGTTTCACATATTCAGGCAAGCTATATGATTGAGTTGTTCGAAAGTTGATTGGTAGATCAAATTTGCAGAACACTCAAAATGTTGTTAAATACAGTTACATGCATTTAACGTCTTTATCGGTGTTATAGCACATTTAAATGTACAATTTATGATAGTATTAGTAGGTAAGAGTATTAGTAGGTATTCGATCCTGTAATACCAGGAGCGGAGTGCCCATCTCTCTTTCAAAGCGATAGGGCCAGACTCACTCCTTTTTATATTGTTGCTGTGTGGGGCTCGCTACACCTCCTCCACAGCGAGTCTGTTACCTTCCCAGCACTGAAGAATGCCGGTACCCATTTAAGTACGCCTGGGTAGAGAGGAGTAATTGCGGTAAAGTGCCTTACTCAAGAGCACAACATGTTGACCACAGCGGGACTCGAACCCACAACCTTTAGATTATGATCCAGTGCTCTACCCACTGCGCCACAGATGCCCGCCCAAAATACATATAATACATATGTATACATATCAGAAAGCCAATTTTCGTGTAAAAAAAGATAACTTTCTCGAGGCAATGATAATTTACATAACTCAGGTCCTGAAGATGATCGACGTACCGTTACTCTTGTTCGTGGTAAAGCCATTGAGATATCACACGGAGCGGACACTGATTTCTTCGTGAGTGAAGTAGGGATGTACATCTTCGTACATACTAATATTGGAGTTACTCTATCGTGGGACCGAGGAACATGGGCAGAAGTAAGATTGGAGCCATACCATTCTTCACAGGTAAATTTATATTTCATATAAAGTGCTAATATTAATCTTTATTAGCACTTATCAGTATACTATTGAGAAACTAAAACGACGATTTCAATGACATGCCTTCTGGAAACGGATTCTTATTTTGGAAAAGACTCAGGAATGTTGTCACGAGCCTAACTTCGTAAAAAATTCAAGTAAAAAACAGTATTTTAGCAAATTTTCTGTTCGAGTATCAACAACTGATCTCTGTGAGTGGATTGAACTTTAACCAGACGACTCATTGGACCGAAGGATAACGTCATCAGAATTCGATGTTGAATCCAACATGTCCAATGTGTAGTTAAGATGTCGTAGATAAAGGTATTGGAGTTCCTTTAGTATACCCTACAACTGCATGTCTTTTTAAGGAACGACACATACCCTATGAGAATGGTAAGTATTCTAAACCGTAGCCAATCCGCTCGTCAAAATTCCAATTAAATTGACTTTCGACATTTTATATTATTACAGGTTGTTGGATTATGTGGAAATTATAACGGCGACGAAGCAGACGATTTCACGCCCTCATACGGTGGCATGCCAGTGACGTCACCAATCGAATTTGGAGATAGTTGGAAGGTATTTGAATCTTACTTAGTTTCAAAACGAAATATGATTGTTCAAAAGCATCTAATCCGAAAAATTGGAACGATTTATTTCACATTTTTCAAATAAATGTACAACTAGAAAGTAAATGAGTAACTCTAATGTTTAATTTCTGTGTTTTCTTAAAGGCAAAGAATTATTGTCCGCCTGCCCCGGATATTAAACATCCATGTGAAGCAAATCCTCACCGCCAAGTATGGGCTCAACTTAAATGTGGAATCCTGAAGTCTTCCACTTTTCATGCTTGCCACTGCGAGGTGCCTGTACAGGAGTATTATGAGAGATGTGTTTTCGATGCCTGCGGTTGTGATATGGGAGGAGACTGTGAATGTTTGTGCACGTCTATTTCAGCCTATGCACACGAATGTAATAGAAAAGGTGTACCCATTGCATGGAGGAAGCCGCACCTGTGTCGTAAGTACTACGTGCAGATAAGGTTATGTTATAATCAACCGCATGATATCAAGCGTGGTAGGCCTAGTCATATTTTATCTCTGATAAAGTGAACTCACTTATTTTCACCGAATTGTAATGTAAAGGTTATTAATGTCTGGAAAACGTTAATGTTCCAGTTGGGAGGTCAATCGTTCAGTTTAACGGCTGAGGTTCTGCTTATCACAATGCAAGTTTAACAATTCAGATCTTGAAATCTCAATTATAAATGAAAACAAGAATTATTGTATTCTTAATCACCTCGTTATCAATTTTGATTACTACAGCCATAATGTGCGACGGATGTCTACACTATGAACCCTGTTTACCTGTTTGTAATAGTACCTGCAAGAATCTCGACAGACGCCTTGAGAATGGTCAATGTGAAGACACCTGTGTAGAAGGATGTTCCTGTGAAGGTGATGGCTTCTATGACAACGGGCAGTGTTCAGACGTCTGTGCACCTGAGTATACAACAAAAGTACCTGTATTTACATTGCCACCGATAACGTATAAGCCTGGGACATCTCCTGCGGTTACAACACCCGTCGTTACCACACCTAAGGTGACAACGCCTACAACACCTGCGGTGACAACACCAACAACACCATCCGCAACAACATCTGCGGTAACAACACCAACAACACCTGCGGTAACAACCCCTGCGGTAACAACACCTGCCGCAACAACACCTGCGGTAACAACACCTGCGGTAACAACACCTGCGGTAACAACACCTGCGGTAACAACACCTGCGGTAACAACACCTGGGGTAACAACACCTGGGGTAACAACACCTGCGGTAACAACACCAACAACACCTGCGGCAACAACACCAACAACACCTGCCGCAACAACACCTGCGGTAACAACACCAACAACACCTGCCGCAACAACTCCCACAACTCCTGTAACGACAGAAATGCTTCATACTACGATGTTTGAAGAAGATGGTCAAACTACTAAGCAGGAGCCTACAACAATAGAGGTAACAACAGAATCAACCACAGAGTCCGTAACCACAACTCTTCCGATTACAACAACAACGCCAATATCAAAAACAACTGTTGGAACAACGCCTACGCAACCTCCAACCCTCCAACCGACCACAACCAAAACAATACCACCAGTTGAAGAGAGTACTACCATAGAATCAACAACTCTTGAACAAGAAGTATCAACTACAATGGAAGTCACCACTGAAAGTAATAAGCCTGCTACAACCAAACCAACCACACACCCACCATCTACGGCCGGTACAACGCCAACACAACCCACAACTCTACAACCGACTACTACCAAAACACTACCACCGATTGAGGAGAGCACTACCATGGCATCTACAACGCTAGAGCAAGAAGTATCAACTACAGTGTCAGTTACCACTGAAAATAATAAGCCTGCTACAACCAAACCAACCACACACCCACCATCTACGGCCGGTACAACGCCAACACAACCCACAACTCTACAACCGACTACTACCAAAACACTACCACCGATTGAAGAGAGCACTACCATGGCATCTACAACGCTAGAGCAAGAAGTATCAACTACAGTGGAAGTTACCACTGAAAGTAGTAAGCCTGCTACAACCAAACCAACCACACACCCACCATCTACGGCCGGTACAACGCCAACACAACCCACAACTCTACAACCGACTACTACCAAAACACTACCACCGATTGAAGAGAGCACTACCATGGCATCTACAACGCTAGAGCAAGAAGTATCAACTACAGTGTCAGTTACCACTGAAAATAATAAGCCTGCTACAACCAAACCAACCACACACCCACCATCTACGGCCGGTACAACGCCAACACAACCCACAACTCTACAACCGACTACTACCAAAACACTACCACCGATTGAAGAGAGCACTACCATGGCATCTACAACGCTAGAGCAAGAAGTATCAACTACAGTGGAAGTTACCACTGAAAGTAATAAGCCTGCTACAACCAAACCAACCACACACCCACCATCTACGGCCGGTACTACGCCAACACAACCCACAACTATACAACCGACTACTACTAAAACACTACCACCGGTCGAAGAGAGCACTACCATGGCATCTACCACGCTAGAGCAAGAAATATCAACTACAGTGGAAGTTACCACTGAAAGTAATAAGCCTGCTACAACCAAACCAATCACACACCCACCATCTACGGCCGGTACTACGCCAACACAACCCACAACTCTACAACCGACTACTACCAAAACACTACCACCGGTTGAAGAGAGCACTACCATGGCATCTACAACGCTAGAGCAAGAAGTATCAACTACAGTGGAAGTAACTACTGAGAGTAATAAGCCTAGTACAACCACACCAACCACACACATACCATCTACGGTTGGCACGACACCTACACAACCTACAACTCTAAGACCAACATCAACAATGCCGAGTACAGAACCACCTCATTTCTTTGACAGTACCACCGCAGAAAGTACCACTTTGGAAGGCATTCAGGTCAGTAAGATTATATTTAAATATGAGATTAAGAATCGTTCTTTTGTTATTTTTTAAATAAAATTTAATTGAAGAAACTTAAAACAAACAAACAACTGAAGCAAAGTTGAAAAGTCATTCAAATTTGAGCCTGCTTAAGAAAAGTTTTCTAGCTGTGTTTTATTATATTTACCCTTGAATCAAATAACTAGTCAGATAATTTCCAGATTTTGAAAGCTTACCAAATCTGGTAAAACCTTAAACTTTTCCAGGCTTGGAAATGTCAAATCCCACCAAGAAAAAGGAAAAAAAATCAAATAAAAAATCAATAAAAAAAAAAAAAAAAAAAAAAAAAAAAAAAAATCGTCGTTGCATTTTTCACATCTTTTATGTGAATATACGTTGTTTACGTTACTTTTTCTAATACAAAATCGCGATAAAAAGATTGAGGAATAATATTAGGAGTAAATAATTAAAATGTTATTGTCTTAATTTATTACATTAACCTCAGCTAGAAAAAATAAAAATTCAATTATGGTCAATTTAAGCTTAAACATGATGCACAAGCATATTTTTGGCCAGACGTTAAATCAATTCGGCCAGCAAGGCTATTCATTAAGGTTGCCGAATTCGACATGTATTCACTTGAACCTTTCCAAATTTAGACTGATAATATAGTAATTATATTCTTAATCATTGAAATGTTTCTCTTTCATAAAAACAACCCTTAATAGTAACTACTTGAATTGTTTGACAGGTATCAACTAGAGAAACGATTACCGTGACTTCTAGACTACCATCGACAGTGGCATCAATGCCAACGACAAGCCCAGGTAAGCTGAACTTTCTGTTGTGGTCACTTATCATACTTACTTCATGTTTAAGTTAATGAAACTATTGGCAATATGATCTCAATAGGATGAAGGTTGAAGGATGGAAATTAGTCAAAACTTTATTTCTACTTATTTGATTGACAGCTACTATTGGATAAGCTTATTTTCAAAACTATTTTATAATGTTTACTTTCTGATGCAGTTTGCATACCAACTTGGCGCCTGGAATGTGAATGGACCGAATGGTTTGATGACGATCATGGCGTACCAATATCACCGAATGACTGGGGAGAATTTGAACTGATAGAGGAACATCGTGAACACAATCCAGACATTTGTGAAGCTCCTAACGATATCGAGGTATAATAACTAGACTTATCAATAGATGATATTTTGATATCCTGTAATAACACATATAACAACAAAATTGGTTCATGCGTAAAATTGTAAATTTCATCAATATAAAGATGAATCGAATGTAAAGTTTTAGATTGTTTCATATGTTTATATTTTTGCGCGTATGTTCTTATTCTATTGTTCTATCATGACGCTCAATTGTGACACGTACAATTCAATCACCATTTTAAAATTTTTAAAGCAAATGTGTGTAATTCTTCGCTCTAATTGTAATTGTATAACGTCTGTTGATTTTTTGCTTGCAGTGTGCTCTTGCTTCAGATCTTAGTACCAGCTACAATGAGACCGGTCAACAGGTGTCTTGTGACCCCAGTGTAGGCTTAACATGTATCCATTCTATAAGGCAACCAGTGTGTCTGGACTACGCCATCCGATTGAACTGTTGTGAAAATGTTACGGATGTGGTTTGTTCCACAACATTGTTACCAACGTCACCATCAGAGGTAATTGAATTGAACATTTTCGTATATAGGCGAGCTTTCCATACAGGATAACAACATGTTGCGTGGGTGCAATAAGAGCATAATAACAAGATATTTTTATTCCACAGACAACCTCAGATACAACATTCGACTATACTCTATTTGTCTTCCTCTAGATAGTGATGTAACTTTACAGGCGCAGTATTTACGCACACGTATGTATCTTCCGTCTTTCTACGCTCGTGTGTATACGCCGCGCCAGCGCCTCGAGTAGGCGCGCGCGTTATGTGCTGCAATTAGTAGAATACACAGTGACGTCACTGTCTCGTGACGGATAAATAGACTATAGTGGCTTTTTTAAACCAGAAATATAAATCAATTAGCTAATTTTAAAGCATTAATCGATTATTATTATGCCATAATCTAAAATCTTAGTTCCAGTAAATATTTGAACAAGTATCAAAAGATACGTCAATAAGCCTCAACAATAGTTGAACCAATGATGTATTACTGGAAAAGGTTTTTAGCATTCCCATGCACAGCTGTATTCCATTACCACACACACAAACCCACAAGGATTACATTTTGTACCGCGTGCAAGATGTTGTCATCCGGTATAGATACATCGCCTTAAAGAATACGGCCCATTACATATTTAGTGTCGTAACCTACACATAAACCCACAAGGATTACAGTTTGCACCGCGTGCAAGATGTTGTTATCCGGTATAGATACATCGCTTTAAAGAATACAGCCCATTACATACTTAGTGTCGTAACCTACACACAAAACCAAAAAGGATTACATTTTGCACCGCGTGCAAGATGTTGTCATCCGGTATAGATACATCGCCTTAGAGAATACGTCCCATTACATACTTAGTGTCGTAACCTACACACAAAACCAAAATGATTACATTTCGCACCGCGTGCAAGATGTTATCATGCGGTATAGATACATCGCCTTAGAGAATACGGCCCATTACATACTTTGTGTCGTAACCCACTCACAAAACCCAAATGATTACATTTTGTACCGCGTGCAAGATGTTATCATGCGGTATGGATACATCACCCGTGTTATGTTAGTATTTGAAGTCTGCTGCTCTACCAGCTAAGCTAATCTTCCCGCGACAATTGATATGCGTTTAAAGTATAAAGTATGCCAATACTATGGATCGGTTCTTGATTCCACAATACCTGAAGAACTAAAGCTCTGCAAACATCAGCAAATTTGCCGAAATCCAACAGTTGGGATCATTACTTTAAACTAAGGTTTGAAATTAGATGGTTGCAAAAGATTCTCTCTGAGAACTGTATGCAAAATATAGAAATATTGCAATAATCCAATCATCTTGTAAATTTCACAGGAATTGACAAATGCTACCAACGCCTTCACAACCTCTACACAGACTACATCCACGTACGCTCAAACAACTACCTCTCAACAGCGCCCAATCACAACCGCATTCTTACCGACCACTAATCAAACAACAAAGGCATCACCATCAACTACAACTCATAGGACTACGACCACAGAACCTGACATGGCAGAGAGTACAACAATGGAATCGACGTCTTGGAAACCAACCACTGCAGAACTTACCACGGAGGAAACTTTCACGACAGGTCCACAATATACACGTAAGTAGAATAATTTTGATCATGATTTCCCTTCTTCAAATGCATAACAGTAAGCCTACTCAAACTACGATCGATTTTGTGTTCAACTTCCACAATACCTACAGTTTCAGAAGAACTTTCGTACGTTGACAGAATCATCGTTTCCACAATTTTGACAAGTATACAGATAGTTTGGAAGCATGAGGTCAATTCATAGGTGTTTGCTTTTAAAATGGCTAATTTTGCTCATAGATTTACGGAATATTTCACGAATTCCAAACTGTGTCCCTAACAGTTTTCGAAGTTTGGGCATCGACACTAATGGCAAAAATAAATTATCTATTGCTGTAAAGCGTAAAAGCGTAGAATAAAATGTAACCTGGCCTCACCTGATACATTACTCAATTTGACTCTACTTAGTATACCTCCCTCGTCTTTGTTCATGAAACCATGACAATACACAGGCGATTAGCAACATAGCTTAATAACCTTCTAATATTTTATTCTTCTCTCCGCAGCACCAACTATTCGTGATCGATGCACGGCAATAGAATCAGCTCCATTTACCTTGGTACACGATGGCTGCTACACTGAAACAGAAATTGTTCTCAAACAATGCGGAGGCATATGTCGTAGCCAATCTTTTGTATACTTCATTGATGGTGACGAGGTTGCTGAGGGAAGAGATTGTAATTGTTGTCAACCCCAGGCATATACTACTAATAGTTACACTCTGCAGTGTATTGATGGCAGTGTAAGAACTTTAGATTTGGACGTTATCAGTGCATGTACATGTCTACCTTGCGGTACACCTATGTTTGACCCTATAAATGATCCCTAAACAGTTCGGCATCTAACTTTATACATCAGCTTGTCTCAAGTCATATTGTTTTCAAAGCGCTTACTACATGTACATAGCATTCCAGAAAAGGTGATGGGATTTTTCTAAGATGGGCTTGCGCGATAGTTTAGTTTAGTTATAGATATATAAGATGATACCATACGTGCCATACAAATTATGACCAGGTATTTCCCATATTTAAGTAGATCAAGGCCATTATACCATTGTTGTCATTGTTGAATATGATCGTTATTGTATAATATGACGCTGAAGTACGTGCTCAAAATGAACGAACTTCCAAATCAAACAACAATAGTTAGCCTAGCTCAGCTTTTGGATATTTATTTGAATCAAAAACATGGAACAAGTTTTGTTTCGTAGACAATTTGTCCACTCTCGATGACCATGAGTGTTTTGTCTTTTTATCGATTCAAATCGACTGCGAGTTATAATGAACCAAAACTATGATTTTTTGGTTGTTAGCTTTTCATCTGTCAACCTAATTATGCATTATGTTTAAACAAACTTGACCGCACGTTGGACAGCAAAATGTTGGTATGGATTGACCATGATTGCTGATGTTTGTCCTCTAAGGTGGCTCAACCGTCAATGTTTGATCATTTTCTTACTGTAGTCACTGATTATTTATTTTATGCACACCATTCCCACATGTGTTTGAAACTCCCGGGCTTTAATCTCATTTGAATATGAATGACCATTTGTACATTTTGCTACTTAGAGTGGATAGATTTCAAGAGGATTAAGCGTTCCGTGGACAGCTAAAATAGGGGTTCTTTTGATTAAAACAGGCATAGCTCCTGATATAATTGATCGATTTCAATGATTCCTTTTGTCATATGAGCAGAATAAGTTGCTCCTTGAATACGTGCCTCATTGGTTTGTCAAATTTGTTTGGTCTATTTTAAAGCAAATATTCATTCCCGTACACAGGAGCTTCATATTATAAGATAATATGTATTTAGCACGTCGAAATATAGTGATGGTTTGACGTCACATAGTTTAATTAATCATTTAAGAAGAAAGATGTTCTTTTCTTATTTTACATGAGCACTTTTCCTTTGAAAACCGTTAGCGTGTTAGCAATAAATCAGATTTTCTAGACATTTGTAAAATGCGGATCAATCAAGTTCATATATATATATATATTATATTTTGTTACAAGCCAGGGGCTTTGTCGATATATTGATTTGTGTAATTGTGAGGCTGGAACTTGCAATCTCATCCAACATTAGTTAGAGTTGTACGTTACTTAACAAAATATGCTCAGTTGTAAAAGAAATATTAAATCATCCTAATCAAGTGCCTCTCTAAAATGAAACATACCATTTGATTTCATTTGTCATGTCAGAAAGGTTTCAAATAAATCTATAACGACACGCACACCCCCACATACATACATACATAATTTAGATTGACATACATCCCGGGGGATCGTACATGGATGTGCCTGCCGGACTTCGAAAATTTGACTTTCTCTATACCTATTTTCGGGCCAATTTCCCACCCATCAATATACTAATTGTGTTAGAAAAGTGTTTACAAAAAATGCCTCGAAATACACCACATTTATGCAAATTGGGCGCTTTGGTCTGGGATGAAAACACCCCATCGCTATACCAATTTTTGCAAAAAAGCACCCCAAAAGGCAGGCACATATACTTATACCATCTCAATGTGAGAACCCCCCAGGACATACATGTAGTAATAGGGGAAATGGCAATCAATCTCAAAGCGTGCAAGAAAGATGCCACCTGTGTCTGTTATTAGTGTAGTCTATCTAGCACTAGGCTCGCGTCTTCCCAATAGCTCGAAACTGTGACTTGGAACCGTGGTAGCAGAGACCCTGCTCTAGACGTTGCCGAGACACTAGTTATTGACTAGTGCATCCAACAGCTAATGATGTTCATCTTAAAGCAGGCAAGGAGTCATATCATTTACCTTGATGCATCAAGCTTGATGGGCATTTCCCCTTGATATATGTTATAAAAATTATGGTCTGACAGTGAAGTGACAGCTGAATCATAAGACTGACCAATCTCAACTGTGAATTAAAATTGATATATTGTTGAATACCAGCCCTGCGTGGTCGAAACTGAATGTTAATCTGAGGGCCCATGTTGGTTATCATATCGTCAGTGGGTATTCTAGTGCTGCTCCCTTCAGTAGCATTTCGATACGCTCGTAGCACGGAACTATAGTGCTAGTCATTAACGACAACAAAAATCCTTTTCAATTAGCCAATGGTTACGTGAGTGTTAACTAATAATGAGTTTAGGATATCATGACGGAAAGGTTATTAGTGTTGATGACATGTACTCCAAGGAAATGTGTGTGATTGATTGATATCATGTTTTACATTATAGGCTACACAGTATTTATTTGATTATAATGAAAGCAAAAGGGTTAGTTCGTTTTGTCAAATATGTGTGATGAAATTGTATACCTATAACGGACCCTATTTTGCACTACTATGTTGAATATTTGAACTCTAAATTCAAAAGCATTGTAATATTTCATAATAAGTAAAGATATGGTTAATAAAACATTTGATGATGAATTAATATATTTTGAAACGTGTTGGGTCTTTCTTTGATAATATAATTTTTAAGGGCGTAATCTGAAATCTAAACCCATGCATTTATTTAATTCATACTTAGATGTATAAATTATACATCCTAGCCTAAGAAATGACTTACAGTATCCAAGACATTGTATTATCATACTGTACTAGTACACCCCTATGTTATTGCATCATGACCATCATTGGGCCTAGAGTTAGTTGGTTGAGCAAGCTACCTCCATAGACACTGGATTGGGGGTAGTCAGAGATTGATGTAAACAGCCAGAGGATCTACTTAGAACTATATTTTACTATGCGGCAAAATAATTATACTACTACGATTTGCGTTCATAATTTGTCATAGTTACAGCTCGTTTCCGTATACCCTAATACCCGGGCCTAATACTACTTTCACAAAAACAGCTGGTATTCAATAGAAATCATGATAATTGGTGACTCAATACTTCACTTATAATGTTAAAAGTCTGCCAGTTCGTCAATTATCAACGAGCTAATGTTACTGTTGTCAAGCAATGGCACCTTCAACCAATTTGAGTCTTTGTGCTACTTGCAATGGTCATTGCAATACTAGGCGATCGATTGACATGATCAAATGTTCACTCGCTTTCTCTATGTCTATACGGATATTGACGTTTGGGATACATAAACCATCTAACTACTCAGCCAAGTCAGTACATTTCGGATCTTAATATTGTCTTCAAATATCTGGTTTAGATTATTGTAATGTCCATTGACGTTTGTCATATTTTAACCGAATGCAAAGATGTATGAAAACGGGATTCCAGAGCCATTGTAATAACGGTAAGCTTATAGAAGCAGTTAACTCTGTGGTCTATATCCCTGACGAGCAGGGATGTGTCATTGTCATAGGTTCAATTCAGTCTCCGTGCCGAATTTCTATGCGCAGAGGTTCAATTCCCGCCCGCTACGGATGCTTTTAGTCATGGTTAAATGGTTTCATGTGACCATTTCATGGTCACTGTCGCTAGAAGTAAAATTATTTCAAATCATAAAATTGTAGAATGTATTTCATGTTGATCAGTTTCAATGCCTTTGTGATCTTATCAAAGTTAAGGTGGAGTTAGTGTGAGTAACGTTTACTATTAATTAAAAAGTGATCAAAGGTCGGTAAAACCTGTTCGAACTACACACTGATAACAAGATAAACGCTCTAATTAATCGCGTTGTTTACAAAGAGCTACGGCTAGTGAGAGTGCTACCGGGTAGTAAAGTCCATTATACAGCGGCGTATTACGAGACGGGAAATTGTGTCGACGTTACTTTTCTGTCGCTTTTGGAGATATTTCACTTTGGATCCAATTATTTGGTAAGAATTCATTCGGAATATTTCTTTACATACAGGCTTACAGTAGTATGAGTTCGGGTATGAGTTAAATGTTCAGATTTGTATTGTCTTCAATTTAAATATTATATTACACCGGTAACCAGTTTCCTATAATATACAAAAATGTCCATTATAATTTTGAAGGTGTGATTGAACATTGCATGTTGAGAATTTGTTTTCAACTATTATGGGATGTAAAGTCCTGTAAGATACAATTTGGCGGAGCCTGCTTACAGCTACGGATTAGCACAGAAGAGCTTGTGCGCGCAAAAATCGCATGGCGCATCGCGGACTGTGAATCGTATGCGTGACTCGCGCATATGCCAAATAAGTGCACGTACGAAGGGATTACTTTTGCACGCGGAGAGATAAATCGGCATATTTCGCCAATTTGGAACTGATTAAGCTTTGACTTTGAAGTAATACTCCGCAACGCTTCCTACGAAGCCAAGCGCGGAGGGTGTGAGTGCGCAAGTAGTTTCTTCTAGATGCGGCGGGTTGTTGTTCTTAAGTGGTTGGTTGCTTGTGACTTAAATGTTTCATGCGTTGCGATATTAATAAGTGATTCAGGTAGAACGTTCCACTCGTTAATAGTGTTAGGGAAAAATGAATATTTGTAACAGTCTTTCTTGGTGCTTGGACGTTGAAATGCCTTACTATTGTTATGACGAGTGGGACGGGCGACTGGTGTGAGAAACTTGGAAGCTGGTATGGCGACCTGGTCAGATGACACTTTGTAGAGTAGGGTTAGTCTGGCTGCTTGTCTACGAAGTTGAAGCGTGTCCCATTTTAGATCTGCCAACATAGCTGTCGCACTACTCTGCCAGTCATAATTACGGCATACAAATCTAGCGGCACGATGTTGAACCATCTCAATTTTATGTATGAGTCCTTTGGTGTATGGGTCCCATACTGAACATGAGTATTCAAGATGGGGCCGAACTAGGCTCTTATAAGCCGTTGACTTAAGCTCAGTGGTACACGGGTGTAAGTTTCTACAAATTACATTAAGTACTCTTTTGGCTTTAGCGACTGAATGGTTAACCTGGTCGCTATAGTAAAATAGGAGGCCTCTCATGTTAAAATGCCTTATCTGCGTCTAGAAATAACTCCTTGTATTGATAATTACTTTTTCGAAAGATTTCAAGGTCTATATCATGACATACTTCCACTTAAAATATGACAAACGTGGATGTATAATGTAATAACGTATCCAGATATTTGAAGATAGTTTTTGTGTTCATTGATGCTAGAAGCTTTACCATAAATACAATTCACTTTCACATCACATATTGTGAAATAAAAAAATGTTTTTATTATTTAACAATGCTGTAGATTGGCACATCGATAAATTAACAATAATAATGTATCCTTATAACAATACAACAGTTATGCAGTAACATACGGATTCGGCAATAAGAATATTGGTTAAAATTGAACTTTGATACTTTGATAATTTGGAAAATGTAAAAAGTGTACCTGATGCCCTCATAATTACTTGTAGCTTTGTCTAAATTGAATTGTTCTTATCTGTAAATGTATTTGAAGTATAATTTTAAATGTCTTAATTTCTTGAAACCTCTATTTTACAAGCTCTTTCCTTATAAATAAAACTAAGTTTTTAATTAAGGGAACATTTCCATTCATACTCGATAGAATTATCGAGACTGCATCGAGACTATAGATACGTTTTTGGATCGATATTTGTTATGTTGGATCGATAAAATAAACATTGGCGCTAGATAAAGGTGTTTTATTTAGCTCCGCCATCTTTGTATTTCATCTTACGTCCGGGGGGGGGGGGGGGGCGATTTATTTTTACTAATCAACATTTGTAAAATCAGTTGACTTTCTTTTTAAAATCATTTTATTCAGTCAATTTTGCTTTATTCCGTATTAAAACGGAATAAATAAACTTTACAAATGCTGATTAGTAAAAAAAATCGCGTCCAGGGGTTAGGCCTACTATAATTTTATCATGATTTTAGCATTCTTCCGATTTGACCAGAGCGAATTTTGATTCAATTACTTTACATAACTTTTAGTTTTCTACTGACTTAAGACTTTGATCAGAGGATGATTTCAAAGGTTGTACGATACCCTTTTTACACTGCATCGTTCAACATGATATTCCGAATAGTAGAATCGTTTTCAATGACAACACGTTTGAACAATTCACAGATCAGAGAGATCATTAAACATGTCGGGTTTGAAGCATAGGGAAGCCGAAAAACCGCCAATCGGTGGGGATGTTAAAGAAATGATGGATATCAATGGCGTCAATGATCAACCTAACGAAGGTGAAGAGAAGATTGGTCTGAAAAGACAGGTATTGCTTATTTTCCCTTTTTCCTCACATATCTATAAAGGCGTATCTTAGGGAAACTGAAACATATCATTTAAAAAAGTCGTTTTCAAATGTGTCTATTCCCGTTTATAATGCATTTTTAAATAGTAGGTTGTATCACATTTTGAAGTGACATTTTCAAATTTGTCTATTATTTGGGATTGAACGATACTTTGAAACCCCCAATAACCCATCCGAAACAATTGCAGATGAAAAGCAAGCATTTATTCCCACAAACTCGCAACCAGTAAATCGATAGATTATATACAGGCTATTGCCACCATAAAGTTGAGGAGAGACAATTAAAGTGGTGCAGTGGTAGTGGTAGCTCTTAGCTACATAGGGCCTACCGGTCATTTATTTTCACTCAATCCATATCATTGCTGAACGAAAATTTGAACGCTTATAAATGGTGTACAATGATTAACGTGTGTCGGTGCTATCAGCTCTGCCACTTCGCATATCGGTATGGCGGACGATTTTTAATTTAAATTTCAAGCTGCGACTGACCCGTATGCAAGCAAGAAACTGGGCGCTGATTCGCTGATGCGCGTGGCGTGAGGTAAAAAAAGGTCTCAACTTCCGTACGGTAAACTAGTCTTCTTTGCAGTCGCTGCAGCAAACTTGAATTTATTTTGAAAAACATTTTAAACCTTGATCTTAAAGGAATACACTTCTATCGCTTTATTATTAAGATGATATTTTAGTGAAATGATTTCGATATACATGTAAATCATAGGCATATGCATTCACAAGACAAAATCAACACTATGGGACGCTCTTTGAATATGAATTTATCTAATCGTTTTTGGTCGATTTTTGTGACAGATGGGTCTTATGAGTGGAATAGCTCTGATTGTTGGCAGTATGATAGGGTCTGGTATATTTGTCTCGCCTAAAGGTGTGTTAGTGAATACAGAGAGTGTTGGCATGAGTCTTGTCATATGGACAGCGTGCGGACTTCTAGCAACACTAGGCAAGTATCAACTAATAACTTTAATGTAAATATTGTGGCGATTCTTTGTCGTCTTCTGCCGCTGATCTACTTGGCAATGGGGCGAGGTTGGTGGGTTGGTGAGAGACCATGATTTAAGCTAGAAGCTTCATGGTGAGACATTGCAAAACGACTTACATATATTACCAAAACCTGGAATTACACCTAGCTTTGTAACCTGATATTGACAAATCGGATTTATGATTTTCCATTTAAATACTCAAATATTATCTAAGTTTAAAACACATTTTAACGTACTTTGAATTGTCTTTTAACGGACTTAAACTATATTTTACTTAAGGTGCTCTTTGCTACGCTGAACTCGGTACAATGATTCCCAAATCGGGCGGTGAACATGCGTATCTTAATGAGGTATATGGTCCGCCAATAGCTTTCCTTTTTGCTTGGACGGCAGTTATTGTGTTAAAACCTTCAGCTCTAGCCATTATCAGTTTAAGCTTTGGTGAATACGTTGTACAACCTTTCTATGAAGGTAGTGAGTGTGGTCCACCAATAGCCGCAACAAAGATAGTAGCTGTACTTTGTGTTAGTAAGTATTTATGCTATATACTAGAATTTAAGATTCTTTTCCAAACTAAGTATAGGGATGGGTTTTTTCCCAGGGTACATCTAGAGCTACAGAGGGCGTGCTATTTTAGTTAGTGAAGAATTGATAGTTTATTATTTACCCTTGGACAATCTAGCCGAGATTATGCCATAGTTCCCGATTAGACGCTACCTATAATTCAATTTACCCATCACCAAACATCTCCGAAGATGAGCTTATCATCTATATTTCGAAAATATCACGCTTGTGAAGGCGCTAATATCAATGACGTCACAGGGACGGCATTAGGACTCTGTCTGGCAGGTATCTACAGCTTTGCATTTGACATTTTAATCAAAAATTCTGAACAGAAGTATTACAAAAAAACATTGGTTTGACGAGATAGATATTATAAGCACATAATTTAAAAACTTCATTTTATTGCAGTATTAATCGTAGTGATAAACTGTGGTAGTGTGAAGGCCGCAACGAACGTTCAGAATTTCTTCACTGCGGCTAAGCTTATGGCATGTGCCCTGATTATCGTCGTTGGATTTGTGGAAATGGGAAAAGGTAAAGAATATAGTAGACGAGCACGAAATGACATCTGACGTCATGATAGTACCGACCAAATCGGTATTCGTGCACAGATTCCAACGCCAAATATTGAAGGACTGTCAACAACAACAATAACAACAACAACTACTACAACAACAACAACAACAACAACAACACACGCTATTTTACAATTTCATTGGATTCTTGATGAAACTATGTTTTATAGCTGTAAGGCACATTTGGTAGATTTTTCTTTAAGACGATCCGCTACATGGTTACAGTTCTATTCAAATTATTTCAAATATCCTTTTGTCTCACCTATGACACCGTAGCGAACATTTAAGTATCCTCTAATCCTGAAGAACCTGCTGGTACCATTTAATATTGATTGTGATGTTCTGTGTCTATCGATAATCTAGGGTTGAAAATTGTCTTTCTCCGCGTTGAGAATGGAACGAGTCGTCAATTAACTCCCTTACCACACGGCTGACATAGCTTACATTATTATGGTTCATATCACTTACAAGTAAAAAGGCTCGTCGTGTATATTGATAAGAACCTCTTTGACTTCAATTGACGTCGATTTAGTATATCTGGTGCTCTTAATATGTCTAATAAAATAACCACTATTTACTCGAAGGTAATACGCAGTACCTCGATCCTTCGGTGTCATTCAAGGGATCTACAGCCAATGTGTTTGCATATGGACTGGCATTCTATCAGGGCTTATGGGCGTATGACGGATGGAATCAACTCAATTATGTCACAGAAGAATTAATTAACCCTTACAGGTAAAACTAAATTTCTGTTTAACCCTAACCTTCCTCCTCACATTCTTTCATTGATACAAGACATGGAGATTATATTATCACCAGTTGTCACCAGAGCCAAGCCCATAGAAGTGTATTATGTCGTCAACACTCCTACATTAATGATATGTGATAACACTTTTTTTTCTTAATTGAAGGTACATTGTGTGTCTTTTCATTAAAAGGTACTGTCATTAAAATATAGGATTAAATTAAGATCAGGAATTCTTACCTCGACAATGTAAAAAAACACCTGTTTGTACCACAGAATCACAAGACAAGAGTCATTCATGTGTTGACACAGCGCCTTGTCGCGTGATATAACGTGTGAACTTTTTTTCATCCAGGAATCTTCCATTGGCGATCATCATCGGTATTCCCCTTGTCACCGTCGTATATTTGTTGGTCAATATAGCATACTTCACCGTCATGTCACCAGAGGAGTTATTACAATCTGGAGCTGTTGCCGTGGTATGTCCATTTTTATTAATTGAATTACTTTCTGTATCAGATTTTTTTAATACTATTTTTTTCTCTTCAATCTGCAATCTGGGTTATCCATGAAGCCATGCGCAACGGACTACCAATGGGAATCGCACGTGACCTGATCTACATTCAATTCCATCGAATCGATGAATGACATCCAATTCATTTAAAACATGAACCATGTTACCAAATTGGGCTACATACCATGATACAGGTGTGTCTTCTTTCTGAAAATGTTAAACACATTTATTATTCCCGATAAGATATCAGCTAATCCAAAAACACGGATAATCTCTATTGGATTAAAGATTTTGTCTCGTGTCTTGCAAGACTGACAGCAAAATGGTTCACTTTTGATTGGTTGGGAGTGGCTCATCCTGTCCTTCCTCCATCATGTTCTTACTTTCATTTCTGGTACCATAATATAGGTTATCTAGGCCAAGTTTAGCCTGGCTGAAGCAATTTGTTTGCGTCAGGTCCCATAAGTATCCATCCAAGCGTATGTCTACACGGAACGAACGTGTAAAAAAAACCACACACCAAAAACAGACAAAAACAAACAAACAAACACCCAAACAAATCAACAAACAACTATAATTAAGATAAGATGTTGTGATAAGATGTGAAATGTAACAGATTGCCTTATCTGATTGGAAAATCATACCATATCATGCTCTGGAATAGCGGAGATCGGATGTTCTTTAGCTTTCTTTCCCCATCTTTATGTTCTTGATCAATTTTATAAGACAGTCATTCAGAACTCATCGTTGGTTAATAAAATATCTTATCTGTGTTTTCGTATTAGACCTTTGCCAACCGCACTTTAGGGGTAATGGCCTGGATAATGCCGGTGGCCGTAGCCTTCTCTACATTTGGAGCTGCCAATGGAATGTGTTTCGCTGCTAGCAGGTTAGACAATAGGAACAATCTGTTGCATGTTAAGCACGTTGCATAATGTTGTAATTGCAAATTAATTGCATGATTGACATGATCGATAATTGATAATCACCGAGATGTAATATCAAGTACTGTACTTGGAGTACAAAAGCCCATTGTTACCCATTTTGAGAAATATGTTTTCAAATAATACACTCTGTGTAATTTAAAGGAAAGCGGTCATGGTGAGGAAAAGAACCACTGACGGCGATTGTTGGTCCAGCTAAACCTTAGCTAATATCTAATACATCACTTATATCACACGATAGAAAATGCGTTCAATCAAATGAAGGATGGTTGATTGAGCGCGCCGTTCACATTGGGTTAAGAGATTGTTGTAGAGTCGCACACAATACCGCTTGCATGTAAACATACGTAGAACAATTACAGACTGCGCCAATGTCCAACTTGTTTAGATTCAAATAGTCGCCGCGCGCTGTTCAATTTTCGTTAGATCCTCACCATGACCGCTTACCTTTAAGGCAATGATGGCTTTCAGCATGTTCAAGTTTCAATTCAATGTTCACTCTGGATGCTCTGGAACATACACGTATTAGCAATTAACACTACTTGTGCACAAACTAGAGAATGTGAAATTGTCATAATTCATCAAAATATCACTAAACGCTTTTGTTCTCCAAGATGGATGATTTGTGTAGTTGCACCAATTGCATGTTGTTAGTTACAATAATCTGCTTCTGAATATTCTCTCAACATTTTATTGTCTTTTTTTTGATAATAACCTTAACATTATCACTTGTTAAAGCCAGTAATAAAACCACGTGTAAGTAAAGCAATGTACATGATTACCTTTATTTCATATGATCTAATATAATTGCAAGTTGACCTTTGACCTTAGTTTCTTTGAATGACATTACCCTTCGCTTCTCAAGACTCAAGAGTTTCAGTAATAGTAATATGGGGACACAATTAGATGATCATGATTTGACACAATGTGAGGGTATGAGTACAGGACATAAATAAAGATGATTTAAAATATGAATTTTAAAAGTCAAAGGTCACATCAAAGGTTCCCGGCAAAGGTTACGATTTTATTATTGATTGCTTATACCATGTACCACCATAGGTTGACATTTGCTGCGGCCCGTGAAGGTCATATGGTAAAGGTACTATCTATGGTGCATGCTAAACGGATAACACCATTCACTGCTGTTATATTCACGGTATGTATGATATAATTATAATAGATATATGACAAGTCGGTGCAAAGGGTATATTTTCCGGTGAACACCAGTTCGACCCAGTGCCAGGTTTTTCATGTAACTTTTTGATTTGCCGTCGAGTAAAAAAATAACAAGCGGGGTGGAGGAGGCGTTGCGTCCCCATACCGGCGTGAAAAGCTGCAATTTGCCAACTAATTTGCCTGTTTTCTTTCTCCTTTCTGTCCCTTTCCTTTCGATTTTCCCTTTCCTTCCCTCTTTGTCTCCTCTTCTCCCTTTCTTTGCCTTCCCGATTTTCCCGGTCAATTTTTTTATTTTTTATTTTTTTATTTTTTTGGGGGGGGGGGGGGGGGGGGCACTTTGCCCCTCCTTGTCCCCCTCCCACCCCCTGGCTACGCTACTGAAGTAACATAAGATCTCACTGGGGTGCTAGGGAGAACTATCACATTACATTAGAGAGGGAGCTACTGGTGCTGTAATCAGTTATAAAACAGTTACGAATATCACACCAAGTGAAATAAATACGAACATGAATATAGATAGTAAGTTTAACATGAATGAGGAGAAAGTCTTAGTATAAATACTTAATATCAAGTACAAAGTGTAATTCTGAGTTCATTTTCTTTCCAATTCGACACTACTCCCGGACACTACTGTACCAAGAAAGACAATAATTGACCAGCACGTATCTATGTATGATAAGCGATTTCAATTCAATATTTTCACTTAATATTATAGTAAAACACAGCAGTGTTTACTATTCAATTTAATTATTACAAGTCTTGAGGGGGATAAAGTGTACTTTGTACCCGGCATGCATCAATTACACGGTAGAAAATAGAACCTCAAGTAGGACCTAAAATAAACTATTTCCCTAGAGGGCGACATTTTTAAACGTTTTGGCGCTATATATTCATGCAACTTTAAACTTAACGATTTCTTGTGCTTTACCAACCCAAACACATTATATCATGTATACAGTCATCACAATAAGTTACTGACCAGGTAATAAACATGCTGATAACTCTAAAAGTATAACTCCTACATAAACATATTTAATAATAAAGTTGTTGAGAAAGTTACGATCCCAAACGTTAGGGCAAGTCTGATTTTCATTTTAACATTTTCTTTTCAACACGGGGAGAGTACGACAGGTAAAGCGTAATCAATAATTTGCCGGTCTGAGTCCCCGTGCTGAAAATGAAAATGTGAAAATGAAAACCAGACTTGACAGTACATTTAGGATTGTAACTTCCTTAATAATCAGCCATTCTTAGCGTGTAATATCTCAAATTCAAGAAGAGAAATTTCTCAACATGTTTATAAATTAATATGTTTATGTAGGAGTCATACTTTTAGAGTTATCAGCACATTTATTACCTGGTCAGTTACTTATGGTGATGACTGTATGTTAGGTTTTATGATGTGGTAAGACCATAGCAATCTTTGTCCATTTCATCTTCTTCCCACAGGCTATTGTTGCTATATTGATGATGATTCCCAGTGACTTCGACACTCTCGTCAACTATTTCAGTTTTGCGGCATGGATGTTCTATGGTGCCACTGCCTTAGGATTGATCATCTTACGAATAAAGCAACCAGACGCTCACAGACCTATCAAGGTAATCCAAGGATTGCCAACTTTCCGTAATCCCGGCCCGTGTGAGAAGTTCAATGTAACAACATTTATAACATTTAGGCCTATATCAAGAGTATTGTCACGTACCGCCCTAAACATAAATAATTCACGAGATATATACCAGCAACATTTCGGAGCACCAGCCGGGAATTGAACCCGGGACCTTCCGTATACATATCGAGCGCGCCAGTGTATAGACCAAAAGAGGACTTCCCGTCAGGTCTATGACACTAACACAGTATCCTCCGAGAGGGGAGCTAGCTCTCAATCAGATGTTGGGGGTTTAACACAGTTATAATGCATACACATCTAAAATCTGAAACCCATCTTTCATGTATAAAATTGAATGGATCCATACATTTCGTAGAGCACGTGTGGTCCAGTGGAATAGCGCAGGACTCCTAATCATAAGGTTGTGAGTTCTAGCCCTGTTGGTGCCAATGTGTTTGTGTCCTTGGGCAAGGCACTTAGTCTACATTGCCTATTAGGGGGTTGCTATATAGGGGTTTTGTTTGTTTGTTCATGTTGGATTATGTCGCAACTTGGCGCTTATTTAGCTGCTGCCTGGACGTTGCATTGTTTAATAATGTATTTAATTTGTAATGTTGTTACAATTCAGCCGGTCGGCCGCGATGACAATAAAATGTAGACCTTTATTATTATCATTAAATTCAAACTCATCTTAATCGCCACAGATGGCTTCTACACGTACCCAATTTGTGTCACGCTTACACGATTACTCTTGAAGACCACTCGTGTTTAAGATCATCAGATCTCACAGAACGTTGAACATAAAATTGGTCTTTACCAGTTAAACCAGACACTGTATTTCAATGATTTAAATGAGACTGAAATGCAATGCATAGACCATACAAGACACGATATTCTAAGGACAATTGATATGTTGTTATCTTCAGGTTCCAATAGTCATCCCTGTGATCATCATCGTGGCATCAGTGTATCTTGTCATAGCACCGATAATAGATGATCCATCACTAGATTTCCTCTTGTTATCTTCAGGTTCCAATAGTCATCCCTGTGATCATCATCGTGGCTTCAGTGTATCTTGTTATAGCACCGATAATAGATGATCCATCACTAGATTTCCTCTTGTTATCTTCAGGTTCCAATAGTCATCCCTGTGATCATCATCGTGGCATCAGTGTATCTTGTCATAGCACCGATAATAGATGATCCATCACTAGACTTCCTCTATGCAGCACTATTTGTGTTTGGTGGCTTCATTCCATACTTTGTGTTTATTCATTACGGGCTTAAACTTAAATTCATGGGTAAGTTTTTGTAAGAGTCTACCGTTACTCACTAGATTTCCTCTATGCGGCACTATTTGTTTTTGGTGGCTTCATTCCATACTTTGTGTTTATTCACTTCGGGCTTAAACTTAAATTCATGGGTAAGTTTTTGTAAGAGTCTACCGTTACTCACTAGATTTCCTCTATGCGGCACTATTTGTGTTTGGTGGCTTCATTCCATACTTTGTGTTTATTCATTTCGGGTTTAAACTTAAATTCATGGGTAAGTTTTTGTAAGAGTCTACCGTAACTTATGTTTGATTTCCAAGGACATACATGTATAGTACCCATATATGTCGAACAGAAATGTAGAGGGAGACTAGAATTTCATGCCGAGAATACCATAGCTCCTATTATGTCGAGCACTTTTGAATGGATGTTGGTGACTACTTTGTACTTATATAATATTTGTGAGAAGATGTCCATTGACTGTCGCTATTGATATGCATTGTTAAAATATCTATAACGTCGTAGCAACTTTTGACCTGACAACATCTTGTCAAATCATGTTACTTCGATGAAGTAAACCACTTTACTTAATAAGTAATGTTGTTACTATAGGTAAATTAATAATTGAACGAACATCACGAACGCAGTTACAAAGACGAACGCGCCCGAAAATATCACGCGAATGGTTGTGCGCGCTTCACGCAATGTACGCGATACGCTGCTTAGTTGTGTTCGTTCAATTATTGATTTACCTATAGTATTGGTAACTATTGAAAGAAAATACTAAAACGAAATAATATTCCCTGTTTTTTATGATCAGAGTAATTTATCCCATGATTTGATTCCAGTTTTTGTTTGTTTTTGTTTGTTTTTGTATACAGATCACATAACAATGTTCTTTCAACTGTTATTTGAGGTTGTGCCAGGTAGTGAGGGAGATTCGGAAACTAAAGAGGAGGAGGTTAAGGAAACTGTTATGATGTAGGAATAGAATTCCAACATTCACTATCATTACAACAAAACCTTGTTGGAAAATGCACTCCCTGCTTTTCTTCAATACATATCAACATTGAAACTTTTGAAATGGTATTTTGGATATGAGCATACATTATTATGTGCTTTTGTTCCGTTGGGTGTAACGCACTATTCCTTTAAACATGTCTTATATGTTTTAGTATCTTCCTAATTTTCGTTATTTTGTGACATTTGAGATATTTAAGATGTAAATCTCGCTTGAAATTTGAATCTCGTCCATAGCAGTATGTCTGTGACTATACAGTCAGTACGCAACAGGCCGCTTTCAATGCGTGACCTTGCCGATTTCTAACCCGCGCAAAGATCGATTTCAGGATGTCAACCTTGCGCTAAAACCTTACGAGAAGTTTGTTTTCCCTGAATTAATTGAGGTAGGGTTAGCTGGCAGCCATGATGGCGAAGTAGGTGGATTGTTCGTAATTTTCTCTATAATATGATGCCAAATCTGACATATTTGGTCCACAAACAGTGATTTTATCGCTAATTTTAGAATTTAACAACTTTCGTGACTTTGCTTCTTGTAACTATTCACTTGACCGGACTAAAATTCGTACGATATTTTAGGAGCAATTTCCGTACTAACGGAATCTTAAGCTTTAATTTCATATCAAAAACATTGATGCCCGACTTCTTTTTTGATAAGAAAAACCGAGTTTAATTTTTACCGATTTTCGGTCAGAAAACGAAACTTACGATCCCCCGTTAGGCCTCGCCAACTTGATTTTAAGTTTCCCGTAACACGCCCGCGCTTCATTTTCATATCCGCGTTTGAATTCATTAATGAAATTTTTGAAAAAAAATACCGTTTTTCCAATGAAAACGTCCGAATTCATGCATTTTGTGTGATGAAATTGTGAAATGTTTATTCATTTTGACCAGAATAGCCTTTCTGTAAAAAAAATATCATATGTTATTGAGCAGCGCAGAAGGATCGATTTCGAACCCCGGACCTCCCGCTCCCCAAGCGAACCCTCCACCATCTGTGCTATCAAGCGATTCTGAATATAAACGTGAGATTTTTAACACTTGATCAACAACCCATCGACGCTACGAAATGAATTTAGATCGAGACAAGATTTGAGGAGCTATATTATAAGCATTCACTTGACCGGACTAAATAATTTTATAAAATTGTAAGCATGTTTCTAGTTACAAAAGACTATGAATATTATGATACGATGGATAAAATTGATGCCTGATTCTCAGAAGTGACTTTTTTACGGTGGATTTGGCTTTAGTTTCGTCAAGTTTTTCTTGAATTCGGGTTTGTCTGATTGCAATAATTTGCACCGAAAATACATCATGTCATGAAGTTCACAGATAACATTTGATAATATTATTTGCATAATATGCCTTTTTATATACAATTTCATGGCAAATGTGTTTGAAATGTGTGATTATAATCATGAAAAGAGCTAATTTACATCGTGCTATTACGAGGTCAACTATGACTGCGAAGCCGTAACGCTACGGGTGAGTACTTCCGGGTCGCTTTGCTGGGTTAGAAAAGGAACGACTTTTCGCGTGGCTGCATTCTGACTGTATAGACCAGCAAACCCGCAGCGCTTCGCAAGTCAGAGCTTCTAATACTAGATGTTTTTAAGATACAATGAAGACTACACCTATGTTTACTTGTAACTTTTAGTGTGACGAAGTGTCCCGAATGTGAGCCTTGTGCGAGTTCAATGGGAACTGTTTCAGTGAGTACATAGCATGTTTTTGTATACGAATTTACAACAAAATAGAGCGTCCATTGCATAAACTTATTCAATCAACCATAACAGAAGTTATGTCCTCCAAATCCCAAGTGATAATCCAAGAACATACAAAATGATTGAAAACCATAGAGACCTCCAGTGTTGGGGATTAGCGGTATACTAAACTTTGTACAATTAATCTGGGCTAAAATGCACATTATTTGTTCAACTAATCATATCGTT